>WBNH01011146.1:182782-380449 GCA_013401255.1 Urocolius indicus | reverse complement strand
TTCCCCTTCCCCTTCCCCTTCCCCTTTCCCTGTCTAACACAAAGTGACCTACAGCTTGCACTTGGCACAAAGCTACAGAGCTAAAAGAAGCTTTTTATCTTGTTTTACTTTCTCCAGTATTTTGTGAAAATATACATTTAAGCTGTCTGGGGAGAATGGCCTACCAGCTCCTCCCTCCTCACATAAAAGGGAGTGCAGCTCCACCTTCGCTTCTAGAAAAGCTGCTTCTGAGTGATGTCTTCCAGAGATGGTGACTGCTGGAGACATCAGTGAGGTCAGAGGGACTCCTGGTTCTCACTCCCTTTGGATGTCCTATTGCACATGGGTGTCTGTGGGCTAGTACCTGAGGCTGATCCAGGAATCCTATCACTAAAGGTTTGCCACAGAGTTCTGTCTAGGATGTGCGCTCTTCTCCATTTTGTGGTGTATGTGCTGGTGGCTGCTTCCTTCACGGCCACTCACAATGCCAGAGCCTAGAAGCTGGTAGATGTGGGTCATTTGCAGGGGATGATACTTGCTGGGATGCCCCAAAAAGGTTTGTGTATGCCTCATCCCTGGAAGCAATCAAGGGTTTGAGGAAGTTGATCTAGTGAAAGACATCTCTTTCCAAGACAGAGGAGTTGGATTAGATGATCTTTAAGGTCTTTTCCAACCCAACCTATTACATAGTTCTATGATTCTATATGCAGTGCTGGAACAGACAAATAAGAGGCTTATGGTTCAAAAGCAGTCGTTTCTGAAGCAATAGACTTCAGCAGTCATGACGAGTTTCCTGGAAGTGGAAGACTTCAGGGGGCCAAAGAGAGACCAAAAGCAATGAAGAGGTGGCTTTATCCAGTGGACTGATCTTTACAGTTCATCTGGAAAGATCTAAAAGCAAAGGATATGTCTTGAAAAAAAGAGAGGACTACCTCACAGCAGTATGAGAGTCAGGATTGTATGTTTTCCTCTGAATGTCACTGCCTATCAGCACCACACGTAACTGTTGTGCAATATTATGGACAGGATAGTATCAGCATCAGTGGAAGGTGACAGACAAGTAACTGCTCATGATCAAATCACCTTTCTCTCCTCAGGAGTCTGTCCCTTGTTCTTGAATGGAGAAGACAAGGAGGAAGCAATAATTGCTTCTACTCCCGCTCGTCAGCTGGACAGGTCTCTGGCAGGACTTTCCTTTCAGTACAGAGACTGTGTCATCCGTGGATCACAATGCCTCTCTGCTGTGTCCCTGCTAATGAGCAATTCTGAGATTCTCAACGTAAATCTCCTTGCATCCCTCCTTAATGATACTGAGTTTGTTATGATCATTGTTCTTCTGACATCCCATCTATTATGGCACCATTTATTTAGTGAGGGCTTTTCTTTTTTTAAAAAAAAAAGGAAATAGTTATTCCATTCTGTTCTTTTTCCAGATGGCTTCTATAATTAGTTTATTACTTTTGCAGATGTTATATGAAAACTTCAGGATGTGAGCCAACAATGGGGAGATGAAGCCAATGGAAGTGAGTTTTTAGTCGATTATTCACAACGTGGATATCTATTCTGGGTGTCAACTAAGTGCAATGCAGAATGCAAGGTATGTATCTGACACATTTGATTTCAAATGGTGTGTTGTATCAAAGCTTCTGGCTTCAGGTCATGTACTTGCGTCTTGCTACTATGGGCAGGAAAGGACAACGTCTTTTCTGCTCCAAAGAGTAGGACATGATCAAGAATAAGACTACAGAGGCTCATTTTCAATACGTTAATGCTAACTGTCTTTCAGTCTTACCTGGATCCTTTCTCTCCCTGCTTCAGTCCCCAGAAAGGAGGATGTCCCTGTTTGGTTTTCCTGTCTACTTTCTCATACTTCACTGTTTCTTACAGCAGCTGCACTGCAGGAACATACCTCCTGCCCTCCATTCACATGTTAATGAGATGATCACATATTTACTAATTTTCTGGGATGGCAGTTATTTCATTAAGGGCAATTATTCATTCCCCTTTTGGATTTAGATTGCAATTTTAAAAAGGGGAGGGGGGGGGGGGGGGGAGGGGGGGAGAAAGAGACCTTGAAGAACCTCCCTTGCATTGGAAAACAGTGTTTCTCTCTGAAGAACACCAATACCCATTTATAAGCCTTCCTGGATAGGTTTCAATGTTAATATCCTTGGCTGAAAATGCTTGGTGATTAATAGCATTGACTGGCTAGTTAAATACATGATCAACCTGGGAGCAGTCATGCTTCTCAAGTAACAACAGTAATTGACAGAATGTTCAGCAAATAAAACTAGCTTAATGCTGTACTAATATATAATTAAAATACCTGTAACTCTTTCCCCCACTGGGGATACAACACTGCCACAGAAATGCCAAATGTTTCAGTTTAAAAAAGGTATCAGCTTTAAAAAGCCTGATTTTTCTTTTTGAAGCCTCCCTCCTCCTCCACCCCATAAATAGCCACACCGGTAATCTTGTATTCAGAGGTGCCAGCAAACACAGGGCCATTGCAGTTTACAGTTGCTCCCACACATTGTGCCTGCAAACAGGAGGTGATGTATATTTATTGAGCTGCTTGTTGGCATCCCTCCTTTCTGCCTGAAACATATCCTACCTATGGCTCAGGGACATGAATTATTTAGTGCCAAACAAAAAGCCAGGATGTTTAGTGATGACACGCTGGTGGTGTGAGTGGAAGTGTGAAACTGCAGCCTGATGTATAGCTTCTGTCCTTCTACACGACCATGGAGGATCCTGTGCAACCCATCAGCGCCATGCAGTGCAGAGATCCTCCTGCTCGTATGCAAGATGTCGATTCTGTATTCTTCAAATGTACTGTCCTGCCTTTAATCTGCTGCCATCCTCTCTTCAGGCACATCCTAGAAGGGATTTACTGGCAGTGCACATTTAAATGTAGTGCATGCTTTGAGATTCAAGTGCTCTGCGGTGTCGCGGTCCAGATCTTTAACTGTCCCTGAAATCGAGCGGGAAGGGGAGACATTGACCCTATATCTGTGCACTAGACTGAGCTGCCAGACACAAATAGAAAACAAAGCAATGTGATAATCTCCTTTCCCCTTCCATTGGCAGCACATCTTCAGCTATAACAGAATTATGGTGTGTAGTTACCCCAGCTTTGCTGGCACTGCAGCAGATATTAATCAATGTGTGCTATCCATCGAACTATTTGTTTTATCCAGATATGCTATTAACCTCCTTCCCTTCAATCCAGTGAGGGCCAGGACTGTTTGGAAGTATGTGTGTGTTCACTGCTGTTACAGAGGCTGTAGTAAAAAAATTAAAGCTCCATAAAACATCAGGTCATGTTCACACCAGTGTATTTTTTCTACAGGTGATGGAAAAGCCAAAGGAGGGGTGGAGCGCAGCTCTTCCTATAGAAAAGCACCAATGTGGGCTTAATTTTGAAGCTGTTAGGACAAAAAAAAAGAGAATAAATTAATTACCTTTATTAATTAAAATATCTTGTAGGACAAGACCCATAACTGGAATGTAAGCAATGATAGCACAAGCCTATCAATAGAAATATTTTCTAGTATGGATGTGGAAGAGAAATCAGGAGCAAGAAGTGGGAACATAAAAAATCTAAATGCTGTGCAAAAATATAATAGAGCATGAGTCCCATCCTAAAGGCCTTCTGGTATTCGGATAGGAAAAGAATGTTTTCTCACTTTTTTTAGATTGGGAGATATTCTATTCATAGGGTGAAGTAGTTTATCAGAAGTTAGACAGAGAGTCTGTAGGTTGCCCATGACTTATCTTTTATAGATAATTGTCCACCTCTGTCTCTGGAGGGAAAACAGACTCAAACAGAAATAGCTAATAGCTCCTCAGCTGGAGAGTACTGGAAAAACAAGGATAGATACAATGAAGATAAATTGCTGTAGTAACAGAAAGCTATAAATTTGACTGATTTTATTCAGTGATCAGCTCACTAAGACCTTGGGTTACTGATAAATATATTGCACAAAAAGTGAAAAAAGTTTTATTTTTATATACATATGTTCACAAACATATTAAACTCACAGTTACAAAATATTCTTAATTTTACAGCAATTCCTGTCTCAAAACAACTCCCTCTCTCCTTATTATCATCCTTCTCTGGCTACTGCTTGGATGCCTTGTGCAGCACCGTTACAGAGTTGACATCTGTTGTGATGCATCTATTCTTATAAACAGGCCTATCTCTAGCACCAGGCTATGCTCTTTTTCTCATATGTTTGTTCTCCCCACTTTTTTTACTTTTTAAGCTAGTGAAAGTCACCAAGAAACTTTACAGTCAGTTTGCAGAGTTGTGCTGTCATGAGTGTACTGGTTCGAGTGGGGAGAGAGGCAGAAGATCTGCTTCCACAGACCTCAGTGTAGGACAGCTGCTGAAACACACTTTTCTTCTCAAAAAATCTGACAGGAAAGCCATAGGGGGATATAATATTAAGACACTTGCAGCAGTGCCTTTCAAGAGTTCAGAATGTGGTTTAGCTTGTTTAGTCTTCTGTGCTGTGGATCTAATGCTTCTTAACTCCCATTGCAGTCCAGAGCCATTGCCTTTAAATAGACCTCCGGAGCTGTTTTATTGACAATCTCCCCAGGCTGACAAATCTTTCATGCACTTGAACTGGGCTGACACACTGATCTGTTCATTCGTGTCTACCTTCTAGTTCAGATCTTAGTGAAAATTGATTCTTTAGCATTTTTGTGTTCTGGCAGTGAGAGACCTTTCACTTGCCACCGTCATCCAGATGAGGAATCGTCCCAGAGTGGTCTGCTGCAGGCTTCTGTGGAAGGTCTGCCAGCCTGAGAACAAATTAAAAACATACTGGGAGGTGAAAATAGGAGGGGCCATCACTATCACTCACCTTTAAATCTGATGAGCTGTGGAAGGTTAGTCTGAAAATTCTCCTGTTGTCTCAGTTTCTCCTCTCTGATGAAGGCTGATGTATGACACTAAAGGGTTGGTGCCAAGCGATCCTTTTCAATATCATTCTAGGCTCAGTGTACAACCTTGCAAAACACCTGATTTTCTGGCATTAGCTGTACAGTATTAGCATTAGATGGACATTTCGTGCACTGTAATTTTTATGGCTCCTTACCTGCATAGCGAGTTCTTCAAGCACTAGGTAAGAGTTGATTATAAGGCACATCCACAGCATATCATCAGCAATTTCAGTCTTGAATTACCTTAATGGTTGAATCACTTTCAATGGCATCTCTACCATTTGGGGACTTGGTTAACAGGTTAAGTCAAGGCTGATACTAAACCTTGAAGTAAACTGCACTCACGTCTGAATTTCATGGCTTCAGGATTGACTTTATGGGCCGTATGATGGCCACAATGACGCATCATTCTCTCTTTCACATCAGACCTGTTCTACAGTTAATGGCTTAATGCTTTTGAGTTGGTACTTTTAGTATAGGAGATTGTATTTCTATGCACATGGCTCATAAACAGACATTCAGACCACTGAGAAATACAGCTCGTCTTCTATAGGATGTGCCTTTCTAAGTGGAAAAGATAGTGACATATTAAACAGCTTCTGAGGATAGTCTCTTTTACCATGATACAGAGACTTGTTAAGAGTGATTTATATCTCCAGTGAACTATGCGGGGTTTTTTTTGGTGTAATATAATTAACCTGAACCAAAAGCCTGCAAAACTCTGGAACAGGTGTATCTGGATCTAGTGGTAACGTATGACCTCTAGAACCAAAATCTAAGGTCCAGGACACTCCCTATCAACAATGGATGTCCTGCTATTGTCTTGACTCAAATGACATTAATTACCTTCCTCATCTGTGACAGGATCAGGTCATGATCCAACATCTGTAACTACTATAAAAGGCAGATGAATTATGGTGCTTTTAATGTCACGAGTGTGGGATCTCTGCAAGATCTTCTGCTCAGATAGCAGACAGAGCTGAACTTTTCTACCGGGGAAAGTCAACAAACCAAAGTGACACACTCCTAAAGAGAAATATAGGATATTTCTATAGGATAGAAATACTAACATAGTTTTCTAATGGTCTGAATTCACCACATGAGATGAATGATGAAGTGGAGGTACCTTAAGAAAAGGAGCCAAGTTGTGGTATTTGGGAATTTTACATTTTAGGGAGATAGTTTTAGGGATTTAGCCGTGGACCGATTAAAAACTGAGGTTTGGAAATTGTTTAGTGTTATGTATAATTACTTTTTCAATGATATCAGGAAATTATTTAAATGCAAATTAAACTATGCTGCCAGAAGGTAGATGTATAGCACTGAATAGAGCTGTTCCAGAAAGCAAAGTCATTTTAGGAAAATTACCTCCCTTGTCCTGAGGAAAAAAAACCTGTTGGCTGTGGAATTAGTGGTACCAGTAATGTTGTATCACTAAGATCATTTAAACATTGTTATTCTACAGGACTTGGATTGCTATAAAACTCTTTTAAAATAACAATGATTGCCTAAGAGTCTGAAAGGAGAGTTTTGAAGTGAAACTGTTTTCCTGGCTTTCTTGTAAAATGAAGCATATGCCACTTAACGGCAGCTGGTTGGGAGGGTGGGTGGAAAGTTGGGAAGGTTATAAAGCTTAAGCTTCTCTCCTTTTCGTTCCCAAAACTAGAGGTTCTGATTTGTCTAACTTTGTTAACAATGCTGTGGAGTCACTCACTGCTTTAATTGAGGAATTCACAGAAACCACCCAGGTCTCACACTGTGCCTCTGAGCCGCTTTACGAAGGGCATAGGAGGCCTTTCCAGGACCTTCAAAGGGGGCAAAAGGGAAAAAGCCACATGAGAAAAAGAAATTAACTCAGATTAATGTAAATACCACAGTGTACTGGAGGTGGGAAGTAATTTGTTTGGCTTTCATGAGAGAACAGAACTCTATTAACTCTCCCTTTCCTTCCATCAAGCTTTCCCACAGGACTATTGCAGGCTACAACACTGGTCCAGCGAGAGACTTGTGCTTCTTTGTTGTGTCCAAGNCGGCAGCTGGTTGGGAGGGTGGGTGGAAAGTTGGGAAGGTTATAAAGCTTAAGCTTCTCTCCTTTTCGTTCCCAAAACTAGAGGTTCTGATTTGTCTAACTTTGTTAACAATGCTGTGGAGTCACTCACTGCTTTAATTGAGGAATTCACAGAAACCACCCAGGTCTCACACTGTGCCTCTGAGCCGCTTTACGAAGGGCATAGGAGGCCTTTCCAGGACCTTCAAAGGGGGCAAAAGGGAAAAAGCCACATGAGAAAAAGAAATTAACTCAGATTAATGTAAATACCACAGTGTACTGGAGGTGGGAAGTAATTTGTTTGGCTTTCATGAGAGAACAGAACTCTATTAACTCTCCCTTTCCTTCCATCAAGCTTTCCCACAGGACTATTGCAGGCTACAACACTGGTCCAGCGAGAGACTTGTGCTTCTTTGTTGTGTCCAAGAATTTAACAGTTCTTGTGACACATTCAGACCTTCGTTTGCTTTCCCTTGGAATGTTAACAAGATAAAAAAAATATTGTAAAACAACACATTTAGAGGATTCAGACCAATCAATTCTAGTTGGCTTGCACAGCTTACTCTTGCACCATCTCACAGTGAGCACGGGTGGGTAACTCAGCGTTACAAAGTGGGGTTTACTCATACAAATAGCCTTGTGAAATCAAAAGCCAAATGATTAAGCAGAAATGATACAAGCATCTGTGGAGAGATGGTGGTATTGGCTCATGACTGGTTGGGTTTCCTGTCAACCTTGATGTGGGAGCTCCCAGTGACAGCTCAGAATTGTGTCTCTATGTGTCCACAATCTATCATGAAGGGCAAAATCTGAAAAAAAAGTTTTAAATCCTTTTGGGATACTGGCCCACTTCAATTAAAGAATCAAAAAAGAAGTCTAATGAGGAGCATTTTTTTTTCTTTTTCAACTATAAACACTTTTCACAAGGAATGCTGGAAACTGTTATCCCCACAGAATTTTTTATGGTGCTCTGAAAAGAGAGACACAGTGATAGAACCAAATTAAGTCTTCCCTGAGGACCATCACACAGACTCCAGAATTCAGTGAGATTCTAGGACAGAGACTGATTTAACACTGCATCCAACACACTTGCACTCAATGTCTAGGTGTTGGTCACAGGTACAGGATGTGGGCAGGGAACCTGGTTACCAGGTGCTCCAAATGTCTGAGAAGAGCTGAGATACAGCCCCTAGGAAAACCAGGGTATTCCCCAGGGAGTTCAGCTGGCTGTAGGAATGACATGACATGAAGTAGCAAGATGCAAAGTGAGGGAAAATCAGGCATAGCTAAACACCTTCTTGCTTAAGACTAGCATTTCCACTCCATCTGTTTAAGGGAGAGGTCAGGTGTATCAGAGACAGGCAGAGAACTGAAAGGGTGAGTAATTTTCTTGATAGCACCCAGCATGGACCCTCTTGTGCACTGGATATGTGCATCCTTGTCCAAATGCATATGGTCAAATATTTCTCTGGGTTGCATCATACAGCAGATAATTGCAAGATGTTTCCCCCTCATCCCAAGGAGCCTGCTGTGACAGCTGCTGAAAGACAAATGCCAGTAGCGATCAATGCTTGGCTGGCAATATTTCAAGCAACTCTGTACCCAGAAGAAAAGCTTCCCTGTTGCATGCAGTGCCATTGGCTTCCAAAAGCAAGAGGACATCTGAGATGAGATCTGTGACATCTGTGTAAGTGTGCCTTGCATCACTGCAGAGGGGATCAGGGACCAATCTGCCTTCCCTCTCCTTATTACCTCAGCGTGTCCCTGGCACACAAGTGCCCAGAGGGTGTGGGAAAGTGGCTAGCTTCATGTGTGTGTTGAATACTTCCCATTCCTTACTTCTGTGGCTTTCAAGAGCCTCTTGCAAGCTCATGGCATTAAGAATGTCTTTACAGATGGGGCTAAAATCCATTGTAAAGAAACAAAGCAATACATGTTTATCATGTTAGAGCCAGGTGAACACCACACACAAAGACTGCTTTCTGCAGACAAAAGTTGAAACTAATACGTTGCATATACAACAACCTTGCAGTATGCTGGGGCCTCTTTATTTCACCCTGACAGCAGAAAGAAGTTTAAAACGATTATTTTACCTAAAAAGACTCTTTGAATAGGCTACAAATGCAAGAATGTGTACTCATAGTTGAAGTTAAACTGCCTAACTGTAAGGGTTTTGCATTCCAGAGCCTGTGGGAAGTAGAGGGTGAGACAGCTCTTTCAAGTAAATGTGAATTTGCTGCTGAGGGGCTGGGGAGGCTCCTGTTGCACTGTGGGGCAAGCTGTGGGGCTGTGTTTGATCTCATCAAACCCATTATCCCATAAGCATTGATCTTCCCTCTTGTTCCCAAAGGATTATGCTAAAAATGTGACTTTCTTACCCTCAGAGAAGGGTTATGTGGGAAATAAAAGGCTGTAACGTGAGGGCATGGGATCGCTCAGCAAAAACCTGTCAGCAATTTCGCCAGAGGAGCACTGAAGCAGGAATCAAGTTCCCCGTGACAAATCAACTCCTTGTTGGAGATTTTTGACAGCTTGGCCCTGGGTGCCGGTTCTCACAAGACTTTTTGTTGTTTTGGCTTCTGGCTTTGGCCTGAAAGAATTGACAGGGGAAGGTCGTGTTTACCTAGTAATATATAATTTATATAGCTTGAAATTGAGGAGGGCTCTTTTGATATGAAATATGGATTGTACTGCAAAGTCTGATAAGCTGTCATGATGGAGGAAGGGATCTTGTCCTTTGTTTAGCTCTTTGAGGGACTATACAGCAGCATCAGAGCAGGATGGTAATAAACATGAGATGCATGCTGCCTTGGGCAGAGGGTTGGATGGAGAATTTAAAAGGTATGTCCAAGGGCTTTACAGCTGAGATGAAATCTTTTTGCCTACACAACTAGGAGACCTTGGTACCTCCAAGGTCCTCCTCAACCTCAATTCCAGTCATCCACTGCACTGAGACAGCCATAGTGAGTGAGTGATGTTCATCTACTCATCCCTGATGATGTGTGAAGCTCAGGTCTGGGGTAGTACCCACACTGTATAAGGCATTTGGTGAAATTATTGTTACTGTTGCTTAATCAGTAAAAATATTCTTTAACGACCTTCATATAACGACCTGAGAGGAGAAAAAAAGAAAAAGATTCAGAGCAGTGAAATAAGTCCTCTTAAAACCTTAATTAAAATATGAAATCTTTGATTCTGGGCAATTAAAGGAGATATTTGATGCCTTTAAATTAAGTGTTCTGATATGCTCTAAACAGAATATGCTTATGGCCAGAGCTGTCTTCAAGACTATAATAGCTTGGATTAGTAGTGTTTCAGATGTGTACCTCAAAGCAAAGCTGACTGCAGAACAGAGGCAGAGATCGTTTCTCAAACACTAATGAGAGCTGAAGATGCACTGCTGGTGGCTGTCAGCATTGATGGCTGCTTATGAAGCTGAAGGACATGAGATAAAAATCTGTGGAAAATTTGAAGGAGAAAATTTATATTATAGTGCGTCTCTGGAGTTAAATGGCCAAATGTAGGTGCACATAAGCCAGCCACTGTATATTCAAGAGCAACCTGAAATGATCATTGTCTGTTTGAGAACAATCGAAAAAAAGTGCCTTTTTTTTCCATCTGAGCCATTCATCTGTTCAGCCTAAAGCATCCTCCAACATATGTGTGAGGGCAGAGGGAGAAGATGGCTTTGATTGTCAGCCAAATCTCAGCTTTGGAAAGGAGCTTTTGCCTGCCTAAATTCACTCTAATTGCATATGGGTGAAGCTCTTGCTTTTACACCCTGCCCTAGAATATTGAAGAGCAGCATGCTGTCATGCCTTCTCCCAGACCTAGCAGCACTTTGGGGATATAAATGACAAATGATTTGTGCAATCAGTTAGTAAAAACTTTGTAAAGCACTTTGGGATTCATCTGAATGAAAAGTACCACCATAAATGTAAGATCATTCTCATTATCATTAATATTCTTTTATGAGGGACCTTATCAAAAGCATTTTGAAAACCCAAGTAAATTATATCTACCAGGTCACCTTTATGTACTATTTTATTAACTTTTCAAATGAGGGATTGCTTTGAAAGTATGACATTTCCTTATGGAGATTGAAGTGAGTTTACTCCCTATTGTCATTAATTTGCCTCCATTATGGTGACATTACGGGCTACAGTTGAGGATGAGGCCCTGTTGTGGTTAAGACTGCATGAACCTGAAAGGAGAAACTGATGACGTTTTAGAGAACTGAAAATCTAAATAAACTTGCCTGTTTTGTCCCTGTGTGACATCATCTAGATGGTGGTTGTTGCCAGGGATGGGGGATCATCTCCCAGACAGGGTGTCCCTACCACTTTTGGGGTGCAAGCCAGACCTGCCCCCTGGTGCTGGTGCTGACTGTGGTCAGTGCATTGCCTGCAGTGCTCCCTGTCTGCAAAAATCACAGAGTACCACTTCTGCATCAGTTAGCAGTGACTTTTCCCTTGCTGCCACTGTGCAACAGGAGCCAGCATTGAATCCCTTCATTTTCAAGGTGGCATTTCACCCCTTAAGGTGAGCAAGACATCTTATTTGATGGGTTCACTATTGTGCAGTTTGTTTTCTCTGCAGCCTGGGCTAGATACTGGCTAGTCAGGATGATTTACTTCCCTTGCAAACTGTCAGTCACATAACTCCTTTCTCAAGTCCTAATCACCTTCCACAGAGTTAAAGTAAATCACTACTGAAGTCACACTCTAATTTTCCACAGAAAGTGGAACAGACAAGGAATGTCTTTAGTTACATCCATACAAATAACTCAGACCAAGGGTTATTTCCCTGCTTCAGCATCATCTGATTTTCAGCTTTTTTTCAGATACAGAGTTGTGCAGAGGAAATACCTGCTTTTGTACATCTGATTGCAACTAACCACAAAGAGTGGTGTCTTCCAGCAGATACATATATTTGAGTTAATTAGGTACAATAAAGCTGTCACATAGCGACCACACTTTCTAAGTTTTGCTAATTACATGTCTGGTTAGGAGTTTAATTCTTCTCTCCTCTATTGTATCAGAAATCCCTTGAATTTTGTTTATGGTCCTGTGTCTCTATGTCTGTTTCTTTTCTATCTTGCCTGTATTTAACTCTAGCTTCTGTTCTGCTCTTTAGTCAGATGTCCCCTTTAATTTTTAAAAGGATATTTAATTTCAATAAGCCCTGCACAGACATGCAGATTGTATCCTTCTTGTTCTTATTTTCATCTCAAAGGTCCAACCTCCATATTCTTCTCTAGCATAGGTTCTTAAACAGCCTCTGGACCGATTACATTAGCCAAACTCACCCTTGGTACAACTCCTGGGGCTGCCAGAGGAGTTACTTTAGGAACAAATTTGCTGCAAGTTGTTAAAGAGTTTCACTATGCCCTTGAGCCTTCTGTTAATCATTTTTTCTCATAGTTTAAAAATCTGGCCTTTTAAAGTTCACCCTCACTGCATTACCCCTAGGAGAGTAACCTTCTATTATGATATCAAACCTAATTGCACAGTGATTATGATTACCCAGTGGATTTCCTACTCTCACCTCCCTTAACTCCTGTGCATAATTTAGCATAGAGTTGGGATTCAGTCCTCCAACAAAGGACTCTTCTAAAAAGTGGTCTTTAAATAATGTCAATTAATTGGATTTTCAGACCATGGGTTTTTCAACTGACAGGTAGAAGAGGTGTGGAAGTCATAGCTTTTCCACTACTGACTCAGTGTCCCCTAAAGGGCCAATCCACATTGTCCCAGTGATGGTTCTAAGAAATATCCAGGGCTGTTTTGTAATGCCTTCTGCTCTCCCTAGTGGTCCCTGCATTTACCCAGGTGGTTTTGTTACTTGCAGAATGGTGACATGGACAGAGAAAGAAGGAACCTTCCTGAAAAACAGAAAACCCAAAAAAGCATAAGGTTGGGAAATTAAAAATCTCCCCATGTGATAACAGGCAGAGGGTAAGAGAAAGGTAGGAGGTGATGGGGTTCACTGCAGGTTGGGATTGGTTGTCTGGTGACTGCAGCTCTTGCAGCACACAGATGACATACATTAATACAGCTGCACACTCCACCAAAGTCTCTTGGAGCCTGTGCTCACTTTCTGGTTCTTCCCATGACACTTTATAACGAGCATGATGGCAAACCAAATGGCTTTGTTTGGTGGTTTCCATGAACTAAGAACACATGGAGCAATCTGGAGAGAGCATGTTTCTGATTTCAGAATGCAATAGCTCTTAGTGACTACACTGGGTCATTATGAGAATGTTTACCTTTCAAGAGCTTCTGGAAATTCAGTGGGAATATTTAGGGCTAAATACATAACAGAGGGACATATTCTGGTCTTTTTAGATTTCTGAGTTGGAGTACTTTAGCTGAGGATCAGGCACCCCTTTTATAAAGAGTGATTAGCAGAAAATTCACTTCAAGTAACAAAACCATTTGACATTAATTTTCTTTTTAAAAACCCCATGGTAACTGTGAAGAAATGAAAGAAATGAGAACCAGCTCATAAAGATTAATTCATCACGGAAGAAATTTCCTCTGAGAGGTAAAGTGTGGTAGGTTTCTATCTGCTTTAAACGCAAAAGGGTACTTTCTGTTTGCCCTAGCAGCTGTGGATATACCTATTTATCTTAATGCACTCAGCAAAAAAAATTAAGTAAAATAAAAATAAAGCTCAATGACGTGTTCTAAATGGATTCCCAGCCTTGGCAGGAAAAGACGTACAAGGCACTAAACATGCCTTTGCTAAATGCCGTATGAGTGTACACCAATGGTGCTGAAAACAACATAATGGGCTATTGCCTTTCAGCTTTGTAATTGTGGTTACACTGTGGCTGTTGGGAAATCTCCTGCTTTACGAGTGAGACGTGCTGAGCAGAGACTGGTGTTGATAGGGAACCAAACTGTAGCTGTGCTTGGATTGATACCAATCCCATGTGTTCCTGCCTTTCACCTGTCCCTGATGTGAAGTTCTCCCTGCTGACAGTTTGTGATTTCCTTAGAGATCCGAAATGGCATGGCAAGCTAAAACACCCACAGAAACACTTGGAAGCTTCAAGCTTTTATTTTTGCATGGAGCTGATATACCATTGGAGTGTCCTCTCCTTTTCCTCTGGCTGACAGTTCAGTATCACCATGATCATTTTCTTCTGCTGTGGTTTGCAGCTTTTAGGAGGTAGTCACGCAAGCATACTTATTTGTTCAGACAATCAGATCAGCCACTCAGTGGTCAGTCCAGCTTTCTCTGTGCTCTTTTTCCTTTCCAATGATTTCTTCATCAAGATACAGTCAACGCATTGACACAAGAATCTTAAGCACAAACCAGCTGGGAGTTCATCTCTGATATATTAGGAAAGCACATTCTCATCTTTAAGGACCTGTGGTATTGAATGTTATGCAATGAACATAGAGATAAAAATCACAGACTTAAGTCCAGAATAAAAAAAAATCCACTGTTTTAATGGACCTAAAGGCCTCCCCTCCCTGCAGTGGATTTTCTTTTTAGCACTGAATACAAATACATCTGATTAAGTCTTCATTTCACCATGCTCAAACCATCTTTACCACCAGCATCTACGAGTGCAAGATGACATCAAATGAAACAAATATTGAATGGGCACCCATCATAAGCCTCATGACACTCTGCCCACGCTTCCAGGCTGCTCCAGGCTCTGTTCGAGATGGGTTCCGCTCCAGGGCAAGGGAATTATATGGGTCTATGACCAGCTGGTACTAATTGGTGAGCTGTGTTCCCATGAGGCAGCTTCTGCGCTGCTTACAAATCTTCCTCTCCTGGAGTAAGTCTAATCAAACCTAAACAGACATAAAAGACATTGAAGTGCTTTCTGAAAGACTGAAGAGGTCACCAAGCCTGTTCAGTGGGGGGCAATTTGTACAATCAGTGGAACAGTGGGCAGAACTCTGCCTGAACCAGGAAGCCAAAAGAAAAAATAACTAACCTGTATCTATAAAAAATTCATGGGGAATATCATCTTGGGTATAAGAGAATGAATAACCATGTTGATTAAGTATTAAAAGTTCATTTTATTTTTAGAAGTACTCAGAAAATTGAAAACATCTGGGAACATTATGCAATTCTTTTTACGTAATAACTTGCATTTACATTTCATCAATGCCTTCATTTTAACCCTGACCTGTATGGAGGCAAACCACAAGATCCAATGCTCTTTCTTGCTGGGCTGCAAGAAGTGATTTAGTTCAGACACTTCTCTTTCTGTGGAAAAAACTGTGTATATAAATGGTGGCCTCTGTCAGAGTCTAATGTCCAAGCCCTTCTGCAAGTCTGACTTTCAGCACCCTTCTAGCAAAATGTGACAAGTTTGAGATGTGAGTGGTAGAAAAATGTCTGGAATGGATCTGTCCATTAAAATGTTGTATCCCTGGGAATTTGTCCTGCAACATCTCACAGGACTAGCTGTGGTTTCCATTAAATCAAAAGCAAGAAGCTTCCAGAGAAAGTTTAGACACTCAAAGATCTTTTGATAGGTAACATCAGAGGTTGGCATCTAGAGGGTAGAGATCTAAATACCTTTAAGAGTCTACTGTCACTCCTACACGGACAAGCCCAGGTCTGCTGATATTTAAGTGTAGGATTTTATACTCAGGAAGTGTGTATTTTCTTTAAGGAGATGGAACACAGTGCTCAGACTGAGCATTTTGGGTTGTGTATCCCCTGGGGGAGTGACTCTCCCAGAGAGCAGCTGAGAGCAAACAGGGTGGATAATGTAGAACCCCAAACCCTCCACAGCACAGAGGATCCTTCACAGACATCTAGCAGAGGGTGTAGCAAAAGGACAGCAACTTTTTAGATTACCTTCCACATCCAGCAAACATTCTTGATTTGGCCCAGATCTCTGTGGCTTCCACCAGGGCAATTTTTTGTTTGTTCATTATTAAAAGACTTATTCACAGATGATGCAGCACCTCTCTACATGGGGATGAGTCTCTGTCCTATGGGGACCTCTGTTCCATGTCCCACAAAACAGTCACCTTTCAAGGACAAGGCTTGTCATTCCCTCCCAGGCAGAGAAGCTGTCAGCAGGAGGGAGCTGGTTTCATTTGCATGTGTTTGTGAGAGTGTGGTGTGAGGTTAACTCATGTAGGATTTGGCAGATATCTCTCTGTGGAGCTTTGGAGAGCAAAAAAGTGCTTCATCCTGTACCTAACTGAGTGAGTCATGTACCTTCTCATGCCCCTCTCTTTCAAGGACATGGTGACCTGTGGAGTTGAGGGTGTTCCTTTCTTGCCTGGAGAATCTCACATCATCACAGACAGAATATCAGAGGAATGGGGAAGAGAAGATGCATTGACTTTGCTTTATAGCCTGTCTCCTCCTTAGTCTCTGGTGGTCAGATAAGCCCTGTCTAAACTTGCAGTTAAAAGTTTTACCAGTGCTTGATGCCTTTTTTTTCTTTTTTTTTTTTTTTTTTGCTTTTAACGTCCCCTGCCACTTGCTCAGCTGACAGAAGGTATTGCACCTTTTCAGTGCTTGCAAAAATATGTTTCTCTAGCTGATTTCCAGGCAAAGGAATGTAGATGGGATGAACTATCTGAATCTGAGTAGAGGCTTCCCAGAAAGTCTAATTGCAGTGGGGACAGTTCAGATGGCTCCTGTTATAATGAGCACTATTACTCAGCTCTTAGTTGCCTTTGGTGGGATGGCTCTGCAGAGCTGGCTGGGATGTCACCAGTAAGGTGTACAGAGTCCTTGCTGCAGGGACAATGGTCTTTGCAGGATGTCTCTCAGGAGCTGAGGGCAGCACTAAGATGTGGTATCTATCCCACTCAGCAAGTGCTGAGCAGTGTCTGGAGTTCATGGTGACAGATGGGTTGGGTGGGTTAGTGGGGTCTGGTCTTTCTCACTGCCATCAAGGACTCTGATTGATTTGCCCAGCTTGCCATGATGAAGTCATTAATCTTGATGACACTCGCTGCAGCCCAGCCTGTGGCACATGAGAGCAATTCTTTTTGCACTTGCCAACAGACAGATCAAGTAGCAGTATTTTCACAGTCTGTGAAATTTGTTCACGTGATTTGTAAGAAAAGCCTACTAGATAGTCACTAAAGGGAACAGATCAGGAGATGACCTGCCTTTGGTGCAGACTGGAGACAAGAAACCTGTTTCTTGTAATGAAAAGAAAGCCAAGGATGGACTGTTCTTTCAAGAGTCCCTTTCATTCCCATGACAAGTCCAAGACCAATACCGCTATCTCTGTTACTCACTGTGCAATGGCAGAACAAATCACACACGAAGGTGCTCAGTAGGGCAACAATCTATCTGACACAAAGCACCAGGGCATGTCCTACTACTCAATAGTAAGTAAACTTCTTCCCAGTATGGAAGAGGTGCCTTATGGAATTCAGCTCCTATTTTGGAATAATAGTGTGGCATTAAATAATTGTAATGGTGTAAGACACTCCTCAGTGACCTCAAATTACCCTTCTTACATGTGGCATCAAATACTTTGCCTTTCTTAGTGTTTGAAAAAAGCCTGTCAGGAATGGTCCTTAAGAAGGAATGGCTTTTACAACAGAGTTGTTTCTCAGGAGCTGTTTGTACCAATGACCCCTTGTTTCTTTGTCATTTCCTGCCATCCCCTTTGAGTCAATACTGAACAAAATGAAACGAGTCAATAATTTTTAAAACTCAAGCAACAAATGCTATCAGGCTGTGACATGGAAGGGAAAGGATAAATGCATTGGATGAAGTTTAATATTAAGCCTCTGTGTAAAGGCTAAATGTTTAATTTCTGGTCACTGATAATCTACCCTTTTTTTTTTTTTTTTTTTTAATCATGGCTATAACTCTGGAGGAATGAAAGTTCAAATGATTGACCATAAATTGTAACACAATCTACTGCTAGCAAGGTTAGAGTTAATAGATTATTGATCAGTGTAATGGTAAGTGTCAAACTAATTTTTTTCCCAGCAGCTCTCTTACTGGGTAGTTGCTTTCTGGTGGCCAAAGACCTTTGGATTGAATTAGCTTGGAGAGCTAAACAGTGTGTACATCTAGTAGATTCAGCCCATGATACTATCACAGCCCTCCAGGGGATTCCTGTAATGATGCTATTGTTCAGACACAAGGTGGATTTTTTTTTTGCCATTGAGACTGGTAAATCCTTTGTTGAGAGCTGAGAAAGGTTTGCAAACACTGAGATAAGAGGACTGCATCTCCTTGTTCCAGCCTCACTGACACCAGTTTGCACCTGGCTAATTTTCCAATTACAAAGAATCTTTTCAGTACTGTGAGAGAGTGTCCCTGGAAGAGAGGTTGCTGGTATTCTTGTTGCAACTCAGAAGATACCTGGATATCTGATGGGAAGCAGCTTTTGAGGAACTAACTGATGTAATTTTTGTGCTTGTATAGTATATTAATAGTAGTGGGAAAAAAATTGTTCTGTGTACTTCTAAGAACTGAATGTCTGAAAAGAAATCCCTGCTCCATCACTAAATGAGCCCCCTGTACATTAAAAATGTCCTTGACTTACCCTGCTGTGTTTGTATGGCACAATACCATTTACAGCTTCCAGTTTTTTGGATGAGGAACTTTAAGCTTGTTAAGGCGTGCAGGAGAAGGAGCTCAGAAGGGGGAGGGAGGGCAACCTGGTGCCACACAGTTCAGTTACCATGTGACAAAGCATCTGGCTCTTTTTTGGGACCTCAGGACTTGGACACTTGCCACACTCTGGTCCTATCATATCGATTTGGGTTGGGTACCAAAGGTGGAATTGATGTCCAGCTTTGATCACCCACCGAAAGTGAGATCAAAGCTTGTAAGTCTGATGTATTTTATTCCTTATACTAGGGTGTCAATATCAGATCTTCATGTGAAAAAGCATACTCTGTGCTGACTGGAGGCATTAACACTAAGAATACACACAGAACACTAAGGCAACCTGTACTTTCAAGAGCTCTCTGTGCCATGCATATAGCAGTGGATGAATGTGAGATATATCAATGGAAAGAATTACCATGTGAAGGAACAAGGGATATCAGCAATGACTCTTGCTCAGCTGAAGCTCAAAAAAAGCGCTTTTTCATCCTTGGAGAATTTCAGAGATTTTTTTTCCCCTTTTCTCAGTTGTAATGAAAAAAAAAAAAAATATGTGTTTCTTTCCCCATCAAACCGATGAGCTGTAAATAAATACATAAAAAGGTAATTTCAACCACTTCCTTTTGAACTCTTGACATTTCCTAACTTTCAATTTATCTAAACTACATTTTCCAATACAATAAATCTTCATTCCCTCTCTCATTCACCCAGTTCTTCAAATTATACTTTGCTGGTGACTTGTTGCCTGTCTTTGATGGTAAGCTCACGGCATTGTCAACCTGAGACTTAAACAGTAGACAGAGAGTAGCAAGAGTGGTTTGAATAGGATGAGTTTAGTTCCCTTGTGCCTGTCTGTATATGTCACGATCTGGTAGCTGAGCCATTGTGGATGAATGACGTGAAATGCTGATGCAAACCCGTTTCTGATCACCCCAAGAGAGATGCCATCAGGGAAAGTGACTGTGGCTGCTAGTTGTCATCACAGATCCTCCTCCAGAGAGATTTTGCTGGGAGCTGGCAATAACTTTTGGCTTGTGCCCTGTTGTTACATGGGGATGGGGACTGACCCCTTTCCTGACCATTTCTATGGAGAAAGCAAATGATCTGAATAAAATACAGTTAACTGTGAGGGATGAATCACTAAAGCAGACTGAACTTCTGCTCATGATGCTCCATCTTCCTTTTCTGACTCTGGATACCACCATGATTTGTGCTGTGAATGAGAGAGATACCATTTCTCAAAGGATCAGCCATCTTTTGGTGGCATGTAATTTTACTAATGTAAATGGATATCTCAGATACACACACATACACATATACATACATGTGCATATATATGAACACACAATTTGTGTTTGTACTTATGTTTATGTTCATACACAGGTGGAGGAGAAAGGTCAATGTCTCTTTTGTAAAGACACACAGCATTTGTTTGTTCATGAGGAAAGAGGAATGAATCAATATGTTTGGGTAGGGGAAATAGATTATCCTTAAATGTGCTGCACAAGACAAGAAAGTGTCTACTTGATGTTGATGTGAGTCTTTTGTAATGATCATCCCAATCAGATTAATTTGGCTGTTGTCAGCATAATGAAACACTGCCTTCAAACTTTCAGAAATATTTATGTATTTTTTCTGCATGTTACTAGCTTAAAAGTAAGTTTACTTCATGGAAGTCAGTAGGTGTACCTGATGTTTCTGAATAAAGATTAATACTTCTTGTTGCAACTTATGTTTATATGTTTCTTTGAAAGAGTTCTTTTCTGATTATTCCATTTCCCATACTGTAGGTTACTAGACAATAAAAATCCAGTCTGCCCTCATGCAGGAGCAATGCAAGATTTTTGGACCTAATATTTTTCATTCTTTTAAACCCCACTATATACACTTAGCGTATGAAAAGAAACGAGGAATGTGTGCACATCTGTTTTTGCATGGCAATTTCCTCACTGGGAGATGGTCCATATTTAAACCTCAGTGTTCTGCTACTGCACATACCTGCTAAAATAAAACAGGGTCTATATGAGGTAACTCCATCAGCACATAGCAAGTGTTGACTCAGATCTTCCTTCAAATAGCAGTGAAGGAGATTTCAGACAACCTGACTTTCCTATCCCAGGCTAATTTTTGAGATTGAAACAATTTCCTAGAGTAATTTCAGATAAAGAGGTAAAATCTTCAGCATTTTAGTGGACTGATAAAATCAATTATTGCTTCAAGGCAATTGGAAAATTTCATTTTTCAACATTTATTTTCCTTTTAGATTTCTGTGCCCCACAGGTTAATTTCATTTCTAAAGGAACAGTTAACACTTCCCAAGTGAAAACAAAACCCAAAAACATCACAGCCAAATTTGGACTGTGAAATTGTCACAAATACCACCAAATTAAAGACGTGCTACAATTGGCCTTTTCCTGGCATCCTTTGCAATTTTGACAAACTCACCAGGTGTACTGAGCTGCATGTGCATGAATGAGCATATTTATAGAAGTGGTGGTGTTGTGCATGAAATCAGCACCACATACAAATCCTTCTGTTCCTCATTTGTACTTTTGAAATACATGCAAAGGTGCTGAAAACTTTTCAGGCCCCTTGCTGGAGAGCACTGTGATATGGCCATAGCAGCCCTAGCATTTGCTTCCATAAAATACATCCAGATATTTGCCTTGTGGCAAGGATAGGAGCAAGCTGAAACAGTAGTGAAATAAATTATGTAACTAATAAAAAGCCCAATACCTTGTTCCTTCTTTCAGTCCCAATAGTTTCACTGTTTGTTTTGCTTGACTTGAGGCTGCAAGAAGGAAACCCAAAGGGAGATTTTTTTGATGAATTGTCCAAAATTAATACCACTGCCCTGACACAGCAGCAGCAGCGACATAAAAAAAGAAGGAATGCTTAGCTACAGAGTTTTGTTTTCAGACAGATAATCAAAAGGGAACTCGGAGAGATATTCAATTACAAGGAGACCTGGTGGTTTGAGCAGTGGCCTGATACAATGTGCCGCTGCTGCAGTTGAAGGCGCATGAGAATGGAAATCGCTTGTGGGAAGGAGGGACAGTTCTTGGGGGATGCTGTCTTCAGCAGCTCCATCACCATCTCTGCTCCTGTCCAAAGGGCGAGAGCGAGAGTGGGGCATGTGCTGGGTGACTGCTGTTCTCCACGGTCCTATCACAGGACAGAGACAGCATTTTGTAAATGATTTACAGAAACTCGTACAGCTGCAGGGAGTGACAGAGATGCCTCCAACTGTGCTGCACATGGGGATCAGATGAAAGTGCTCAGATATCCAATTGGATGCCAGTGGTGATGAGATGCTGTGCGGTGGCTGATGCAGATGTCTCACCTGGAAATCTCTTATCGTTGACACTCAATGTGTTATCACATCTTTACAGAGAGGCTGCATTTATTTCAGGGAAATGATGGGGCAACAGCAGTAGGAATTTTTATGTTTTTCATCTGCTAATGTTCACAAACCTGAAGCAGGGAGGCTCAGGCAACTGAGATCTGCTTTTGCTGCCTGGCTTGGGAGGAGTAGTCAGGGTGATAGCCCAAAGAAATGGCTCTCCCAGAGTTTCTGATGCACTTCTGTGTGCTTCCTGGAAACAGTGAGGAAACACAGAGTGTTTCCAGGGAGAAACTTTGCTCCTGACTTCAGCTGTCTGAGTGAGGATGTGAATGCAGAGCCAGACTCCTCTCAGGAGTGCTTAGCAATGAGGTGAGAAGTTGTGGATATAAGTTGTGGAAAAGGAGATATTCAGATTTTTTTTCTCCAATGAGAGTGGACACAAGTGACCATGGGCCCAGTAATATTCAAACGCTGATGAACCACAGCCTCAGACAGCTGGATCTGAACCAACTCTGTTCTCTTTAGGTTCCTAAACTGTCATGGTGAAGTTTTGCAGCAAAGAATGGCAACCTTCTCCCTTCTCCAAATTTCCTTTGTAGAGAAATTCCATAAAATGTTTCTGGGTAGGACACAATAGGCTCCACATGTAGCTTTTTTTGTTTTCATGCTGTAGAAGTTGTAATCCTTTTTCATTGCCTTTAAGCCATTTTTCATTGCCTTTAAGCCATAATTTGTAGCTCCTTGGTTCAAGATATCACCAACTCAGTCCTTGCTGAGTTAACCAAGACAGGTTTTTCTGGTTGTTAGCGGGAGGCTGACATTCACCCATAGTCTGCAGAATCATTATGTTATTTAGTTACATTAAAGTAATCTCCTTAGAAAGGACTTATTGATGACTTACACTCAAATGTGCAAATAATATGCTTGTAGAACATTAAAATGGTTCTAATAGGGTGGTAATAAATTTCTTTTTTTCAATATGGATGATTAGAAACTTCAGTAGTTAAAAGCTATTAATGTAGTTGCCATAAAGCATGAAAGTCTATCCTCATGAAACCCTAAATGACAGTACTACCTATAAATTTTGCTGGAGGTGGAAAGAGCAGTAATTATACGGCTGGCATTAGATGTAGCACTTTCTGCAGAGGTACTAGTAGAAGATCTTTACCTCTCTTTGTTAAGCACTATTTTTGGGCATAGCCAGGAGCCAGAGTATACTGTAAATAATATTGTTTCCTGTGATGGATTTCTGCACAAACAGGAAGAAAGAGATATTTATTAAAAGGAAAATTGGCAAACAGTCAAGCGTAGATGGCTTGGAGAGTGGCAGTGCAATAAAGAACATCGAGCATCTGGTTCAATGTTGTTTGATTGGCCTGTGTGGATGGTGATGACTGAAAAACCCATTAGCTGCTGGCAGAGAAATGAGTCTGAGATTATCATCCAGGCCCTCGCACGGACATATTGCAAAACCACCAACTCCATTGGCATTCTCGCTGGCAGGAGAAGTGGAGCAGCCAATGAGTGGGTAGTCTTGCATGGAGACTAGTTGGCACCCAAATAGTTGTCTGAAACACCAGACAAATTGAAAAACCTTTATGAGGCTTTTTTTCCCTGCTTGTCCAAATTGGGCAGTGAAATGAGATGCAGGTACAGTCGGGGTTACTTCCTGCATCTCATACACTAATTATTTTGGAGTATCATCCTTCTTCCTCTTTAGCCCTCCTTTGAGCCTCTCATCAAAATCAATCCCTCCTCATGTTCAGTAAAACACTTCACAGAAGTATTTCTGTCCTTCTCCAGTTTTATTACTGCAATTTACTTCTTTCTGATAAAAAAAAGAGTATTTTTACTTTCTGTTCTTGAAAGAAGTTTATCCAGACAGGGCAAACCATTGTACTTCTTAGTAGGATTCTTAGAGTAGCAGGACCCAATTCTCAGGATGGCAACTTCAAGTGCTTGTGACACAGATTTTAGCGGGAAGCAGCTAGCTGGCAACTCCTTCTGATTTCTCATCAAATAAGTGGAAAATATTCCACACAATGTCATACGTTTCTGCTAGAGCTAAAAATACCTGTGAATATACATCTATTCTACCATCTGAGCTATCTGTCTGGTAGCCTTTGATCATGTACATGGAGCAAAACAAAGAGAAAATAATCATTATGACTAATGTGATACACAAAATAATTTGGTTTTGCATCTCAATCTTATAAATTGTTAATGAGTTACTCAACTGGAAAAGAACATTTTAGGACAAATTTAAAATGTGAGGGTCATGATAAGTTGGATAGAACTGTCTCTGCATGCAATATTTCTTAGGCTATACGATTTTTTTCTTTTTCCATAATGCTGAGTCCTTGTTCAGCACAGAACCTGTGAGAGCTGTTATTGGGCATAGAAGTTGTTTTTGAAGGAAAACAGAACATCACCTTATAATGTTCAAAACGTCTTGAAATCTTGCACTCCAAAACTTTTTCCTGTGACATCATTATAACATCAAACCTGAGCAGTGAAACCTTTGAAAGGATTAAGGTCTTCTGATAAATAGAATAACACAAAGGAAACCTCAATTATTTCCACTTGGAAGGTCTTTTGCAGAAAGCATAGATTTGTGCATGGTTCATTAACCCTATATATCTTTTCCTCTGTCTTCTGCATCACTACTTCTATGGTCAAGTTATGTGGTGCAGACCTCAGCAATAAATGTTTTGCTCAGAATTATTCAAGCATATAATAGAGAAAATGTGCAAAAACTCAGCTCAGATAAATTTGATTTAAGGTCTTAGTTTCTTTATTCTATAAGAAAACTCTCCAGTAAGCAGTAAGAACTGGCAGATTTAGAAGACAGATGAGCAGACAGAGGTTTGGAGTATCAAACTCAAAGACTGTTAGGACTGGGTCAGATTTTAGGAACATGGAAGAACTTGCTCAGAGTGCAGGAGACAATACTGATGCCTAAGAACCATTGGGTAGGTATTTGTGATTTATGGTTTACATCTGCCTGTAAAAGTGGCTCATGTGTTGCCCTAACCCTTGCCAGCAAAAAGACTCCCTGTAAGAATTTACACTACAGTAAATTATGTGATATATGGTGGCACCATATAACCTGTTGTCTTCTGAGAAGAACTTTCTCCTTCTCTTTCCTTTCTCATGGACTATTTCTGACATGATGAATATCACTTACATTGATTTACAAGATGTAAATATTTGTATCCTCTCCTGGACCACTTTGTTCTCACTTGATAGATTTCTATTTTAACCTGCCGTTTTCTTTACCTCTACATAGCATATTGGGAGGCAGTTTGCATAATGACACTGTAAGCTAGATGAAGTTGGATGCTGGATGTCAAAACCAGCAAAGACCATGCCAGGTGCCTTTAAGAACATCATAGAATGTTTGGTGGATAAGCTGCTGCCAGTGACATGAAGCATCACCATCCCCATCACCTCAGAGCTCTTGTGTCTCCAAATGCCACAGAATTAAATACATGAAGCAGCCAATGGAAAATGGTCTTAATAAAGGTAAAAGGAAAACTTGTTCTTTACAGTAAATTGCTGTCTTGGAATATGTTGCACAGAGTCATGTTCAAAAGATCTGATGCTTCATCAGTCTTTGCAAATACATTGATTCAAGCCTGGCCAGAATTTAATAACATGGAAAATGTTCTCTTTCCACTGCACTGGGGATATCAAAAGCTGTAATTAGTTAACGATCCTAATGTTTCGAGTCTCTTTGGATGAATAATTTCCTTGTTGAAACCTGAAACTTCATGTTAACCAAATTATCCCTGTTTGGCTCAGGATTGTTTTTGGAAAAAAAAGAACAAATGTTTTTGTTTTATTATGCACAGAAGGCATAAAAATTTTCAATTTGAGGGGAACAGCCCTGGCTGTACTTAACTTAAAAAAGAAATAAAAGTAAATCAAATAACATGAAACAAATTAGTAATTTTCTGGGTGAACAAAATACACTACTTCACCAGAGAGCTTGTGAAGAAAAACAACTTCTCAGTTCATTCAAAAGAATATTCTGATTTGATTTTTCAGTATGAGTATCATGGAAAAAACTTGCTCACAAAGCTGTGAGTGCTGGGCTTTGGAGGGTGTTTCTGAAAGGCAAGAGCTCTTCCTCAACTTTTTAGCTGATATGTCAGGGAGCAGGCTCCCTGAGTTAGGCTCGCCAGGAATGTTGAATGGCTGAAACACTGACTCATAGTGTAGTTGAATGTTTGCAGCCTTGCAGGTCCTTAACAAATGCAGAGATCAGTGACAGGATTCATGTCAATTTAGTCTTCTAGCCTCAGCCACTAATATAGATTTCCTTTACAGTCAATGAAGGGAGGAAGAAACATTTCCATCTCGTCCCAAGACAGATACTTAAAAGAGATTGGATTTTTCATGGACATTCCTCTCTGTATCTGCTATGTAAGGTCCTGGAACACATCTTTTGGATGGGTAGAAATGTCTGAGATGAATTTCATCTTTATGTATTATTCCTTATGCCAGGACAATCCTGTGCCAGATATTCATCCTCATTATTTCTTCACTAAAAATGAACACAGTTAGCAAACTGCCATTTTCAACGAGAGGATCTCATTCTCTTTTAACTTACAGAGCTATAAGAAAGGTGTATCTTCATTAAAGCCAGCAGATCTTGTCTAATGTAAAGCTGGTGAATGACAGCAGAAGTCTTTTTATGTTCACTGAACCCATGTTTCGAAGAATGTCTGAGCACAGGCCTGCAAGTTATTAAGCATAAGAGACAGTTAATCCACATACTCTTGCAGGCTACAGTAAATATTGTCTCCAGCCAACACTTTGAGTTAGTGAGGGATTTTGTTCTCATTTTTTACCACACGCTGTATGTTACATGCAGTAAAAGCACATCATTTTCTGACAGCATATGGACTAGGTCAAGAAACAGATTTGTTTGAAGAGATTGAGAAGAAAACAAGAGGACACTGTAGCACTCCCTAAACTTTTCAACCACTTAACGTGAGACTAAGAAAAGTTACAAGATGTCTTCTACGACACTTTGCCCTTAACAAATGTTGATGGTGAATGTGTATGCCACGAAAACCATGGCACTTCAAGCACTCTCTTCCTTGACTTCAAGAGAGTACAGTGGAATGAATGAGTGAATCTCCTCTGTTTTTGTGAGGAAATAACCTCTCTGCACAGCCAAACACCAATGCCAAGGTGAAGGCCAAGGAGCCACCAAGTCAGAATGGATAAGTCATATTTTCTCTCATTGCTTTTCTGTCCTCTCTCATCCTTTTACTATGCTTGCTCTTGCTCTTTGGAAACAGGAGCTGTTCCTGGCTGTGTCTGCATAGGGTACTAAAGGGGTCATCTCTGCTAAGTTTTTTGTTACAACAGATGAATTTCAATGAACAACAGCAATAATTATGCAGGGCAGAAATGGAAAATGATAGGAAATTAGGACTGCATGACTGAAGGCTCAAAACTTTCATTTTTTGAGAACTCACCTTGCAGTCCTGTCCCTTGAATGGTTACACACAGCTGTGAGTCACAGGGCCTTTGTGCAACAATTAAGAGCTGAGGTGTATACCAGGCTAATTATACCGTTGGTTTTGGTCCAGTGATGACTTACATTTGCAACTTATTAGGGAGTTTATTGGATTGCCAACCCAAGCATTTCTTAGAATAAACAGTTTTTCTTTAATTTTGCTGAAACGTCACATGCTTATAATATGATGGTTAAAGGCCATAAAATTTCAGCATGTTAAATATCATAAGCTTTGGGTGTTCAGTAAAGCAGAACTAATCTAGTTTTAAAGTGGAAGGCTTTCCCCTAACACATGGAGTTTGCTGAGGAAACCAGTCCTGAGTCCAGCTGGAGGCAGATACAGCATGATGGATTTGTTTGGAGTGCAATACCCAGATGGTGCTGGGGACCTTGGCACCTTGGACTGTGTTTGCGGAAAACACTCTTCTGCAGCAGCTCCTCTGCAGTGGTGCTTGGGTTTGCAAGAGAGAAAAAGCCAAGTGTTTGGAAACTTCTACTCCTCTTGCATCTGAGTCCCAGTTTTAACATGGACTGGTTTCAGACTTTGTTGGAAAGGACAAATCTGGGATGACTGTAAAACTGTGGAGTCTTCTGTGTATGTAATCAGATTCTAGTCGGGCAAAGGAAGTAAATTCTGATCCTATCTATATGTCTACAGTTCTCTGTGGCTCAGGAAGAAAGTTTTGTCTTATTCTTAGAGAAGACTGAAAAAGAGATTTTTCCCTTGAGGAATACTGATATTTAGACACTTGTTTTCATTACAAATTGTGATGAAAAATGAAAAGATCAAAACTTTGGAAAACAAAACCTTTGAACGTGTTTTGAACTATAAATGTTGAGTTGCATAGTTTCAACATGTTTTATTTTAAAAAGTTTTGATGGTCTCTGACTGATGATATTTTTTTGACTGTATTAGCACTTTGGGATTTGCTTATTGGTACTCTCAATGTCTGTGTAGATACCTTAACATTTTCAGGTGTGAGTCCATACTCCAGTTACGCAGAGCTGGATTTCAGTGCCTCATGGGGCTTAGAATCCAATCAGGGGAAATAACCTGTAATGGATCTCAGTTTGATTACTCGGACACATGCAGACTTGGCCCACTGAAATGTTTTCTTTATATAAAATTATTTCAGAATTATTTTTCTTCAGAAAATTTAGACTAAGATGAGAATGAGTTTTCTGAGGTAAAAACTTCAACAGGCTTTGTTTTTAATGTTGAGGATTCTTATACCTTTGCTGTCCAGTTATTGTTTTCAATGCAGTTCCATATATCTATTTATTTTGTATTTGTTCAAGAAATGAAATGGTGTAGTCACTCTGCAGACAAGATTTCTTTTTTTTCTAGTTGGGATTTTGTGAACTCATCTTTCACATTTTGAAACAGATGTGGATGTATTTGTTGCTTTAACACTACTTCAATTTTTACGATTTCACTGCCTTTTAAACTATCTGCCATGTTTACACTAGGTATTGATATCAGCATTCATAACAGACTTTTGGAGCTACTATAATTGTGATGAGGCTTGCAAGGGCAGGCGTTAACTTTTGGTAAACTAGCTGATATGATTGGAGAAGTAGAGAAGCTTTCCAACCCCTCACCCACTAAAGTCATGTTTGGTGTTTTTCAGTTTCATGAGTGGGCCTAATAAAAAGATAATTTCATTCCCTCTTTTCCTTATGCTGGAAAGTTGTATAAGGAAAGCAAAGCTTGGTTTTCAGCCCATTCAGGAAGATGCAAGATGTCATCCTGACCCATTGCAGACTGTATATGAAGATCATTGTGGAAATTAAAGATTTAGGATATCGCCTTCTGTTGTCCCAGAATCAAAATATCGTCAACAAAATAAAACCTCTCTCTAAATAAGATAATCTTCTGGTTCCTACTTAGTTCCTACTCCACTTTTGTTTCATTTCCAAAACCAAGATTTGTCTTGCTTAAGTTTGTCTCAATTAGATTACAGGGGAGACAGATATTAAGCTTTCAGGTTTCCCAGCTTTCAGGTAGATAGCGGAGCAGAAGCAAAGGGTTTGCAGAGCTCACCCATGTTAAATGCAGAAGGATCTAGTGAGGAGAAAGGCAGCACGAGTGTTGCAAGCTCCCTGTCACCTGGCAGGCATCTCAGGTCCTTCCTGAGGACATGTGGGAGCAAAGGGGGTCTCACTGTCAAAGATGTCCACTTTTCAGTGCTGACACAGACTGGCTTCTCCCTCTGCTGCTCAGGAACCCTCTGTGATCAGCTATGCTGAGATATGTAAATATTTGACAGATAACATGCAGAGAGAGGAATCCTGCCCTTGTCAACAAAACTTGAGCCAGGCTTGAGCTTTCTCTCTGAAGAAGGAGATATTGCTTCTCTATACCTTTCACTGAACAGGGGATTTGCCCTGATCTTGATGGTACTTGTGACCCCTCTCCAGGGCTGTGCTGTGGCCAAGGCTGAATCATCACTTCTGGCTCTGCTCCTGCTTCTTGATGCTCTCTGCTTGCTGTCACACTCTAGGGTACATTTCTTATTCAAAGTTAAAACTCTTGAGTGCGAGTGATCTGTCTTATTGATTTGAAAAGGCTGAACTTTAAATAGCTGTTGTTTAATGTCCTGGAACATTAATATTAGATTAAGAAGATGTCTCTGACTGGTTGCCCTGAACACTGGAAAAAATATGTATCAAACAATTTTGCTCTTCCAGGATCATTTGTGACAGTACTGTCCTGCAAAAATGAATTAACTCTAAGATTAGGATTTCTTTTGCGATAGACAAGAGAGGGTGATCTGATCATTCATCTCACTCCTCTCATTCTCAGAGAACCGTGGAGCAAAAACTAAATTCAGAAGCACCTACAAGAGCAAACACCCTGTGCCTCTGGCCTAATACAGTACAGAAAATGCTTGTCAGCATCTCATGACAAGCTTCAGACACTTTGGAGACATTAGACTAAACCCTTCAAAAACTCCTTTGCATCACAGAAGAGAGAGGGGAAACATCATAAACTGCTGGTACAGTTTGTTATTTTCCTTCTCTTAGCAGTTTTCTTAAATAAGTCTGAACTATGTGTTTTGTATTAAGGCCTCTTTTTCTGGTCCAGTAAGTGCATATGTATATACAATATTACACATATCTATGTATACACACTACCTTTGAGAGGATAAGTGTACATGATTTACGTGCATGCATCCTCACATACCTTTTAGCTGCTCTCACTTTTCAGTCAAGGCAAATTATTTTTTCAGTCAGTTAACTTTCTGATAGTAGGAGTGTGGCTTTCAGATTCCATCATGCAAAGTTCTTAAATGCTTCTAAATCTCCATTTTCCACTGCCCCCCAATTCAGATTCATTTGGTGCACAACCATTTTCAGTGCAGAGGAATTTATGATACTGTCTTTTAGAGCAGCAAGTAGATGGAGTCCTGGTTTGAGTTGTGTGTTTTCCCTGCATATGGCAAATGTAATCAAATTACAGTTACTGCATTTTGTCACTAGCTAACTTTCAGGTGCTTGAGGGTTTTGTCTTTAACTTGTGTTATGAGGTTTTATATTTGTGTCTCATAGATGCAACCCCTTTTGAATATTCCTTTTTCCACAGCATATTATTCTACTCACTAGGTAGTAACTGTTCCAGTAGTCACCATATCTCACACAAACTCCTTCTTTCTAAATGTCATCGGTGACTGTAATGATCAAATGAAAGTAAATTGTGCTGCAGAAGGACTTAGCAATTAAAAAAGCACTACAACAAACACCTCCCAGCCAAGCAGAACTGCAAACAACTCATTATAATTATTCCAGTCTGTTTGAACCTGCCTTCCGCTCACACACTCAGGCAGAGCTGTAAGGCACTTCTTCTCCATCAGGGCTGAATCAGTCTTTCGCTGACTTTTTATAATACAGTGTAGATAAGAGCTCTTCAGTGGTAATTTGCTTGAGTTCTTAATAAGGAGAGATTTTAGCAAGCAGACTAGTGTAAGCAATAAGCCAAATGTATCCATATCTGTAAGTAAGCAGTTCAGAGTGCTGTTTCTTTTTCCTTTTTTTTCTTCCTGATGTTTTAGAGACTGAAGCAATTCAAGGGTTTGGACGTATTTTTTTTCTCTTGGTTATTTAAGCTACATGTTTGTGTGGTTTGCAAGATGCTGTTTTCACAGCTGTTCTCCAGGATTTGTGTTTGTGAACCAGGTGGTACTGCAAGAGCCTGAGGCTGCACAGTGTGTAGCCCTGTGAGCTGTGCTGATCTGGTGGACCACAGCGGTTGATCAAGGTCAGGGCTTGGGCACTGAGCAGGCAGAGCACCCCAAGCAATTTGTAGAAATCACAGGATGTTTGACATGCAATTTATGTTTGGAAGGTGCAGATACGTTATTTCAATGTTTTGGAGTACTACTCTCAACCTAAGCAGGGGTTTTCCAGAGAGACCAACAGGGCTTGCTGCAGCAGAGAGCTCAGGCATCGGTTTAAGGCTGGGTTAAAGAAAGGAGTCCTTTGAGGTCAAAGATCATGAGTAAAGTGGTAAATCCTCTCCTGTATGATGAGGGAGTTTAGGCATCAAGGCACTTGTGAAAAGTGAAAAAGGCACTTTGAGGGCAATATCTTGGCTCCATTGCTGTGTTCACAAAGTATCGGAAACCAGTGATATTGGATCATGACAATAGAATGGGAAGGTAAGGCTTTTGTTGCTGTAGTATGTCAAAGACATGTCTGCAGTTTGTTTTGCTGGTGGCACCAAAGGCAGTTTGATCTGTACAAGAAGTCATAGGCAGGAATGAAAATATTTGGGAAAGATTTTCTTGAATGAAGGTTATCAATTGTGGCACTGGATGGTAGCTAATGTGCATCCATTTATTTGGAGACTGTGAATGAAATTCACCAGAAGGCCAGGTAAGATCTATGGACCAATTACATCCTGCTCAAACCTTTGTGCACAGGAATGAATTTCACCTCGTCTCACCCATGAAGATGTGTGAATACTCATCTCTCTTTCCTTTAGACTTCATTTTTATAGTTCCAAATAGATAGATTTTTCATTTTCAATAGTAACTTTCCTTGATGTACATCTATTTCCAGTTTAATACTTGCCAGTAACTCAACATGAATGGCAGAGATGTTTTTTGTCTGCAGTATAATATGGAAGTAACTGACTCATTTACTTTTATAAAGTGAAATCCATTTCTTCTCAAGTCTTCTGCAACTGAGGTAATGTTTACAAAATACTTTGAAGATGAAAAGCGTTACAGTACATAAAGTATTATTTTTATATCTTCAACATCTAAGCTTATAAAACTAATATGAAAAACCCCTCTGAATACCCAAATGCCCAGCAAAATGCATATCCTTGTTTTAATCTTAATGCTTTATTTTAATCTCTGAATCTTCTTAATCTTTGAAATTAATTACCATAATTAAAAATGGGAGATGTGTTCTCCCAGAGCAATCAGATTGTTCTGTTGCAAATTTTCATATTAATTTCACATCATTATTTTAATTTCTTTTGATATTAAAACATACACATACACACTCACATTCCTGGATATGACATCTTGTCTCTCTTTAGAGTAACAAGGGCTCTTTTGCTACTTGCTGATTACATTAAAAACGAGCCCTTTCAGAGCCCTTCTGAGGTAACCTCAGAAGGAGAAGGAGGATTTTCCTTGTCTGCCTCAGGGTTTTCTGTATGGGCAAAAGCCATGACTGTTGATTTGTCAGCCACAGTTCAGGAGAATGCATTCATCCACCCATCCAAAAAAACTGACATAAAAATGAGATCTTCAACAGATAGGGTATATTCACACTGCTGAATGTGTACCAGTGGAAGGGAATCATTACAGTTACTATAAAATTGGCAATTTGATTTTAGCCCAAAGTCTGGTTTCTTCTAGTCTTTGTGAATGTTCTGATTTCTATTCCAGTGTTAGAGAACCAAATACGAGAGTACTTTTATTGCGTTGGAGAAATGGAATAAAGATTGATACTTTAGTGTCTATCCTAGTGAAACAGGATCAACACAGATATTTTCTGACAATCAAAGCAAGAGAAAACTCTCGCTGAGGTTGGATTTTGACATAGTCTTCTCCAGATATTGCTGATATTTGTATCCAAGCTTGTATCTCATTTCTGCTCAGTGCCTATTGAGACATGTTTGCACACCTGAGTCCTATTACAGAATCACAGAATCTTAAGGGTTGGAAGGGACCTCAAAAGATCATCCAGTCCAACCCTCCTGCCGGAGCAGGACCACCTAGAGGAGGTCACACAGGAACTTGTCCAGGTGGGTTTTGAATGTCTCCAGAGAAGGAGACTCAACTACCCATCTGGGCAACCTGTTCCAGTGCTCCCTCATGCTCACAGAGAAGAAATCCTTCCTTCTATTTATTTGGAATCTCTTGTGTTCCAGTTTATACCCATTGCCCCTTGTGCTATTATTGGACATCCCTGAGAACAGCCTGGCTTTATCCTCCTGACACCTGCCCTTTATGTATTAGTAAACAGTAATGTCCTGGGTTTGGCAGGATAGAGTGAACTCTCCCCAGCTGCCGCTAGGGGGCGTGGCCGGGCTGTTCAGTCCCACGTGACATCACGCTCGGGATATCAGGGCAGCGGCCGGGCCGGGGTGGCGCTGCGGCCAGTGCGGGGACTGCGGCTCTGCCGCCGGGCTGAGCGCCGGGCTGAGCGCCGTGAGCAGTTACATTGGACATTGCTCGTTTTTCTTTGTCCTTTGGCCATCATTGTAACTGACAGCTCTTTGTGGTGTTCTATTAAACTGTCCTTATCTCAACGCAGAAAGTTCTACAACTCTCTCTTGATTCTCCTCCCCATCCCGCTGAGTTGGGGAGGAGTGAGGAACTGGGTGGTTTGGTTATTGTTCAGTTAGGGCTAAACCGCCACAATTAATGAGGTCACTCATCAGTCTCCTCCAAGCTAAAGAACCACAACTTCCTTAGCCCATCATCATAAGGGAGCTGCTCCTCTCCCTTGGTGACCTCCGCTCATGTTGGTGGTCCTGTTCTGAACTATTCACTATTAACTGTTTACAAAGAGAAGAGCGGAAATATCCAAGTCCTTTCACTGCCCAAGTTCCCTGCCCAGAACTGGAGAGAGAGAAGGGGAGAGGGAACACTTTGAAAATTTTAGTGTCAGTATGTTTTGAAGAGCCTCTACATGCAGCACTCACAACATGAGGCTTAAAGAAAGTCAATTGAAAGGTTCCCCAGGAAGATCTTGCTTTGACATAACACAGAGTCTTCCTTTTGTTGCAAAAATGGCAAGAAGAAAGGGGACAAAATATGTGAGCTGAAAAGGAAGAGAGACTGAAATAGAGTCACATCACAGGTGCTGAAAATGGATCTTTTATTGTAGGTCACAACAATACAGAATTTTAATGCAGAAAGGATTCAAGAATAGAAAAGAAGGTATCCAGTGTGCAGGAAAGATATATCTTTTATTACCCTTTAATTTTTTTTTCTGCCCCACTCATCAGAACAAAGAGAAAGGTCAGGCATGAGATGTGAAGATTATTTTGGCAATATGGACACTGTTGTAGTGATATGTGACAGACAAAGCAGCGAGATCATCCACCTGGAAACCTCGCAGAAGGAATTGTTAGTCCAGAAAATGGCCAGTTGATTGTGGAAAAAGATACGTGGGGGGAGGGGGGGATTGTGGGGAGAAAGTGAGACAGCTGAAAATGGAAAGAGAACCAGTCATGAAAAGAAACCAGAGCTGAAATGGGAGAAGCCTGCCAAGTGGTTAAGTTGAAGGGACACTGAGGGTGTGGAGCCACAGAGCTGAATAGGATGGGGATGGCTGGTTTTCTGTGGATTACACAGAAAGCCCTTACAGAGAATCTGTATGTTTGTGGCCTGGGAATCAGCACTAGAGGCTCAAAATGGCTGGGAACTTATTTGATGTTTTTTGAAGAGTCATTTCAGGAATAAAAATCATCTTCATCTACAAATTGGTACGCATTTTTTAAAACAAATGAATATTGAAAAATCTTTTATGCAGACTCTTCGAATACACAGTTTTAAATTCAATAAACAAATAAAATCTAAATTCCATTTGCAGGAAATTCTGATTTTCTTCTCAATATAATTACCAACTGCAAATGACATGGAGCAAAGTCTTTCCACAAATGCCTTGGCTCTGGATTGTGACAAGAATATTCAGGTATGACTGCTGAGTTTCTGTGGCCATGGCCTTCTCTCTCCTAGTGCTGGCCAAAGGCCAGAGAGGAGCAGGACAGCACAGAGGATGATTTGTGAAGGTGAACGTGGCACAGAGTTTTGGCATGTGGGAGTGTTATTGAGTTTTCCCATTTGTCGATGGAAGCATCCAACCTCAATACTGTTGGGACAAACCTGAAGGTCCTTGTGGCCAATCAATGGGGAGAGATTTACCCTCTAAATCTCTGGCAAATAATAAGTTGTGCTGATGGGTATCAAGTGATGGTGAATGAAGGGTGCCTACTGAGGCATGGCCATTTTCTATTCAGTCATGGAGAGTGAGGGAATGCAAGAGTGGGAATAGTCTGAAATTTCCACATTTTCCAAAGCAGAAAGTTCCAGATTATCACTCAAATTAAAACATCAGAGCAAGTGACTACGAAATTGCATCTTGACCTCCCTTTCTCCCCCTGCTCAGTGCAGAGAGAGGATTAGCTGTAAGCTCTGGTTTCATGGTCAGTGCCTGTACCCACTTTATTGCTTTGCCTGTTTTCTGCTGTGGCTGTTGAAAGTACAGAAAAGCTTTTCTGTAATGAAAGTTAGCTTTGGAAAAGGATCTGCTCTGATGAGATTTCCCAGAAGACAATACTAGCTCTAATTCCTCCAGTTTAACTTTCTACTTCCGGAGGATTTGCCAAGGAAGGAATTTAATTTTTTTTCCCTAGACTAATGTATTAATATTTAATAAAAAACAAAGCCAGATGACACTTCCAGAGAAAAGAATGAATTTACATAAATCTTTTGCTGTATTTGAACAAAACAAGATGAAAGTCAGGTGGTTTGTTTGTTTTTTTTTTTCCCTAAAAAAATAATAACAAAAAATACCCAAAGGCTTCAAGTTCAGAAAATAGGTTTTCGTTTTATGTCAAGTCATCTTGGGACTTATGTATCACATCTTGCTCTCGACTATTTTATCTCCTGATTTTGGCTTGCCTTCCTAGCCTGTGCTTGCCCCTAGTCCCAAGTGGGAGGTTTTGGAAAACCAAGTTTTTTGGTTTTTATACCTCAGACTGTCTCCTTACCCTTTGCTTGTGTGACTGAGACTCAGACTTCTTACTTAGCAATATTGCTCAGCATTTTCACTCATGGATATTTATTGTTCATCTCCTCTTACAGAAGAGTTCCTTGGACCTGTTTTGGATTTCTCTAGGTTTTTCTAAGGTAAATTTGGAGTCTAAAAGTTTACATGGACTGCTTCAAAGAAAACCAAGAGTTCACTCTCGGGGAAGTAAACATGAACCATACAACTTTCTGCTGGTGAGGAACCTTTCCTGATGCCAATCTTAAGCCAAGTTTTAGTTTTCCTTCAATAGCCTATAAAATATTACTCCTTGGATGCTGGGAGACATAGTTGTCACCACAACAATTGACAAGGACTGCAAAAGTCATGGATGTTATGATACAACACTCACAGTTTGCTACACTGAAGAAAGGTTTGACTTTTGAATGCCCTCACACTAACGAATTTATCTGTTTTTTCTCTTCCCTCCACTCATATGTACCCCACAGAGGTGAGAGCATCAGTAAAAGGCTGTTCAGTTAAAGATCATTTTCCTTCTTGCTCTCCATTTTGCTTGAAAGACTGCACAGAGATGTTTGCTAACTCTATTTTAGAAGGATATATCAAGTCTCCAAACAGGAGTCTGCACAGTCTTTTTCAGTATCACTTCACTCTCCATTGCCAAGCTTTTAAACAAAAATAAACCAAGATAATGTCAATAAATCATCTTCCTTTCTTTCCAGCTCAGCAATACTGGAAGACTGTGGTAAGTTATCATGTTTTTAACTATGAACCTGTCTGGCTCTTTGTCATCTATCTTGTGTCTTCCACTCTGGTCTGGCTCAAGGCTGAATATTAGCAAATGATGAATGCAGGGCTGTCTCTCTTGATTTGTACTGGCATTATTAACCCATATTCTCCTGAATATTTCATGCCATAATACATTATTCATGAGTTACTGCATTTGTGGCAATTGGCTCTCAGGTTGACTGTCCTGTGTGTGTGGGCAGGACAGAAAAGTTTGCTATCAATGGGTAATTCCTGTTTTACATTCTCAATGATTTTCCTTACCTCTGTGGTTCTGAGTATTGTAAAGCAAATTAGTTAGTGTAAATTGGCTATTTCACAAGTATTTGCACCAGTATCTGTCCCAATGATGTTATTTCAGGTAGTTATGGTATCATATTTTGATTTATTGTGATTCTAAGAACCCCAAAAATCAATTGTGTAACGTAACATCTCTGTGGCTGTAACATCTAGTCATCTTTCTGTTAATTAAATAATGATCTATAGATTATTATTCTTTTTTTCCCTTGTTCCCTATATATCTATTTTTTTTTTCCTCCTTCTCAGGAAACATCTGCTACATATAGATTGCAACAATAGAAAAAGACAGATCTTCTACTCCACTTTGGACATGGTCAAGCTTGCATGAAAGAGATCTCTAGATGTCCAGAGATCAGTAACTCAACAGGCAGAGTTGAACTCTGCAAATGTGATGATTTATTATTGTATATACAAGAGAAAAGGTCTTTGAATTCAGTCTAGAAGTGAGTAAAGAGACAACTTTGTATAATACTGTGTTTCACTGCCTGTTTGGGTATACACATAACAGAGCAATGGCTTTATGTCTGTTGAGTCTCCAGGAAAACCCTCACTAAAAGCAGTTTAGATCAAGTGGCCTTCCTGGGAAACAGATATCTCTCTGCAGGTTTCATTCTCGGATTGATACATGTGTGATTCCCATGTAAGGTGATATATGAGTGTATTGTGACATAAGGTCTTGAGAAGTGTTGACAGCTGTTGCTCACCTGTAGGCTTTTGGCTACCTTGTCTTTCTTTCTGTCTGAATGATTGCTGGAATGGATGCTGTGGAAGATCCCAAAGCAAAAGCTAGCACAGTTTTCAAGATGTTTATTCTAAGGACTACACCCTAAATTTTGTTCCCTCAAAAAAATAAAATGGAGAACACTTATGACCCACTTTAGGCCAAGAAATTTTTCAGAACTTACCCTATTTCCTGCCCTGAGCTCCAATGGTGGAACATAGTCCATATCGCCACTCTACTCAACATGCAGAACTGCTCAGTTCTGCGCTCCTAAAAGATAGAACTTAGGTGCTCCAGGAGAAAATAAATGAAGAACTAGGAATCTGTGTTTCTAGCACCAGTCTAAGTAAATGAGGTAGAAAAATGGTGAGTTGGGAAACATGAGTACTGAAAAATGCAAAGATATTCTAGATGTTGTATGATTCTTCTTGCAACAGAGGTGGCTGTTCTTCTGTTTACAAGGAAATAGAACCTGAAAATGGATTATGTTGCCTGTGGCTCTTTGCATATGTACAAAACCATAGCAAAGAGATCACATCTAAAAAAGCTCAGGGTCACAGCTGGAGGAGATGGATTTTTCAGTAGAACATCTGCAGATGGCCCTGCAGTAATAATTACAAAGCTGTGTGTCATCTAATGAGGGGCTAAATATGGCTGAGACTACAGGCACTGTAGGTAGATGGTTAATGAGGTGCTAATTGGGTAAGAAAAAAAAAGAGAAAAGGCAAATGAATAGGGAGACTAGTGTATCCAATTCGGAAGAGCTCTGAAGTGTGGAGTCGTGCATAGCAGTTTTGGCTCCAGCTCATGTTCTCACCTTTGTAGGAGATGCATCTTTCATGTAACTCAGCTGAAGACCTCTTTGTCCAGGATGTCCACTCTACTAGTGCATAGACATGGAGCTCAAGTACCATTTCAGTTTATTGCAGCTCAGTTGCAGCCAGCTCTGCCTACATGGAGGGAGAGAGCAGCTGATGGGGTGAAGGTCTGTCAGGAGCTCCTGACAGCTCGTCATTGATTCTGTGTTTGAAGTTAACTCACAGGATTGTCTTGCTTACAGACCCTCTCTGCAGGAGTCTTGGTGGCCAAGCACTGGACTGAGACCTGACATAGGCTGCCCAGAGAGGGTGTGCAGTCCCCTTCTCTGGAGAATTTTCCTGTGTGACCTAGTCTAGGTGAACTTGCTTTAGTGGAGAGTCGTTCTGGATGATCTCTAGAGGTCCCTTCCAACTCCTGCCATTCTCTGACTCAGTGAATGTAATGTCCTCCTGGTTTTGGGCTCTAAGTGAAGGATGAAGTCTCACATGAAGTAAGAGTAGGGCAAGAGGGATTCAGGTGCCAAGAGTGTCAGAATAACAGCTCTTGGAGCAACAATCGTGAGCATAAAAGGCATCAGACATGAGCTAAAATACTCTGTCCCATCCTGCACAAATAATTTAACCTTTTTTGTTATTCATCAGCCATGTCAGCAAAACGAGGACAGACACTCGATAATCAGTTTTGGGTGCTGCTGGAGACAAGTCTCAGGCTTCTCAAAGGAGGGTGCCATAGATGGTTTGAATCTACATCTACTCTGTCCACTGCCATCTTTTCTCTGCTGTCAAAAGCTCACAGTAGCAGCTGTTGCCCAATATAATCTCATTATCTACCTGTGCCTATTGCAGGAAAGACCACAGATACTGTTTCTTGCTACTGAACAACAGATAGTTTCCCAGTCTCTAAATTGCCCCATGACTCAGTTATTGAGGATTCCCCTAAACATTCCATTGCTCTGTGATGAGCACCTTTACTTTTTCAAGTCTGACATGAAACATTCCTCTTGCAACTCTGTCTACCAATACAGGGAATTATATACATTTGAAAAAAACCTCACTTACTTCCACTCTTCTTCTCCCCCATGTTGTCTTTTGAGAGTCGTCTTCATAGAAATAGTTCACTTATATGTCATCCATTGTTATATTAAGACATTATAAATCGTATACTAGTGGCTTCAGTTTCTCATTATTACTTAATTTTCTTTGAAATGTTTGATTTTTAACAAAATATGACTATGGACTAAACCCTAGCAATTTAGATTTCAGTCACGTCATTGATTCAGACTTTTCAAATGACATAAATCAGTTCCTGTGGATTAGTTTCCCTTTCTTTGAAACAGAGAGTGTGTTACACCCCTGGTTGCTGCAGAGTGGGTAGTAAGATTATGGTAATCAATGATCATTCTTTGATTGTATGAGGATGCCCATATCCATGCAAAATGCCAGTGTTCCATATATTCCTAGTACCTATAATTTCCTCCTGCCTTTTAGGCTGAATGACACCAAGCTGCTGTTCAAAACACATTTAGATCCTCTGGGTACAGCAGGATATTCAAGGCCTACAACCATGTGCAATGAAAGATGTGATAAATGCTGAAGTTGTTTCCTAAGTGAAATGAAGAAAACGAAAATTATACCAGTGCTGATGAAGGAGAGCAGCAAGCTTTAGATTTAAACAGGGAAAATGACAGTGTTATCTGTCAGGTATCATGGCAACCAAAGAGACTAGAATTTGATGTCAACTTTCCAATCATATTGTCTCTTTACCTGGCATAACAAGGTACATTTTCATTGGGGAATTTAATTACTTCTCCACTGAAGGTCATTCAAATGTTTAAGCATCTGACTGTGCTCAGGAACTTGAGGAATTAAAATTGCTCCTGGATACCTGCACTTATATATTTGTAACAGACAAAAATGAAAACAAAAACCTAAACAAAACCCCCACCAGACAGTACTGTGAAAACCAGTCAGAAAAATCATAGATATATAAAACACCCTGTTTGTTATTGCTGCATTTTGGTTGATAGGAATTTCATGCTCTGTGTTATCCAGTTAAAATACTGTAAAAGCACATCTTCTCTAGGAACAGCATGGGCAATTCTTTGCACAGTGAGCTCAAACAAGGATGCTAGCAAGGCCAGAGGTCTACCATGAGAAATCATCTTTGAATGACACAGTTGTTTTGTTGTAGACACATGCACATGCTCACATCTGCACTACAGTCTGAGATGGGGGAACTGAAAAAGGCTTTAGAAGGATGGATTTTGTCAGGGACAAGTTCCCTTTGTGGCGGGGAAATGAGATTGTGATACAATATAAATCAATAGCAGAATTAGAAATTAGCAAGTCTGAGATCTGGAATAGTCGATCCTTGACCTGTTTCTCAAGTGACAGCAAGAGCAATCAGGTTACACTGGAATCCTCTTAGTGAGTCTGTGATAAACACATACTATATTTCTAAATTATGAACTGGAGGGGATTTATTCAGACTTGATTTTCTTTTCTGTCTGAGATAAGGACTAAGAACAACATCTGCAAGTTACAAATGTAAGACTATGGTTGATGTAAATGGGGATACAACCTCTTCCTAGCAGATCCAGGCAGGAACTAATTGCTTCCTTCAAATCATGTATGTACCCAATGCATGCAGTTTCTTTTATTATACAGATATTGGCAACAGAAGATTCTTCAGTTTTCCTGTCTGGAGGACTGTATCTATCTAGTAGTGTATAATACAACAATGTGATAAAGTGCTATTGATTTTATGCAAAGCTTTTAAGCTTAACAGCATGGCCTAAACACAATCTTTATTCTTTCATTTCTTTATGGAATTTAAATCACAGATTTGAAAGCCACTGCATTTTAGTCAGTTTCTTGCTTGCTTTTAAAGTCAAATAGAGGATGGATTAAATACTGTTTAAAACCCCTCAAACATATCTGATGCGTTTTCTTTATTCAGAAAGTCATGGCAGGGTTTAAAACTGTGTTTATACTGGATGCACTGCTAGTCCAGTGGGTATTGATCAGATTTCTCACCCTACTGCTAGATTTCACTGAGTTCAAGAGTCACCAATAACCAACATGTAAAATTCAACCAATATCATCCTGGGCTCATCTTCTCTCCAGCAAGATGGAGAACTGGGGTGGGACTTTAGAACTAAATGCATGTCACCATCTCTCACACAAGCTCTCCAAACCCCAAGCTCAGATGAATAACATGGGAGGATGCTTGGACTAGGGGCTCTGTTAGGCAGGATTGCATAATCCATGCCTTGCTCTTGGATATGCTCTAAATCTCTTCTGAGTTATAGGCATGTGACACAGGTTTCTATCCCCATTCAAGCAAAGTGAGTTTCCTTATGCTGAATTTCAGTGTCAGGAACCCATGTGTGTAACCTGTGTTCAGCTGATCCTTTGTTTGGAAGTTACCAAACATCATTCTGTTTCTCCAGCACAGTGTTACAGGTGCCCCTGTGTCTGTTTCTGGGTATGCCTAGATGTACTTTAATGTGGAAAAAAATACTTTGTATTTAATTCTTCTCCCTTCTAAACTTGTATCTGCACAGCATGGTCTGAGATCTTGGAGATGGTTTGTAGTCTGAGGATAAGAAAATAAAAGCTGAGGGAGTTTGTGCTGGATAGTTGGTAGAAAGAGCTGTGCTGGGAATGATGTTGTTTGGAAAGGAGAGTGACATTAATGACATGAATGGCTGTCAAACACAATAATCCCTCAGGGCTATTTTAAATAAAGCACAGTGTCTCACAGCCTCACATCTGTTGCAGTGTTACTTCCTTCTCCATAGCTGTACCTCATAGTGGGGTCTGTGTAGGGATGAGGAGGTTGGGAGTTTTGATGATTGTCTTCCATGTGGAAGTAATCCATACCTCTTATTCAACAGCATTTAGCAGTCTCCATACTGTTACTGTGTCACAAACAGGATTTATAGAGAGGAACAAAAGTTGTCCCTTTTGGTCACCCAGAATGTGTGCATCTGGTCCTTGGATGTTATATCCTTCCATGGAGAAGATGTCCTATAGTCTGTTGCTTGTTTGACTTTTTAATTCAGATTCCTTTCTCATACACTATGTTTATTGTTAGAAGTTATATAAAGGAGAGAAAATCCCTTTTTGCTTTAAACATAATTACCTTAAAATCAGAGGTAAGAAAAAGCATGCTGTCTCCTATAAATTTGTTGCAGTTTATGTAAATCATATTAAAAGCTGGAATTAGATAGGGAATTACATTACAAAGTTGTATTTATAGTTTGCTGTTTCATACACACATTTTCTCTCCAAAAGCTGAAAGCAAAGTAACTCCTCTCCCTGTCGTCTCCTCCCTTCAAAGCCTTCCCCAAACTGGTCTGTTCAATGTCACAACACTTGCTAGAGACATTAGTCAAGTCCATGCCTCAGTGAAATAAGCTGAGAGCGGAGAAGAAGAATTCTTGCTGATGTGAGAAATGTTAGACTGAAATAACATCAGACATTATAGAACTAATTCTGCATCTCTCACTTTTTGATTGGTAGAAAACTGGCAGCTGCTAGACATGGAAAACTGTTTTCTAATGTGATTGGTCTGAACCATCCTGCAGTTAAGAGGGTTTCTTAATATTTTTTCAGAGACACTTCACTGCATTGGAAAATATGAAGTGCAAGAAAGTCTTTGCCTTGAGTTTGTCTTGAGTGATTGTCTTCTCCTTGTGACTGATTTTGACTGCAGTTAGTGAGGGATCATGATTATACAGTTCCAGAAATTAAGCTGAATGGTGGGTGAAGGAGATGGGGAATGGATACTCTTCAGTTAGATACTTGACTGTACTGTCCTCTCCACAGACTTGTCAGAACGGAATGAAAGCAGGAAACAGAAAGCCTCTGCATTGCTTGTGGGGAGGCTAGCAGAATGTATTTTATTTTATATTCATCAACTGCAGTTTTTCTTTGAACTCTTGAGAAACTCATACCAGAATTTCTAGCTTGTACTGTTACTTCTGCTGTTGGTATATGGTAATTTCCAGGATATTTATTAATGGAGGACAACCTTAACATGTTAGGTGCTGTATAAACACCAGCCTTCCATGGATGAGGTTATAATTAAATATATTCCCAGAAATCATGAAGTATAACCTGAAGGGAATTAAAATTCCATTCTATCCTGAAATACAAGGCTGACTCATCTCAGCACAAGAACTAACTTGTGTAAGTGGAGCTGAAAGTAGGGTGATGCAGAGGGAGTTGTGCCGCTGAAGCTGCAGGCTGTTAAGCTGCAGGTGCATCCATTCCGTCCCAAGATATGTCAAACTCCTCCATCACACTAGTGGAAATCATACAATATCAGCTCAAAGGCACAAAGCTTAGTATGTCTCTGTCCAGTTTCAGTTTTGGTTTTGACTTTAGTGCCTTGCTGTCTGCATTAAGCAGAAGGCTACAATTTATTTCCCTTGTGACCAGAAATTCAACTTCAGAGTTGCTCTCATACTTGCATTTCCATTTCGTTTTCATTATCCTTCTGTTACTGCAATCTCCCTCCCTTCATTCCACACTGGGGCATCCCATGATTGCTGTTGAAGGAAGACAAATTGTCATGCTGTTGCATAGATGGGCTCTCCAAATTACTGCCAATGTTCACCTCAATGTGCCTCAATTCACCTTCTTCTGTCTCCTCTTCCTCCTCCTCCATTGGGAAGATGTCAGGAAGGCTGTAAGGGACAGAAGGTGGTTGTTTCGAGTTGTAGTGGTTTTACAACACTTGGCACGTCCAGACAACAGTAACTGAAGATGTGTGATCTGGCAGTGAAACCCCAGAGGTTTCTGTCCTAGAGGTCACCTTGGAGTAGCCCAAACCCCAGGTTCTGGGGCTGGACAACCCTGGAGTCTCTCCTTATCAGACAGCATGTTTGCTGTGTTGAGATCTTTGTAGGAGAGGTGTGGGGATTTGTTGATATTATTAGAATTAGGTCTTGATGGGCACTGACTGTCACTAAAGTGGAGGCTGGTGGTTTAGACCATGACATCACTCTGGGTCTATCTATAATCAGGTTGGAGGTATTTTATGCTTCCTTTGCAGTCTGACTTCCTTTCTCAGGAAGGGATGAGGATGAGTCAGTCTCTTTCTCAGCTGAATGAATATGAATAAGTCTGTATACAACTTGAAAAGGGTTTCCAAATTCAGAGTGCTCATATTAGCTGAGCACCATCCTGCCTTATGGGAGAACCTCATTAATTTATGAGTTGCTAATTTCCATGGAAGTATCTTTCATGAACAAAATCTCCCCCAAGGTCCTTGCTTCTTTGTCAGCAAGCATCAGAAGCTTGTAGTGAAGCTTTGTATTACTAAAATTTCATTACTTACACTAAATATACTCCAGAGCATTTATTAATGTACTGTAAAGCAAAAGGAATAATTAAAAATAAACTATGCTTGTCAAAGAAATAAAGTGCATCTTATGCTACATGATCCTAGCTATTTTTTGATAATTGCCCTTGTTCATTTTGCCATTAACTCAGGGAATGAAAGAATTGCAGTATGGTCTGCAAGATGTTAGAACAGTTTAATGATGCTTTGCTTTAAAGAACAAGGAATAGCACCTTCATTTTCTATAAGAGCAGAGCCCATGACAGATGTCCTCAAGAATTTTACATCAGGTTTTTAATAGCATGATTTCAAGAAAAGATTTATAAAGGCTGAGATGTTTACCTATTTAAAATAGAAGAAGTCCTCAAAACATTTACTGACATCTCTCCAAGTTGAACAGACGTTTTCTCTGACAGAAAACCTTTTGGCATCTGAAATGGAAACTTCCAAAATTGTCATTTGTAGCCCAAGTTGCAGGTTCCTTCTTGGTAAAATATCTTTCCTGCCATTCTGGTTAGATAGTGACCAGTAGAAAATAAGGACAAGGTTAAAAGCTAACAGCTGGAGGCCATATTCAGACGTGTTTAGATGTTCCCATGCCCCTAACATGACATCTTTCCAATACAGAAACAAGAAATGTGTTTTAAATTCAATCAAGCTATTTTTTATCTCAACCTATGGTACAGAACTCCAGTTCTGAGACATCCTCAGTATCTCTGTCAAACAGGAATACAGGAAGAATTGCTTCCAATCCCATTAATGCACTCAGGCCCGTTTAGTTGTATTGTTTTCCCCATGGAAAATTAGGGAAATTAAAAAAAAAAGTACTTATGGAAATGCTGCCAATACATGCAGATTGAATTCAAGAAAAAAACCCATCATTCATATATAGTAGCTGTTGGGGTTTTTTTTTTGCTTTTGTTCAAAATAGACTTGCTTCTCATTTCTGTACTCCAGGGAAAGAGACATTTGCAACTAACGATGTTTGCAACTAGAAGAATAATTAGGAAGAACAACAGCATGTATCTCAGAACTAGCAGTACATTTTGAGCTTGTTCTCTGTGGTGTATTTTTTTGTCCTGACCTAATGGGATGTGTTTCTCAGATGTAAATTATATGGGATGCGGGGTTGTTTATGGAGCAATTGCTTTCCAGAAGATGTTTGCATGCTAAAATGTTGCTCCATTGGTTAAGTTTAAACCATTAAGGAAGAGAATAACACATTCTATTCATAAACATAGGCCTGAATGAGAATCTGTGATTCAAATGTACTGCCAACTCTGTATCTTTTTCTGCCTTTACCAGCTGAATTCCAGTGGTGCAGTGAAAATGGCGTTGTTTTGTTTTTTTTTTTTTTTTTGTATTTTATAAATGTATCACTGGATCAGCTTGAGAAAACCCTCATCCCTTGTGTCTCCACCTATACAAGATCAATCTCCATTTATGAACCCCTTTCAGTACTTTAAAAGCATGTTTTCAACAATAATGCTTCCTGTATCTTGCAGAAAAATTTTTACCAACAGTCATCAATGTACCTAAACAAGTAATATAGGAAAAATGATGTGGAGAAGGCATCCCCAGGTGATCCCAAGGAGAGACAGAACATGAGCACATCTCCACTAACCGGAGAGAGTCTTGGTTCAGTAAACTGCCTTGTTGAGGTACACTTTGACATCTTTTTGACTCTGGGAAAAAGCTTCCACTGTTACTCTCAGTAATAGGTTTGTGTAGGCAGGTTTTGGTAATGGGAGGCTACAGGGGTGGCTTCTGTGAGAAGCTACCAGAAGCTTCCCCTGTATCTGATAGGGCCGGTGTCAGTTGGCTCTGAGATGGACCCACCACTGACCAAGGCTGAGACAAATTAGCAACAGAGGTAACACCTCTGTGATTAACATATTTCAGAAGAGGAAGAAGTTATTGCACAGATGCTAAACTGCAGCAGAGAAAGGGAGTGAGAATGTGAGAATAACATCTCCACAGATACCAAGGCAGAAGGGGAGATGGGGGGAGGCAGTGCTCTAGGTGCTGGAGCAGATTTCACTGCAGCCTGTGGAGCAGCCCATGCTAAGGCCTTGCTCCTGCAGTCATGGAGGCCACAGGCGAGCAGAGACCCACCTGCAGCCTGGGTAGGACCCCATGCTGAAGTGGGTGGATGGCCAAAGGAGACCATGACCCTGTGAGAAACCTGAGCTCGGGGAAGTTGCTGGCTGGACTGGTGAAGCTGTGGACAGAGAGAGGGCAGGCTGGAGCAGATTTGCTGACAGGACTTTTGGCCTCACAAGAGACCCACACTGGAGCAGTTCACTCGAGAATGACTCCACCTCATGGAAGGGACTCACTGGAGCAGTTTGTGAAGAACTGCAGTCCATGGGAAGGACACACATTGGAGAAGATTGTGGAGGACTATCTCCCATGGGAGGGACCCCCACACTGTACTGGGGGAAGTGTGAGGAGTCATCTCCCTAAGAAGAAGCAGTGACAGAGACCATTTGTGATGAGCCACTGAAAAGGGAGAGGTAGAAACCTGCAAAGAAGAGAAGGGTGGAGGGATGTATTTTAAGATTTAGATGTATTTATCATTTCCCTACTCTGTTTTGACTGTTAATAAATCAAACCAATTCTCCTGAAGTTGAGTCTGTTTTGCCCGTGATGGTAATTGTTGAGTGATTTCCCTGTCCTTATCTCAACTTACAAACCTCATTATATTTCTCTCTTCCCTGTCCAGCTGAGGAGGGGGAGTGATTGAATGGTTTTGGTGGGCACCTGGTACCCAGCCAGGGTTAAACCATGACACACTTGTGCAGCTCCACAGGAGAATTTGCCCAGTCTCCTTCCAGCCTCCACACGAGGGGCTGGACTGTTATTTCTAGCGGTCTTATCTTCCATGTCTTCAGACAGACAGAACAATGACCAAACAGATCATATGAACAAGGGAAGTTTGGTGCAAGGTTTCTCATCCTTGCCTTGTCTGACTGACAGAGGAAGGGTATTCTCATGTTTTTGGTGCTCAGGTGGTTCTTAGGGGCTCAGGAATCAAGCTGTAATCTATTTGCCGAAGATTCCTTTTGGACATCTAACCATTCTTCCCAGTGCCTTGGTTTACCTCGTTTCCCTCCTTTGATACTTTACTTTTTGGAGTCAGCTGTAATGTAATCTTTTCTAGCAGAAACCTGCTCTATGTTTGCACAGTACCTTGCACAGTGAGATTCTGAGGCAACCGCATCTGATAAAAATAATAAAATCCTTTGAGAAAGAGGAGCAAATTTGTTTCCATGCTACTAAGGTGGTGCTTGTTAAACCTTGAAATCTTTTCACCTGTGGGTTTGAATGAGTTTCTGTATTTTTAGTCAGAGTTCTCTTAAGGTAAATTTAAGCAATAGTTCTTGTAAAATATTAGTACCTTGACAACAGAGTAAGCTCAGTCCCNAGAGACCCACACTGGAGCAGTTCACTCGAGAATGACTCCACCTCATGGAAGGGACTCACTGGAGCAGTTTGTGAAGAACTGCAGTCCATGGGAAGGACACACATTGGAGAAGATTGTGGAGGACTATCTCCCATGGGAGGGACCCCCACACTGTACTGGGGGAAGTGTGAGGAGTCATCTCCCTAAGAAGAAGCAGTGACAGAGACCATTTGTGATGAGCCACTGAAAAGGGAGAGGTAGAAACCTGCAAAGAAGAGAAGGGTGGAGGGATGTATTTTAAGATTTAGATGTATTTATCATTTCCCTACTCTGTTTTGACTGTTAATAAATCAAACCAATTCTCCTGAAGTTGAGTCTGTTTTGCCCGTGATGGTAATTGTTGAGTGATTTCCCTGTCCTTATCTCAACTTACAAACCTCATTATATTTCTCTCTTCCCTGTCCAGCTGAGGAGGGGGAGTGATTGAATGGTTTTGGTGGGCACCTGGTACCCAGCCAGGGTTAAACCATGACACACTTGTGCAGCTCCACAGGAGAATTTGCCCAGTCTCCTTCCAGCCTCCACACGAGGGGCTGGACTGTTATTTCTAGCGGTCTTATCTTCCATGTCTTCAGACAGACAGAACAATGACCAAACAGATCATATGAACAAGGGAAGTTTGGTGCAAGGTTTCTCATCCTTGCCTTGTCTGACTGACAGAGGAAGGGTATTCTCATGTTTTTGGTGCTCAGGTGGTTCTTAGGGGCTCAGGAATCAAGCTGTAATCTATTTGCCGAAGATTCCTTTTGGACATCTAACCATTCTTCCCAGTGCCTTGGTTTACCTCGTTTCCCTCCTTTGATACTTTACTTTTTGGAGTCAGCTGTAATGTAATCTTTTCTAGCAGAAACCTGCTCTATGTTTGCACAGTACCTTGCACAGTGAGATTCTGAGGCAACCGCATCTGATAAAAATAATAAAATCCTTTGAGAAAGAGGAGCAAATTTGTTTCCATGCTACTAAGGTGGTGCTTGTTAAACCTTGAAATCTTTTCACCTGTGGGTTTGAATGAGTTTCTGTATTTTTAGTCAGAGTTCTCTTAAGGTAAATTTAAGCAATAGTTCTTGTAAAATATTAGTACCTTGACAACAGAGTAAGCTCAGTCCCTTTCCAGCCTTTTGTATTTTTTTTAAAAAAATAGGGTTCTGAGAGGTTAAGAGAGGCTTTTGTTTTCCTTGCACATTTATTCTATGATGCGATGCTCTAGATGGGAACAGAGAGAACAGAGTCTGGAGAACCAAGGTTGTATATTTAAGACAAACTAACAGAATTTAAAAATGTTTTCTTTTCTGGGAAATCAAATACATTATTTTTATTTTATTTTTCTAATTGTATCTGCTAGTTCAGCTGGAGGAGGGAGACTGCGCTGAGTTACAACAAAGATAAACAATTTTCCTACAATGCATATCCAAATCAGATTTTCTTGCCCCCAGGAGGAAAAGGACTCTAAACCAAGAGGTAAAATTTCAGCTGGGTCAGGCACATGTTCAGGTTTTTGTCTGTGACTTCTCCTATGTCTTTTGCAGTCAGGAGTGATCAACTCAAGGCTGCTTGGACCTGCTTCATTGTGTAGTTGGTGAAGAGCAGAACCTGGAGAGTTTCAGTTACACACATGTGGTATGAAGCTGGAGCATGGCCCACCTCTTAGAAAGACAGTCAGACATTTTTCAATAGGCAGAGCTTAAAAACTTAGGTACCAAACCAGTCTCTTAAGGTCTGTGCTTAGCTTTCCATGCCAGAACTGGCACAGTTCTTTTCTGGAATCCTCAATATGTATGAAGGGTTTGTATTTGATGGGGGCAGATGCTGATGTAAGCAGGGGGAGCTGGACTTTACTTATAGTGCTGACTAAGAAAAGTAAAGCTTTGAGGAATGAATGCAGAAGCAGCCTGCAAGATTTAGACATGAATCTAAAGCCTTCGAGCCCTCCCATAGCAGTGAGAGTTGTGTCTTATGAGCAATGGGTCTTCATCTCAGCTGAGGTGAAGCAGTATTGCAAAAACCAGGAATACGGGTGAAAAGGACACTTTCTTGGTGTAGGAAGTGACTTGCTGCAGTGGGACTGGCTGTCTCCATTTACACAAGAGCAGGAAAGGCTTTGCTTATGGAATTTAACCCATTCTCATGTTATCATGGCCTGTATAAAATATTGCTTCAAAAGAGCCTCTCTTGAAGAGATTTATGATTTAAGTTATTTTGTGTTCAGTTATTTAATAGTCTCACTGAACTGCAATGATATTCTTGATTTTCTTGCCTTAGAGTCAGCAGATGACTTTCCCTACTGAGAGCATAGCCAAAATTGTATGTCTTATTGCTTTTTTTTTAGAAATGGGTGCTGTCAAGACACATATTTCCAAACTAATACAGATCACATTTTTTCTTTTCAGGCCAAACCCTTTCTTCCCACATCCTTGCAGGCATCTAGTTATAGACCACTGACACAAAGAAAAGTCTGCAACCAGTGCCACATTGTCAAAGTACCCCGTTTACATTATGCCAACAAATTAGGCAGACTGAAGCCATTTGTCAAAGAGATATTTGCTTGAATCAGATTCAACTTGAGTGCAGGGGATGGTTGAGAGGTTAGTACTTGCTAAATAATTAATCAGCTCAAGAGTTGTTTGAAACACAATGCAAAAACAAGAACAAAATGAGGCTTTCAGCTAATGTGGCTTGAGCATTTGAAGAACATTTAATTATGTCATCCTTTGATCAGCACATGCAGCCTTTAAATGTAGACAGAGAAAAAGAGTTTCAATTAATAACATTCTTGTCAATTGATACACATTATTAGAAAAACCTACTATTTTCTGCTCTATTCTTTTCAGGATGGAAAGCACTGTCATTTCATTGTCTCCTAAATCCCTTGATGTTTCCAGGCACTATTTCTTGTGGTCTTGGAAAGCTCTGGCAAAACCAAAAGCAGTAGTTCTGGTCTCTGACCTTTGCTGCACAAAGCCACTAACATCTACCATAATATTCAGCAGCAGAAGCAATCTCTAGGAGCCTCAGCAGAGTGCAAGTTGCATAGATGTATCTTCCCTCTGAGAATCTACTGGTATTTTATGGCCCCTTGGATTGGCCTGTTTATCTAAAGGTACAGCTTCCATAAAGTAAACTGGGGATCTTGGAAGCTCAATTTGAATTTCAACATATCGCTCCCTTGGCAGTGTGATAACACCCTCCTCTCAACAACATCAGCTGCTATTTAAGGAAATAGCAGAGAATCCATCTTTTCTATAGCATCACTGGAGAAGCCATCTGCTCTTGTCTTTCTGGGTAGAGAGCAACATCTCCTGGGGCAGGCCAATACCAATTTCAAACTCAGTCATGAGTAAGATGATCCTTGCATTTACCATTTTTATCAAATTTGAGATAGATCTCTACACACTTCCAAGCTTCTGGAGCTAGGGGATGAGACTCTAGCTGTCCCATTTGTTAGTCCCATTAATGACTCTGTGAGATACTTGTTAAGCATATGGGCCTTGTCATCATCCCATTAATTCTACATCCCATTAGTCTTGCGTCTTTACAGGATCTCTTTGCTTATCACAATATGTTGCATCCAGTACTCTGGCAAGACTGACAAAATGAAGGCTGCAACATTTTAAATTCAACCCACAAGTTTTTGAAGGCTGAGAGTGTTCCAGGGAAGATTCATGGTCTTCTAAAAAGTACTCATATGAGAGAGGAAAATGGCTGGTGGGATCTCATCATATCATTAGCTGGAACAGAAAGCCTCCTCTTGGTATGCTGAAGATGTTATGTGTAAGACACAACATCTGGTCTGATAATATTTTCAGCTTCTTTCTTCTTTTATTTTTGTAGTTTTAAGAAACTTTGCAATCTGAAGCGACCTTGTAGAGTTACAGGCTAATTATATGTGATTATTCTTCAAGAACAGTTCACAGGTGATGCTAAATATGGCACGAGATTCTTCACTACTTAAGGTTCCTATGGGAACCTAGCTGGCATCCTCATGTTTCAATACTTGTCATGTGTATTTGTGTAGCCCACCTTTTGTACTCGATTTTCAGAGAACATTATGAACAATTTCTACAGGCACAGTCAAGCCAGGACTTAGTAGAAGAAATTCATATGTACATTTTACAGGAAGATAAAGTGAGTTTGAAGGAGGTTAACTGAATTGTCCACAGCTTGAGAATAAATCAAGGGCAGAACATGGGACAAGACCCTGGGGTGCTGACACCTTTTCCCAAAAGACAAGCACACATTAAAAAAGGAGCAGTAAATTTGGCACAACTTCCGAGTTCTCTTGATTAAGGAAATGATTTGTACAAGCTGTTTTCTAGGAATTTATTGCTGATTGCTGCTTTACTTAATGTGGATGGAAAAGTGACTTCCACTCTTACTCAGTAGCAATTAAATAGCATGAAACATCAAACCAGAGAAAGTAAGAGGGAATGCTCAATTTGATAAAAAATCCATGAGTTTTTGGTATAATTAAGAATGTCATGAGGAGTAGTCACTTGTGTGTTGATAATTTTTTTTTCACTTTTTAGAAGTATGTTTTCATAAGCCCTTTGAGCTGCTCAGCACACCGAGATTTTTGTTAATTTCCTCTTTACCAGGTTTATCAGCATTAATTATAGCTGAAAGCGATCTTTGTCTCAAGAAGATGAAAACCCTTTGTGAAAATGCATTGACGCAGTTTGTTTCCAAACCCAGGTATCTTTCCTAATTAGTTCTTTGTTGTAATAGGGTGCATAATCAACAAAAAACACAGGGAAATACTCAAAGTAATAATTTTCTTTGAATAAATCCATATAAAAAGGAGAAAACTAAACTATTACTTTAATTAACTCACTTTCAAAAGGCGCTGTCAACATCAAGCTGAGTATAAGCCCTTCTGGGCTACGTGATATTTTATATCTTACCTTTCTGTTAATCCGTTTAGCCTAAACACCTGACACCTCCAGGAACAGAACCTCTTAATTCAACAAGCTGAGCAGGGTCGGGTTTAATTATTGTCACACTTGGATGAGAAAACTTCACATGAAATCCCAAGTTTCAATTTGCTATGATACCTCTGTGATGCCTGTTTCATGTCTATCTGCAATGACATAGGTCAATGCCAAGATGGATCAGCAGGCTCCAGTGACACCTCTCCTTTCTTCTCTGTGTATCACCAGTTCAGCTTCTTGATCTGACAGAAAACTGGCAGTGGAGAAGCTTAAGAAAAAACCACAACACTTAGGTATGGCTGTGCCCTCACAGGGGTGACTTTGCAGTGTTACAGCTGGTCCCCTCTCATGTCATAACTGGATCCACTTCTGCTGATCCCTGGAGCACTCACCAGGCAAAAGATGGCATTCATCATTTGAACCCTGAAATTGATGTGTGGAAGCACTGTGAGACAGAGCAGGGATGTGTGTTGGTGTGCTGATGGGATGACTGATTCTTTCTGTCAAGCTTCAACTCAGTCCCAAGATCTCCCCTGGTTTGGAGAGTCATTCCTGGATGGCATTGTTCCGTTCCTCTCCACTGTTTCCCATCTGCTGAGGAAATATTCCTGCACTTTAAGATTTGCTGCGGTCCACAGGGCATGTGTCGTTTCAGGAGATAGATTTAAACTGTGGTTAAAGCAAGCTCAATGCTTTCAACCCTTGTCTCTGTCAGGGATTTAATTGAACTGAAGATCCCCTCCCTGTCCCAGTATATGGTCTGAAAACACCAGTTTGTTTCTCAGGGATCCTCCAAGGCACCTTGTTGCAAAATGCCACAAGACTCTGATAAAAACACTGTCCAGCAAAAGAGCTAAATGACTTTCACAGCTGAAACACAGCAACTGAAACCTCCTTCCCTGCTTTTGCACCAAGGACAAACTTTTCACAACTCAAGGGGACAGCAAGGAGAAAGCACTTGAGAGAGGGGTTCTGTTGCCAAGGGTTGAGGGGGATCCTACAGGTACCTCAGGAGCTGACAAGCAAAAGCCTCTAGCACCCTGCAGTCTGCAAACATGCTTGGAGAACCATGAGCTTTTCTTGGACATAGTATAGGGAATCTCCAGGGAACTTCATAAAGAACATTTGTGACTCCTTGCTTTTGAGTCTTTGATCTCTCAAGGTCAGAGTTGACATTTGATTTAAAGCCATGCATTTGTACTGCCTCTATTACATTTATATTGCTGAGGCACTATTCCTGGGACAACTGCAACATACATTAGCCAAGCTCTGCGAGTGACAGATAAGTCTGTTCTGCCTTTTGGATAATGTAGCACCCTCTTGGTTTTGCACAAATGAGAAAAGAGAAAGGAATAGCACTGCATATTTTGTCCTGGCCTGTTGTATAAAGCAGGCCTACTTTCCACCACTCAAATATAAAGGACATTTAAACAAAAAAAAACCAAACATGTAGCCAGCATCCCACTTCTCTCTCTACAAAAGACTTCCCCCAAAACCAGGACACAATTCCTGACTGATGCCAAAATAAAGGAAAATTTGAGTGGAGGTGACTTAAAGGTAGTCAGCTTCCTTGGAAACTGTTGTTACTGTAAGAATTTATGAACAGTGGAAGGAAAATGAATTGCATTTAGACTCTGAACTCCCCACTGCTATGCTGTCATTTTCATGTATCTACAGCAAAACAGCTGTCCTATGGGAAGTATAATAACAATCTAAAAAAAAAAAGAAAGAAAATAATCAAACTCTGAGAGAGGAAGCCAATATCTGAAAGAAATTACAGAGTTAAAACTGCCTGAAATCTTTTAAGGCACAGATTAGCAAGAAGTTAGAGAGGAAAGGCCAGAGCAGAAGTTTCCAAAAGTAAAACACTTAGAAGTGTATTAAGAAAATTAGTAGCAGAAGGGGGTACAAATACCTAAAAAGTATAGAGAAAATTCTAGTGTTCACCATCTGCTTTGTAATAAGAGCAAGGGTCCAAAGACTGGGAGTCTCAGAGTGGTGGGAGCCAGATTTGAAATGACCTTGCAAAATTTGTGGTAGATCTGTGCAATTCATTTCCTGGGGATATTCTGGATGCACACTTACATGGATTCTGAGGAAAGCTAGGGAGATTTTTGGACTTAATAGACAGGTCACAGGAGACTTAAGGGACACCATATACAATTGTGCATTATTACTTTTCCTTCATGGCTTGTGTGCTAGATAGTGTCAGACAACATGGCCATTCCCGTGTTTTTTTTTTTGCTGAAGTTTGTTGACCTTTAGCAGCATGAGAATCTGGAATTTGGATTAATTGCAATTGTAGAGAAAAGAGCAAAAGCCTGTTCAAATATCAGCCCTTCCACATCTTCCCAAGTGTTAATAACATGGCACATAGGATATCCATTTTTGAAGCTTAAAAAATGATAAAAATCAGATAAAACCCCCCACATTTTTCCCTTCTTTTTTCCTCCTTTAGTAAAATTGTTAACTCCTCTAAAAGGTCACCACTTAGATGTGAATAGCACAGTGCACAACAGATAATGTGCTTTTCCTAGGTATTAGAACTGAAAAAAAGGCTGGAGAGAGCTGCAGGCAATGCTGCTGGACAGGAAAGAGATATCATGGCTCTCAGTAGTCCATCACAAGTCCCAAATGGAAAAAAGGACACAAACAGTAAATGAGTATCTGAAATCCCCACATTAAGAGTCTGATGGTGTTTGATTCTTGTTTTTGAGTCCTTCACAGTCCTCTTTTTCCTTGGACATCCAAGGAAAAGGAGGAGTGGGCCCTGAATAGTAGAACCTTGAGAAGCAGAGACTTCTGGGTGGCTCTGCAGAGACCAACTCATGTCTTCCAACCTTATTTTTTATGTGATCCTTTTCTCCCAAAGTCCAGGTATAGCCCTTGAGGTGTGGGACAGACATCTTGAGTCTATTGAAGAATTAAGCGAATGGCTACAATTTTTACGGAGCCAAGATCCAGGCCTATCATACTGACTGGCATCAGAGAGGTTATTAATTTGTCTCGTCCCTCCCCTCTGGCCTGTTTCTCTCACCTTAAGCTGTAAACTATTCTCAGCAGAGACCATACTTTGACTTGGTGTTTGTAGATCATCTAACCCAACAGGCACCTCCTCATGATGTATTCTTACAAAGCAAGAAATAATAATGGTGTCTTTGCTCTGGTATTTAATAAGATGGAGCTTCCAGTCCTTATTGCAGCCTTCAGCTGAGTAGAGCGTAGGGCCAGGAAGGATGATTAGATTATCTAGTTTAACCACCCATAAAACACAGCATGCAGAATTTCATTCTCCATCACAGCACAAATAATAAATAGAATAGTCTAAGGCAAACTCTCATATCCAATTTTTAATATCAACTACAATATGCACGTAGAGGGAGGCATTAAGCAAACCCCTGTGTCTACCAATCTATAACACCCCTGGCAGTACTTACACTTTTCTTATTGCTCACTAGCTTACTTACTGTGAAGGAGCAAAGTTAATGCTGAGCTCTGAAGCAGTTCTAAGGTGAACCTGTTTTGCCCTGCAGTTTCATAATGAACCCCACCCTTCTTCAGCCCCCTCTGCTCCCCCTTCTTTCTACTTTTCCTTCTATAATTTAAAAGTAAAGTGAAAATATGCCCTTTCTATAAAGCAAAATTCAGATTAATTTCCTTTAAGTGCTGTTTAGTGCCCAGACTTGTAGCTTGAAGCCAGCCCTGTGAATCAAAGGTTTGATTGTGGATAGGGAAGGAGAGAGTGTCTTGCTTAACAAGAAAGAATGTAAAAAGGTATCAGCAGGATTAGATATTTTTTTCAGGAGGAAAGAGAAAGACAAAGCTTCATGGGGAAGCTCTATTAAAGTCATCAACTTTCCTTTGCTTAAGGTCAAAAACTGTACAACACCACTGGAATAATACGATTTTAGAAAATTTCTCTACAGCTGTTTTTCTTTCTATTTTTTTCCCTTTCCCTTCTTTTTTCTCTTGTCATGTTTGTGCCTGGGGTCTTTTTATTTGATTACAGTTCTATTAATGACCTTGAATCAATGAATGAGAAACTATCTATAAAGTAAAACAAATAAAAAGGTGAGGACCAAGAAAAAACAGACGTTGTGGACAAACCACGTGCCAGGGGAAATCACATTGACTTACATGCAAGCATTGGAGGCAGGAGAGGATGAAGAGGAGATCTTGGTAAGGGAGATCTGGCAAAATTAAGATTACTGGGAATAAAATAAGACACAAGTGTAGATGGCTTGTGGAGTTGTATGAAAAAAATCAAATCTGTCCCTCCCTTCTCCCAATGTAGTCAATCTGTCATTTTTTGCCAGCAGATAATAAAAGCAAACTCTTTTACCCTAAGGCTGGACTTCGAAGACAACTGTCATGTTTTGCCAGTCAGATCTGGAGAAACCTGGATGTGATCAAAGACCGAAAGCAGCTCATCATGGGCACAGCAAAGTAGCTGAGCTTGGCACCTGTGGCAATAATGAGTCAGAGAGAAGAAATTAACATACAAAAAATTAAATTAATCATTACACTTACCACAGTGAGTTTAAAATATTGTCCCTGGTCTGTTATTCATAGCAACCCTCTAAACCTTTTATTCATGCTGGTTTTCAGCAATATCTTCTTCTGTGGCTCAGTGAGACTCATTTCACATCCCTTTCTCAGCTGTTCAATCTGTTAATTGGGAGGCAATGCTTATCTTGTTTGGAAGCACACAGCTAAAATTAATAATTAACACATTTAAGAATTGTATGGAGCGCTTATGTATGATTTAATTTCAATAAACAGAAATGCAAAATGAATTTGGCTTGGTTCTGCAATAATCTCACCTTGTAAGTAATATGGCATTTGTAGTATGCCATACCAATAAGAATGGACACTTCATATTCTACATGTATGGATTTATATTTTCTTAAAAATGAAGTATTTATTTTCATGGTAAATTTTAGGTGACTAAACAGGTCTAAGTCCCTATTTTGTTTGTTATTACACAAACATATGCAAGCACCTGTTGCTAGAGTTTATAATTTGAATTTTGATCCCACTTTCAGAAATTTTAGCAATGAAGAGATAACCATTGTTTTAAGTACTTTCAATGCCATCATATTCAGTGAAACAACCACGGACTTAGCTTTCCAATATTTATATAACTGTAATTCAATTTTTGCTGTTATGCCAAAACAATTCAGAGTCTCTTTCAGGAGGTGAGGGTAGAAAGTTTTCAGAATTTTGCATGTAATGTGAAATATGGAGGGAAATATAATCTATCAGTAGATTTATTCTGATGCAATTGATTCATGGCAACCTCTTGTCTCACAGTTACGTGTCTGGATGGTCAAGTCTGTGCTTGCATGGCCCAGGGCTGGTTCCCACACCTGGAGGCCCTTTAGCTGTTTTGAAGTTCTTCACATCTTGCTTCATTGCAGAGACATTTGAAAAATCACAGCAAAGTGCTATTCCTCGTTCTCAATAATGTGGGGGAACATGAGGAGAAAAAGATTCCCCAAACTGAAGACTGGATTTGCTGCAAGTGAATTTGATGCTTTGAGTAGCTCAGTGGTCTGTAGGGAGGAAGGGAGGAAAAGAAAAAGAAAAGAAATTGGTTCTTATCTTTTCTAAGCTCTTTGGCTGTAAAACAAACGCCCACAGAGACTAAGTAAGAGAAGGAAAAAAGACAACTTGTTAATACAGAAAGTTAAAACCATTCCTTTCAAATGATGGACATATTCCACAACAGCTTCAGCATTAGTGTAAACTACAACATGACCAAAGCCTGATATAATCAAGCCATTTAGGACTGTGTTCTCAGCGGTGCTCAGACCTATGCAATTCATCATCTGCTTTCCCTTTCCCTCCTGATATTTTAAGGTGATCATGGTTTAGCCAGCAGCTAAGCACCGTGCAGCCACCCACTCATTAACCCTCTCCCAGTGAGATGGGGAGGAGAATCAGAGAAAAAAAGTAAAACTCATAGGTTGAGATAAGAACAGTTTATTAACTAAAATGAAATAGAATAATTAAAAACTCCCAAGTGATGCCCAATGGAGTTGCTTACTACTTACTGGCTGATGCTCCATCCCTCCCTGCCAGTTCCCCCCATTTTATATTCTGAGAATAACATTCTGTGCTACAGAATAGTCTTTGGGCTAGTGCAGGTCAGCTGTCCTGGCCATGCACTGCTCCAGAGTTTCCAAGACTGGTTATTAGCAGAAAGGGAAAGTTATCTGTGAAACATCAGGTCTTAATTTCCTAACACACTTCCATGCTTTTCCTCTGTGGTCTTTCTCCAGCAGCAGACCATGAGACACTCTTCCTCCTTCTCTAACTTTATCGCACAGTGCTAATCCCTTCTTCCCTTCAACACCCTTAATTTAATGCAATCTCAACATTTGGAAACTGTATTCCTAGAAAGAACAGAAGGGAAACCCAGGGATGACAGTCTCCCAGAGTCCCCTGTCAAGGACTGTGCAAAGTCCTTGTAACTCCTTCTTTAAATAGATGCTGGCAAATTACAGCACTGTCATTTGGTCTCCTGCTTAACAAGCTGCGTTTACCCTTTCTTACTGTCAGCTCTATTTTCCCAGGGTTTATCAGTTGTCAGATATCTGCCAAAAGTAACAGATGAAATCTCAGCCCTCAGGGGAGATATTGCTCCATCACCTCCCTCTAAACCCTCTGCTCCACTCAAATCTCATGTTCAGCCACTCTTTATAAATAAAACTCGATTGAAATGAGATTTGAGAAATTGGCCTTTTTTTCTGTGTGCTGGTTATGAATAAAGCATAGTGTGGGCCTTTCAGTTTTAGATGTCGCTCACTTTTTTGTTCTGTCAGGTACAAAATGACTCAAAACTGGATGTAAAAGGAAAGGATCACTGATAAATCAGTGCCGGATAAGCTGCAGTAGTTACGGCTCTATTGAGAAAAGGTGATACACCAGTGGGCTGCATACACATGGTTAAATCGTACCAGTTTGCTTGGGCAACACGTTATTATTTCATAGGAGGTTCTGGTTATAGACTTTGAGGTAATTAATAGGCCAAGCAGGGTCTGCAGAGCCCAGTCTGACCGATGGAACATGCAGGATACATCTAAAAGCTTCTTCAGTCCCTAAATCTCTCTCAGGATTAGGGCAGTTCCAAGAGGTGACTTTCCTATCTAGAATTTCTTGAAACACTTGCTAATAAGATCTTCTACTCCCTTAGATGAGAGATTTTGTATCTTTAAATAAATCAGGATATTTAATATCTCAAACTATTCTTAAGCATTGAAATTCACATTAGGAAACTGACTACTATTAGTTTAGATGAATTTGAACTGGTTTAAATAATATTCACATATTGTTTAAAAGTTGTAGGAGCTACATGATTTTCTTCAAAATCTAACAATATTTTTTTTTGTCACATTAAAGTAAAGTAGGTACTTGTAAATAAAAAGAGTCTGGTGGATGAAAAGCAAGGAATAAGGACATAGGTTATGACACAATGGGGACAAAGTTAGAAGTAACTGTGATATGGCCTCCAGTATAGTGGTTATTTTGACTTAATTCTTTGCAAGATGAAAAATATGGAGACCAAATTCAGGTTCCTGCAGAAAATGAGCATATAGGAACTGGAAACCATTATGTCTGAGGTGGAAGCAAGAATTCAGAACTCAATATGACTGAGCTTTGGGACATCTGGCATTCTCTGTCTTGGAGAAAAGACAGATTTTGGCACAGAAAATGCACTTATGGACTTCTGAAAGAAGAGAGTGTTTCAGTGCCAAAGAGGCAGCTACTGACACACATAGTGTCCAAAAGAGGATGGGCAGGGAGTAGGCAGCAGAGTGTTAGTCTGACCTTGAAGGTAAAGAAAGTGTTAGGGCAAAGCTGAAGGAAAGAATAATTAAAAGATGTGATAAATGGGAAAATAATACAAAGAGGTAACTCAGGTTTACTGGAGGTGAGTGTTGCAGACTAATGGGATTTTTTCCATCCAATATGACTTTTTTTAGGCTAGAAAAACACAGTGAAATTAACATGCCCAGACTGCAGCAAAGTGTTGGGTTCAAGGCTGCATAGGACATGAATAGGCAAGCCAGAGAAGAGGAAAATAGGTGAATTGCAGGTGGATAAAGGAAATGATGAGACAAATTGTGCTGGGAGGGGAGCTAATTAGGTTGCAGTGAATTTTTTCAAGGATCATTCTGGAGACTGATCATATTTGATAATTTCCATAATGGCCTTGGCATGAAGAGTGGGTCTCTGCTGGTGAAACACTGATGAAAATCTTTGCCAGTGTGGAAGAAGCCTGAACTGGTATTTTGGAACAACCAGGCTACTATAATATAATCGAATGAAATGTAATTGTTCAGTTTGCCAAGTCATGTGCACAGGGACCAGTCAAAGGTGTTTCCTCTTTCTGTGGACCTGTGAGGAGGCCACCATCTGGAAATTAAAGGGAAAGAGGAAGACTTGGCTGTCTTAACTGCAGGATCTCTATAAGCCAGCAATGAGATGTGCTGATAAAAATGCAAATGAAATTCTATTAGGCAAGATTTTCCCTGAACCTTTTCCAAAATTCTATTCTTGAGAGAATTAGCAGAAAACCCTGGAAAGACCCTTATCTGGAGCATCTCAGATGTTGAGGAAGTGAGAAGAGCGCAGAGGAGGTTTGTACAAGTGACCACAGGAACAAAGACTGTATTTTACAAGAGGAAAAAGAATATTCTGGTGTGTTGAGCTTCTTAATGTGAAAGATGTGAGATGTGATTCACTGCAGTCGTGATTTAAAACTATCCCACTTGCATGGGCACTCCAAGTAATTTCCTATAAAATAAAATCACTGCAGTGATGAGAATCATCATATAAACAGATGTTGCTGTCCAAATCAAGGAAACAATGAGGCATGTCTGTTAGATTAAGATATAATCAGTGCTTGTTACATGACTATAAGAAAAATAGTAATGAACAAGGGAGAAACCTGCTGCCTTTTCTTCAGGTAACTCAGTCACACTCACAAGAATAACCCGTTTGTTGGTTTTGTGGGAAATGTAACAGCAGAAGGGAGCTGTGCATGTGTTTTGAGTTCTGTGGGGGAGATACTTGCTGGGATTTTGGATGTCTCTTCTCCCAGAAGTCTGATTCTTGGAAAAAATTCAAACAAGAAAGTAAAAAGCTTACCAGAATCAATACATCCTTGTCCTCAAGGGGCTGCATTCGATCTCTGGTTAAAAATTATAAAACAAAGTATCTGGTCCTATTTTAATGCACAAATCACAGACTAACAACAGTTCTGGAATTGCAGCTTTGACACCATCGCTTTGTCTCTGGGAAACCACATATAATTTAAAGTCAGATCTAGCAAATTGTAACTCAAAACCAGATTTGATTCCTTGCTTGTTCCCAGGCCTGTTTATGAGGCAGCCAGGTGTCCGGCCTCTCATTGAGCACTGCCAATATACTAGCAAATGCCATCACTTGGGGAGGTGCATAAGAGAGTGACACACATGCTGTCACCTCAAGGGCACCTCCACTGCTTTTTCATAGGTTCCAACACATTTATCCCAGAGTAGTTCCCAAACTAGTACAAAGCAAAAAGAAAATGTATTTCCCCCAATCAAAATTGATGGCCTGGGCCTGAAGAGCATCATGAGCAGCATCTTCTTGTACGTTTGCATCTGAAAAAGAAGAGAAAATCAGAGAATCATAGAATGGTAGGGTTAGAAGAGACCTCCAGAGATCTAGTCTAACCCCCCTGACTACATTGTTTTTAATAGATTTTATCTGGGAAAGTTAAGAAGAGATAATTGAAATAAGCATTCCGTTTAAACCAGAGAAAACTTCTACAACTGTCTAGTTTCACATTCAAAGCTGCATTTCTTTTTAATGTGTAAACCAAGTAGATTTTTGGGGCATTCAGAATATTCTCCTATGAAAAGGAGCACCCAGTCCCCTACTCAAAGGTTGCCAATTACCATAGAAATACTAAGGTGTCTTTCTTTCTTTCCCCAGAAACAAATGACTTCCTGAGTTCCTCCAGAGTTATTTAGTTTATGCAGTATCCTAATTGTTTTTGTTAACGATCCAAAGTATGTGAGAGCAAAATAATGAAAAACTAGCTGAATCTGCTTCTACTCAGAAAACATCTTCTTATGTTGGTGCCCTGGAAAAAAAGTGCTGGACTCCAGGATTTGCTTTTCATGTAATTTAGTCGCTTCAAATAATGTGTGGGGAGCAAGAACCCAAAGAAGGATCCATCAAGCCTGAAATCTCAGCCTGTGCTATTATAAACCTGTCCTCTTATTTTGCTTTCCCATTATTCTTATGGAGGAGTACACTAGACTACAAGGAATTTTTTTTTCCCTAACAACACATTTATTACTTTTAAGCTAATTCCCATTCTCTTCCTAGTGACTTTACTGTTTGGCATTACTTCTTAAACTAAGCACCTGCTTTACTCACCCTAGATTTATTTACATTAGCAGAGAACCAGCTAACATTATTTTAGATGCAATATTTTCAGTGCATCCCTGTGCAAGGACATTTATGAAGTCTCTGTTTAATACTTCAGCTCTTTTACTGGCCTCCCTAGTAACTTCATTTCCAATTTTCTTCCACTACAATCTTTCTTCCTGTAACGCCTCTGGGTTTTGCAATGCTGAAATATATGTACACACACACACATTTATGTATTTTTACAGACACACACACACATATATACATGTAAAACCCCAGATCATTTACAGAATATTTAATTTGATATTTTTTCTTCAAATTATTTCACATCTTTTTTATAGCCCCTAAGAACTAGCACTGAAGATATATCCTTGGCATTTCTGGGCCTTGAACTTATAGCAGAGGTGCCTATTGTATCTCAGACTGTGTAGTCCTGTGAACTCTTTCAAGTCTTTTTTTGGGCACACACAATTTAAGATTTACCTGTGACAGAACAAAGGTGTTTTCCAAAGTAACCTAAGAAGCAGATAGCATGATAAATTACCTGTTAGACATATTAAATGGTTGTTTAGGTAGTGAGCTACAGAATAAGAGGTCCTGGCATGTGCCTTTGAGAGAAGAGTTGGCTACACATTGTCAGATTGCACCATGCTCGTCCAGCATACTTTCATCTATTACCCACTTCTTCACTTTCCTTTTTAATTGGTTCCTCATATAACCTCCCACTGTATTCTTAAGTCTGGTTTCTCAGGCATTTCCAGTCTTTGTATTGATGTCTGCATTTTGGAAGTCATTTTATTGGTGTGAGATTTCCCTGAAGAATCTTGGATAGAAAGAAATAAAGAATATAGTAGAAATAGTAGAAGCAGCACCATACACAAATGTGGTTTTGCTTCCACTAATTTCAATGATGGAGTAGGCCCCCAGCCCAGCCAGTATGTCTCCATGTTACATATTTGGCATGTTCTTCCCTAGTTTCACTCTGTGAAGTCGCAAGCAGTGTGGCTGTCTGTAATTGAAATTCTACAGTAATTTCCTTTGCAAGATTGATGGACAGGGTGAAAAACTGATTGGTCCTCTCTTTTAAGTCTTAGAACTGAAGAATAATGGTTCATTTAATTAAATTAATGGCTTGCAGGTTTCAAAGAATTAAAAAGTATTCAGACTGTAAAATTAATTTCCCTAAGAGAGTCACTGAGTCAAATGTTATTAGTAGATTTAAGAAGGGCTAGAGATACTGTTACTCATGTTAAAGACACGCAGATAAGGCTTACTTGGAGAGGATGATCAAATCCATTTTGTTTTTCAAAGGTGAAAATTTACTGGTAAGAGCTTGGAAGGGTTCTTTTTTCCCCTCCTCCTCACCTTTAGTGTCATTTAGTGTTGGGTTTCGTGAGCAAAATCTCACACTTTTGAACAAGTGGACTTTACATAGCCTCACTTTACATAGCTCTCACTGACCTAGCCACCTCAAGTAGAGCAGAGATGTGGCCGACATGCCATGACATAACTCCCTTGGATTGTTTAAACATCTGATAAGGGCTGGACTACTTTCCTAGATGAGTCTCCAACACCAAATACATCAGTATCCTGGTAGCACAGGCAACGACGGCAGCTCTTGCTCCCTAGTTTCATTTCACTCTCGAGATACTGAAGTGCTATTCAAAACCTGGGGAAGGAAGGTGGGTACTGTACACATTTTTCTGTCCCAAATTCTCCCTGTAGACAGGGTATTCCTGTGTACTTTTCTTCCTTTGACTACTTAGGCACGTTATGACTGTTCTCCCTTATTTCAGCATCAGCTGTACACTCAAGAAGCAGAATAAGATCCATTCCTAGTAAGGAAGCTGTTTAGATACCTTGCACATGATCAACTTTCTGTCAGCTCTCACCTCAAAGATGTATTTTGTGAGAAATGGGTCCCAAAGCAGGGGACATGTAGTTGGCAGCATCTCCCACCAAGTGGGAAGGCATCCACAACCCACATAGCCATGGGCATATTTTGCACTGACCATACTAAAAGCCAATAATCTCAAATCCCACAGAAAGATCTGATTCATAGAAAGCTATGAAATGATGTCACTTAAACCATTTCAGAACTAAATCTTAGTCATCCTCCTCTGTTTACCCTTTGAGATTTGAATTTTCTCTTATATAACAGATAGGATCTTTTGATATATAGCCTTCAGATTAACTCAAAAAGCAAAATAAATTATCTTTAGGCCAGAGAGAAAATAAGCATCTGGTTCATTGCAGCGAATGCATACAGCAAGAGCAATAGAAATGTCCCATGGAGATGTTTGAAATGACAGGGAAATCAGCTCTGCGAATCAATATGTCTTGTAAAAAAAAAAAGGCTCAGTCACATCTTGTTGTACATAATGGAAATTGATTGGCAGTTATCTATTAGCGATAATTTCTGTTTGATGACTTGCCATATGTTATCAAGCTCTAAATCAGAGGGGAGCAGATTAAATGGATAGATTCTGTCATGAAAAAGTACAGGGTACCAGCAGCACAGCAGAGGATGCTATGCATAATATGCACAGCGTCCTTCTAAGAGAGATGAATCCTTTAAACTACCCTAATTTTAAATATACAGGGGCTATGTAGCCTGACAGATTTACAGATTTGAGACTCCTAGGGACCCTTTCACTCAAATCTTTTACTTGCTGCCTTTCAGTGACAGGCAATCAGTGGAATGTCTATAGGCCTTTCAAATGATCTTTCCTTTAAGATTCAATAGGACTTTACATCTGCGGAGGCAAACCTATTAAAGGAGACTTTGTGATACAGTTCAGAGCTCTGCCTAAGTGCTGCAAACTACACTGAGCTCAGGTTTATTTGTGGGAATGGCACTTGGGAAGGAGGGTCATCTGTAAAGCATTTCCCCCTGCCAATTATAATTACACTGAGTTGAAGAACAGACCCTGAAACTCAGCATATGAAGTTATGAACCTCTAGTCAAGTAAAATACTGACATTCTGTTGAAGCCTCATTAATCCAATATACCAACAGGAGCGTGGAGCATGAATTCAGTAGTATGAAAGCTGCCTTATTTCATCCTCAGGAACTGTCTCTGATAGTGTTAAAATTTTGCTTTCTTCTTCAGAGAAAAATACTGCCATGATTACACAAAAGGTGCTGTGCAATGGTTATGAGTGAACATAGCTTAAAGGAGTTCATGTCAGCGAGTGCTGACAGAAGTTCTAATTCTATCTATTTTGGAGAATCCAGGTAGCTGAATTATCCAGTTGTGTGAATTATCTACCTATCTAATGCCTTCTTATGGTATGAAGAACAGGAGATGGAAGAGACTGAGACAGAGCTACCTCTTAAGCAACTCTTCCTCTCTGATCACCCTAACCAAGGCTCATGGCAATGCTGTATCTGACACCAGAGCTTCATCATGTTGAGGGCCTTGGGAACACAAACAGTAAAACATCATAGCTTGACATGTAGGATTATGCAGATATCTCCTCCACAGATGCTCTACCTTCCCAGACTCATATTTTTCCCTCTTTGGGTTCCTGTGGATTATTCTTTTAAAATTATTGATTTCTTACAAATTATTGAAATCCTGCCCAGAATGGTTTCAGATTCAAATGCTATAACCATGGGGCTTTAAAGGAAGCTCTCCCTGCCCCCTGATTCTCTGCCCGCTCTCTGGTACTCTTGGGAGAGCTCTCTCCTCCACCCCTATGGTAACTCACCTTTGCAGCTTGAAAGAAGCAGAAACTGTAATGTGTAGTGTTTTACCTCTGAGCAAAAAAAGAAAAAGCATCTCCATTTTAATTTGAAAACTGAAGCCAAGAAGAAAACAATTTCATAATTTATATTTAAAAAAAGAGCAGCTCCAATGCTAGGTTCCTGAATTTAATAAAATAGGCTGTTAACTACAACTACAATGTCTGGAATGACTATTGATTTGCAAGCTATATTTCCCTGAGTGAGAGGAGGAGAGGAAGAGCTTGATGGTTTCTAACAGACAGGGAGTTATGCTCAAAAAATTGAGAATGTGAATGCTTTTCCTGCCTGCACTATTTGGAGCCTGATGCCACAGCATGGCTTAGATAGCTAATGTGGTTGTATCTGTTTGTGAGTGAAAGGCAGTGATTAGCAGAGTGTAGGAGAAAAAACGCCTCACTTATTCAGAATTACCCGTTTTTGGAGATAACAATTTGCTAATTATTTCAAAATAGTTGAATTATATCTTGGCAAGGAAAGAGGAGTTTTTTAACCACTTAACACCAAATAACTAATGACTATTAAATAGATGCCTAATGCTGTCTTCTACCTTAAAGCATCTCTACAAAATTTCTGCTTATTCACTGCTAAAGGAAAGGTGTTATTTTAGGTCAAGGAAAATGTTCCAATTTCAGAACAAATGGGTGTGAATAAATATGGGGCCAGAATTAGAACCAAGTCCTTAACCATTAAAGCATCTTGTTCTTGTAAAAGCTTTCTGTGAAAAGCAAAGCATTCTTCCCAGTGCTCAGTTCCCACAACCCCCTTTACACCAGTAGAAAAGCAGAATCACCTGTGTGGAGGTGGGCAATGAACCAGCTGAAATAATGTTTTTGAAACAGTTGTGTTTGTGGATGAAGAGCTGTGAATGCTTTGTGGTTCCAGCAGAAGTTTGTTCTCAGAGATAGCCACACTGGTAAAGGCTCAAGCTTTCAAGATTTAAATTGCTTTGGGTGAACAGCTTTCCTCTCCTGTTCAGTTACAGGCTGGAGTTGCCAACAGAAGGATTAGAAAATCCCATATGAAATTATTCTCTTGAGACTGACAATCTGATTTTGCATGCTCCAAAAATCGTGATAAGACTCCAAGTTTCTGGACACTTTTATCAAATAAACCCTTTGACATTTATCAAACTTGCACCTTCACGAGGTACTAAACACTGAAGAGAAAAACGATAACAGAAACCTTTGTGGTGTTTGATGCTTTTTTGATCCATATACAGTTGCCTAAAGACTTAGGTATTGAGGTGAGAGAAAATATGGCAATGAAATAAAGAAAAAAGGCTTGCCTAAGTTGTGTTAATGTGCAACTCAAGCTAAACACATCAACTGACCTGCAGAAACAAAGAGCTGCAATATCTTTGTTGTTGATTTTTAAGGATTACATCTCATTACCATTGCTGGTCAGTCTGCTGTCAGCTCTGCTCTCCTGAAAGTAGATGCAAGGGAAGTAGATGGAGGATAGGAGCTACACTGGCACACCTCACTGCTGCAGGAGACATAGAAGCTGCCACTGAGGGAACTGCAGTCCTGGAAGTAACTCACTCTTCAAAAAATAGTAATTTATTAATTGCCCTAGATTGAAAAGAGATTTGAAGAAAAACTAACAAAGTTAGTTTTAGTTAGTTAGTTAGTTGAGGTAGCCTGTGTTAATTGAAGGAAAAATAGTCTGATCACAGCTTTGTTGTGTGACTGGAATAATCATTCCTCCAGGCCCATGTCTGCATCTCCAAAGTTTCACTAATCACTGAGCCTTCTTTGCATGTCCTCAAATGAAGTTGTGATCCCACCGAGGCACTTTGGGACTGAAGGATACCCTATTCCTGACCCCTTCCCTTTGTACATGAAGGCTGGCTCAGAAAGCTCAGTGCTCCTTTTACCTCCTAATGTTGTATTTAGTAGTAAAAGATTTTAAGTTACTCTTGTGCTTTTTTTTTCCACACTTGTCATGTTTGCCTTTACAAAACAGAGGTGATTTTCTCTGGAATACATCACTGTGTATATATCACAGCTTCAGCAGAGGCTCCATCACTGAAAAGACAACCATGTGGAAAAACTCTTGGAGTGTGAGAGTTGCCATGTCTGCTGTGGTGAGAACAGCACTCCTGAGGATATTTAGGGATAATCTAGGTGTTAGAGACAGTAATGTTTTGATGTGGCTTACATTTTGCTAATGCTTCGTTTTATAAACCCTGAATTCTTTTTTCCATTGATTAAACAGAATAAACTCTGTACTGCTGGAAAGCATCAGCTCTCAGGCTGATCTGTACATCCTGTTTTGCATAGTGGCCTTTTTAATGTGGTCTCTAAAGAATAATACAGCAAACAGATCTCACCTAAGTAACCAAAGTGACTGAATCTGTGATATACCCAGACATTAAAGTTGAGGTTCACAGCTGCTCCTGTTCAAAGCACAGTTGCTGGATATGAGCTCTTTTGAACTCTGGGAGAAATCAGAGATAGTCAGGATGTAGTTGTGTAAAGATGGAGTAGAGCAGGACATCAGAGCCTAAACACTCTACAGTGCACCTGCCCACACTACCCCTGAGCCTCCCATCCCATCAGCAATGATGCATAAGAAACAGGACCAAATTTTATATTTGAAATTCCACATAGGAAAGAGTGATGCTATACTAGACATCTTAATGCTGTATTAAAACAGGGTAATTAATCTCTCCCTATGAAGAATGAAATGGCTAGCATTCAATCTCTTCCTTTAATTCTGCAGATATTTTCAATTTGAGGTCTCGTGGTTTAACCTCAGTCCTTTTTGGGTCAGCTGTCATTTCTGTTTCCCCTCCCAGCTTCTTGTACACTCTCAGCCTCTGCCGACATAGCAAGATGAGAAATTGAAAAGTCCTTGAGTTCGTATAAGCACTGCTTAGCAACAACTAAAACATCAATGTGTTCCCAACATCCTTCTCCTAAATCCAAAATACAGCTCTGTGTCAGCTGCTAGGAAAGAAATTAACTTTGTTCCAGCTGAAACAAGTACATAAGGTAGTAGATATGGAGGGAATATTTTTGGGGGGATCAAAACTGTTAGGCAGAAATTATGTCAGTAATGTTTTGCCAGTACTGTAATCAGAAAAATATTTTTGCATAACATAAAAAGAACTAGGCACTGAGCCACGAGAAAGTTTAATTAGTAGATGACTTTAAAACATGGCAATTTAGTCCCAATTAGCATTATAATAATTTATTTATAAAATTCCAATGTAAGTAGTTATGTTCTACAACCCATTTATTCTTGTAAGATGTGTGCCCCATTAGACAGTGAAGTAGAAGGTCATTAATCTGCATTGCTAGTACAGATTATGTTATTAGATTGAATTTAGCTTCTGTGCTGGTAGGTGTTGACATTTTAGAGTGCTTTCAGTGTAATTTAGCCATTCAGTTCTTTTCAGCCATTCAGAAACATCATGGATCTGAAGTACTGCAGGCCTGATGAAGACAGATTTCTTGCTTAAATTTTGGATTTGGTTTGTCTTTGTACTTCAGATATTTTTCAAGCTCTTTTTATGAAAGCGACTTTGTGGTACCACTCACTCAAAATATTCAAAACCTTATGAGTTGAGTCCCATCATAATCAGCAGCTGTAACTTAAACTCAAGAGGTTCAAATAGAAGAAAGAATGACTTTTTTTCTGATGCTTTCTGTATTTAGAGATTTAATGATTACATTCAAAGGAACTATTGTTACATAGAGGTTTTTTGATTGGTTTGGTTTTATTTCTTGGTTGGCCTTTTTCTTTGCTGCTTAAGCAAAGAGTGCTGTCCCATGACTGCAAGAATGAAGCATGACTCAAATGCAAGCTTTGTCAAGTGAGACCTGGGAAGAGAAAACCTCTACATTTATTAGTGCAGCTGTGGCCAACCAACAATGACACCTGAAAGCACACCACACTGATTCACACATCTCTTGGTGACAGTAATCTGGTGGACCTTGCACAGGGCACAAACTACCCAAGAGCCCTAGGATCACACAATGAGGCTAGAACAAGTTTTGCAAATTGCTGAAAGGCAGAGCCAACAACAACGTGGTTGGCAAAGAAGGCTTTGCCTTTAAGAAGATTAAAAGGAAGATATCCCTATATTACTCTATTATTTTTAATTTTTCTTTTTTTTTTTTTTAATTAGCTTTCAGTCTTACCTGTAAAAAAATTATGATAACGGCTGTGTGAAAAAAAATATCATCACCTACTCTTGTTTTTAATGATCTACATGCCTCTAACAGCAAAGATGACATCATTTCTTGTTTTATTTTTACTGCAGCTCATACATTTCCCTCCAGTATCCTGAGATCCAGGGAAGCAATAAGGACCAAAGTGAATGTGTTTTTAAGGGTATGAGGTTTCCTCCCTTGGCTCAAAGAGGTGCCATGCGAGTACTGGTGTTTGTGGAGACAGAGTGGTGGTGTATGGTATACCCCATCCCATCATGCTGCTGTACTTGGGCTGAGTTTCCCCCCTGCTCACTGTCCTGAGCTGAGGGATATCAGCTCTTTCAGACTCAAAGCTCCCTGAAGCAATATTCTCCTGCCTGATTGCTATAAATTACTTCAAAATGCCTTGTAGCTGAAGCTCTGGCTATGAAGAGGTGCTTATCTCAGAGGAGGAAGCTTGCAATCCCTCACTTTTGTGAAAGATGCAGGGAAACCTGTTTCTCACTGTGTGTCTTTTTGCTACCTGTCTGCTTGCCCACGGAAATGTCTCTGAACCCTGCTGACACTCGTTTGGCTATTTGTGTACTTAAATTAGAGGATCAGTTCAACACTACAGGTCTTTGAAACATAACTTTTCAACTCGGTTTGGCCAAGCAGATTTGCCTCTAGGCAGGGGTGTGTTGTCCATTCTTCTCATTTGTGAAAACCATGGAAGTAGCACTCCATTACTTATTGCATGATTCCTAAATAAATGTGTGCTATACTTGCCTTTGTGGAGAAAATAGTTCTCCCTTTCAGGAGCTGTTTGAATAAAAGCAAGTATTGTCATGGTAAGATGAATTCTGGCACTCTTTTGGTGGAATTAACAATTCCAGCTTTGAACTAAAAATATCAATGAAACATGAGTGAATTGAATCTACCTCAGCTAATCAACTGGACAGCACACCATATAGAGTAGGGAAAGAGGGGACCACTAAATAGGTTTATAGCCACTGTATAATAAAACCATAGATAAAACATCCAGCTTTACGATTTTGCATTCATGCTCATTAGAGATACAAGAAATAATACAATTTCCACTACAGCTTTTTTATGTGTTTTGGACAATGTCTATTATTTTATACAATCGTAGAATCATGGAATAGTTTGTTTTAGAAGGAACCTTAAAGATCATGTAGTTCCAGCCCTCCTGGCCTGGTCAGAGACACTTTCCTCTAGACCAGATTGCTCAAAGCCCCATCGTACCTGGTTTGAATACAATCAGAGGCAGAGCAGCCACAACCTCTTAGGCAACCTTTTCCAGTGCCTCACCACCCTCAGAGTAAAGAACTTTTTCCTAATATCTAATATAAATCTTCCCTCTTTCTGTATAAAGCCATTAAGCCTTGTCCCATCACTATGGTCCCCTGTAAAAAGTCCTCTCCATCTTTCTCATAGCCCTCTTTTATGTACTGGAAGACTGCTATAAGTTCTCCCTGCAGCCTTCTCCAAGCTGAACATCCCCAACTCTCAGATGATCTTCATAGGAGAGGTGCTCCAGCTCTCTGAGAATCTATATGGTCCTCCTCTGGACTCACACCAGCAGCTCCATGTCCTTCTTCTATTATGGGCCCCAGAGCTGGATGTATCACTGCAGGTGGAGTCTCATGAGAGTGGAATAGAATAACACAATTCTTCTGGCTATGGGAAGCAAATGCACATTGCCTGGCCACATTGAGCTTCTCATCAAACAACATCCCCAAGTTCTTCTCAGGACTGCTTTCAGTCTGCCCAGTCTGTATTTATGCTTGGGGTTGTCTCTAACCATTTACATGGTCTTGCACTTTGCCTTGTTGAACATCATGAGGTTTGCATGGGTCCAACTCTCAAGCCTGTCAAGGTCTCCCTGGATGACATCCCTTTCCTCCAGCTTGTTGACTACATCACACAGCTTGGTGTTATTGGCAAATATGCTGAGGGTGCCCTTGATCCCACTATTCTGTTGCTGACAAAGATTTTAAACAGTGCTGGTCCTAATACTGACCCCTGAGGAATGCCATTTGTCAGTGCTTTCCACTTAGACATCAGGACACTGACTGTAACTCTTTAAGTGTGACCATCCAGCCAATTCCTTATTCACCAAGTGGTCTGTCCATCAAATCTATGTCAATTTAAAGACAAAGATGTTGTGCAGGATAGTGTCAAATGCTTTGCACAAGTCCAGGGAGATGATATCATTACTTTATTAATTATGAGTGAATAAATAACTCTCGAAGGCAGAAATACTAGGTAACCTGTCAAAACCTTGTTCTATCTATCTTTCCTACTATGTGTTGGTTTAATAAACAGTTTGATGAAAGGGGATTATACAGGCACAGTCATACTGTAGCTATTAAAGCTGTCACTTTCCTTCCTCCTCTGCCTCCCTGTTTGGATGCATTTATGGGCTCAACAGACTGGCTGTGGCTCATTTGCTTTCTCAACCTCTCACCACATTATACAGCTTCTTCTCTATGTCAGGATAATAACAAAGAATAACTGTTCAGGGGTTTTGCAAAGTAAAGCACACATCATCTGGATTAAGGAGAAGGTGGATGCTCATCAACACTGCCCAGAGTGGTGAGTTCATTCAGCTACATGGATACAGGCTGCCTTTTCTTCATGGCATAGACTAGTTAGATCCAACAACAAGTTGTACTACTAAAACATATGGAATAATCAAAATGCTTCTAAAGGACTCTGCAGGATTTCAATAGTCTCATTATTTCAGACACACTAATTTGATAGCAAATGAATAATGTGGTATATCATTGCATGGAAAGGAGTGGGACAGCCTTAACCCATTAGTTTAAGCCATGAGGGTAAATCTGAAAACTCAGCTGAAGAAGATTCTGATGTTGATCTGTGGTGGATGTCAGGTGAAGACAATGGTAAAACAACAGTGGAAAATGTGCCAAAGATGAGCAAAAGTGTGGGATTTATTTTAGCAGTGGGAAGATTCATGGAAGGAATATTTTCAGAGTGTGATAAATACCACTGGACATCAGTTCATCATTAATTTGTCATAGACTTGAGGCAAATTCTTGCTCAGAATATCTCAAAACTGTGGCTTGCCAGAAACTGAAAAAGATTTCTGGGAAATGTTACCTTTTAACTAGTTTGATGTACCAGCTCCCTAATTATCCACTACTAGCTGATGTCAAAGCAGGATACAGGAGTGGGATAGCCTTAGCACAAGCACTTTTCATAGAATCATAGAATGCCAGGGTTGGAAGGGACCTTTAGTGATCATCTAGTCCAACACCCCTGCAGAAGCAAGTACTCCTAGATCAAGTCACACAGGAACATGTCCAGGCGGGTCTTGAAGACCTCCAAGGAAGGAGAATCCACAGCCCCTCTGAGCAGCCTGTGCCAGGGCTTTGTCACCCTTACAGTAAAATAGCTTCTTCTTATATTTAAATGGAACTTTTTGTGTTGCAGGTTCATCCCATTACCCCTTGTCCTGTTGCTAGCTACAATAGAAAAAAAGGATGTCCCAGCCTCCTGACACCCACCATTTAGATATTTGTAAATATTAATAAGATCTCCCCTCAGTCTCCTCCAGACTAAACAGCCCCAATTCCCGCAGCCTTTCCTCATATGAGAGATGTTCCAGTCCCCTGATCATCTTGGTGGCCTTTCGCTGAACTCTCTCCAGAAGTTCTCTGTCCCTCTTGAGCTAAGGAGCCCAGAACTGGACACAGGACTCCAGATGAGGCCTCACCAGGGCAGAGTAGAGGGAGAGCAGATCTTTCCTTGACCTGCTGGCCACATTCTTCTTGATGCATCCCAGGATGCCACTGGCCTTCTTGGCCAAGAGGGCACATTGATGGCTCATATTTAGCTTATTATCTATCAGGACTCCCAGGTCTCTCTCTGCAGAGCTGTTCTTCAGCAGTTTGACCTCCAGCCTGTACTGTTGCATGGGGTGCATTTTCTTCTGTAAGGGACCCAGTAATCCCCTCAGAAAGCCTCAGTGCCCACTACACATATGCTTTGCAAACGACACAGTGATTACAGTGTGGTTGGGATCTCTGAATCCTGCCACCGTAATTAACAATTGTGGCTCACTAAGGCAGGCAAACAGGAGATTCACACAGACACCAGCAGCTTCTCTTCAAAAAAACCCCAACGAACCAGCAGCTCCAAGCTCTGGCTAGTGCTGTGCTGGAGCAAGAGATGCCTTCGCAGCAGGCAAAGCCCTCCAGCTGGCAGCACTGTCCAAGAGACCCACACAGCTTCAATGTGTCCAGGTGTAAGTATAGAAAGAAAACGATCCAAGTGCTTTTCTTTCCTTTATGCATTTCTGTTTCAACTCAGCATTGTCTCTGCTCAATAGCAAGACAGCGATTTTACAGATTTTAAAACACTAATCATAGGCAATTATTTCTAAAGAGATTTGCTTGCAGCAGGAAGACTTTTCTCTTAAGTTGAAAACCCTGCTGTTCCATTCTTTCTTCTGTTTAAAATTATAATCATTTTCTGCCTTGTACTCTCTACTAGCTGAAATACCTCATCTTCTGACATAGTTTGAATCTAACTAATCTTCAGTTGGAGGATTTTTTTTTTTAAATTAATCTATAGCAACAAAAGCATTGCCAGCAAACAGAGCAAAACAAGCAGCTGAAGCTGTTTGTGTATGTATCTCAAAATACAATTTTTAGCCTTTACAAGCAGCAGTCTTTATTATCTAAGGTGGTCCTATAAAATGAAACTTATTTTTCTCACTTAGGATTTCAGAACAAAGCACAGAACGCAGATTTCATGGCACAGGCACAATGAACAAATTCATGTTTCTTTCCCACAGCTGTTTATGATTAGAGGGAAAAAAATAAGAAACCTTAAGTCCATTTAAATCAACAGTTTCCTTCCAATCAAATATCCCAAAAATTTTGGTACAGACCTTGTTTATTTTCATATTTTCCTTTAAATTAACAACACTGAAATTAAAGATTTATTAGCTCAAGATGAATAGCTTAATTAATCCTCAAATAAAATTATTCCACAACTTTCAAAGTTGTTGATGGGTTTAAAAATCAGTTCTTGATCCATTTCTAAACAGAATGCCATTGTCCAATGGCCACCCTACCATTGTGTTTTCTGTGACCCTGGGACCCTAGTTGCTATGTATTTTACTGACTTTCTGTTCATTGTTCTCCTAGATGTTCTTTTCTTTCTAAACCATTGGTATTTTCAATCTAGATTGTAATAATTTGGAGACTGGTCCTGACTTTTGCTATGAACGTGGATAACTGCTTTTTAGAGGATCACATCATTCACCTCATGTCCATAAGGGTGACATGGTAGCACCAATTGCCTATGATATATCCTGTGTTATACATGAAGTGGTTTGAGCAGGATACACGCCATTCTGCAGCTTGAGTGAGGAAGCATGCATTTATTGTTGTGATAAGGCAGCCATTACCATGAGTGCAAAACAGGGTCCAGACTTAGAATTTTTAGCCACTCCCCAAATCTCACCTACTTCTCAGATAGTAAGTAATAAACTAATTATTTTAGATATGAGTGAATGTCTTACTGCACCATCTGCAACACTTCATGTTGAATGAATGTATTGATTACTGCAATTAAAAATGTGTTGATTATTGCTATTAGTACCACTTCCTATCAGAAAGGCATATTTCAGGTGTCTTGTAGCATTTGAGATGCCCTTGAGTCTTTTCCTTAGCTCCAAAAGGATAAGGGTGTAACTTTCTGGCCTTTACATGTCTTGCATATCCTGTGGAGATCATATCAGTGTGTTTTAGAGGGCTGTCCTGAAGTGTCAGAGCATGTTTGTAGAGTTATGGCAGGGCAGATGATATTTTGTCTTGTTTTCCTTCTCTGTGCTGAAGCTACAGGACTGATGGACTCTATGCCATGACCCTAGTTGTTGGTTCTGAGGACACACTGAGGTGACCCAGATCCTCTCAGGGAAAGGCAGACACAGTGCCCCACAATCCAGGACTACACCATATGGTTTAAATGACCCTGTTGCAAATCCTTGAGTTTTACTCAAAAGTTCCAGATCTAAACACAACATTGGGTTAGGATTGAAAGAGTTGTGAGGCATCCTCTACACTTTGCTTCCTGAGCATTCCCTGACAAGCAGCTGTGCCAAAATGGAGAAATTGCTGTCTTTGTTAACCAGGCTGGCTCTTCACTGCTAACTTTTCTCTGTCATTAAAGTGGCAGAAGAATGGACCACTCTGAAGAACTTGCAGGTCAGAGCAGAAAATGAAGGTAAGGACTGCTTACAGTCTTAACAGGGAACTTCAATAATGATGAGGCACTTTCAACATGTATGCAAAAAGGGTCCCTTTGTACCCTTTTAACTCTTTTCAAAAACATACTTTCATTAGTAGCACATTCTCTTTTTTGAGTGTGGAATGAAGTCTCATCTTATGCATATATTAAATTGCAGCTTCTGCTTTCAACATGATTGCTCTCTCTCAGGACCAGATTCATAATGAGGCTTGACTTTTTTTTTCCTTTTTCTTTTTTTCCTTTTTTTTTTTTCCCCATTAAGTGTCCAGTGAAACAATTGCTGCTGTCATGAACTGAAAATTCATCTATGGAAGCTGCTTCTGGGGATGCTTTTGGGGAACTTTTTCCCTCGAAGTTCTCAACTTTCCAATGAAGATAAATAACCACATCTTACATTTTTTTTGACTGAGTGACAGGTTAAAAGAAGTTCCCTGTCAGCTTTCATAACAGAAAAAGAAATTGTTCCAACAATTCTTATCAAAATGAACAAGCCCTTTTCTACAAATCTATTTTTCTGTCCTACTGCTAAATTGCAGCTCACAACGAGGCCCTTCAGGTTGGTTTCTTATATCGAAAGGGAGTGACCTAAAGTCAAGGTATTTTGTTAGCTCCCCTTGTTTTATCTGGATGAATTTTTAAGTGCCAAATACAAGGTGAATACAAAAAGCAGGCAGATATAATTTCTCTTGAAGGAATTGCAGTCCCTCAGTTTCTGTATCTGAGGAAGCAGTTTTGTACTGTGAATTAATTAGAGAAAGGAAGTTAAAGAGCAAATGTTTGCTGGTTGCTACAGTCACCATCCCAAACCTGTGTATCATAGAAAGCATTGACACTGTTGCAAGCACTTCTTTGGAGGCTGCAGGGATGCAAAGCAAAGGCGAACTGCTGAATATTCATCTGTTTCTGTGGTGAGCTGCAACTCAGCTACTGCTTGAGAAAGGCTCAAAAATGCTTCGGTATCAGCTAGGAAGCTCTGTTACCATTTTGTAGCAATGCAGACAAGATGAAAATGGAGAGCTTTGCATGCCTTTTAACAGCTGTTAGTAAAAGCTTTGTGCGGGTTGGATCCAAGCACTGAAGTTAATCGTGACACAATATTTGGAAGGCAGCACGAGCAAAATGCTAAGAATTGACCCCAGAGGATGCAGAGCTGTTGAGAGGGAGGGATTGATCCAAACTAACCTTACTTTACACTAACCTTTCTCAAATTTGGCTGACGTAGGAACACATAAAAAACTGGATGGTGAATTGTACACCCCTGACCGTGCTGAATGGAAACCATGTCCTGTGATACTACTGAGCTACTAAGCACTGCAGGGAACAGGAGACCACGGTGTGCTGTTGTGGGACTGATTATAGAGCACAGTGCAACTCTGCATGAATAAAGACAAGCAGAACTGGGGCTTGAATGAGGAATTTGGGTTTTATTTCCCTAAACAATTCTGACTAATGCTGCTTCTGTAAGTATCAGCAGCTTAGATCAAAAGGCAGCTGCTGAAAAAAATGTTGGTCCTGGAATTTTCACTGTTCAAACTAGTTTTTCTCATAGATACTAGATTGCCATGGAAGAAATATGACAATAGGAAGTGTGTTTTGCATGTGATACGAGCAAGATTGACAACAAAACATGCTGAGATACATTTGTTTTTTCTTGGCCTAATGACAACGATAACATTTCTGCTGGTGGCTGTTCATGCTCCAAAAACTCAGAATGTGGCCAGAATAAAAGATAGCATTGGTGATTGCAGGAGACAGAGCTGACACGTTTTTTGCTCCATATGAACTCTAATCTGGTTTAGTTACAAAGCCTTCTCTCAAGTGTGTTCTGCTCCTTCAAGGACAATGGGGATCAAATACTCCACTCTGCTTTACAGGGAGAGTTCAGCACCTAAAAGGAAAGCAGCTTGGCAGCACAGCAGCACTGAACAGAGGTCATGGAGAGTCCTTCTTTGGGGATCCAGAAACATTGTGGACATGGAGCTATGTTTGGACTATCATCTGTAAAAAACTCTTGGGAGGGAAACTGAATTGATGAGTAGTTGTATAAGTCAGAGGTGAATTGATAGGAGAGGCAATGGCTGCTAGAGACCAGTTACAGTGAAAAGCAGCCTGAAAATTGGATTCCAGATCCTTGAAAAGATACTGTGGTCAGAAAATTGGATGTGAAGCAAAGTTAGGTCTGAATGCTTGCATGGACCCACATTTCTTAACTTCCTTTGGAGGGAAGCAAGGCAGGTTGGCAGTGGCAGATTAACACTACTGCCTTGCTTTGGGAGCATCAAAAGTCTCCCTGGCCAGTTATTTGCTTCTTGTGGTAACAACCCAAGGGTGTGCTCAGTTCTGGGAGGAGTGATGCCATTCCTCAGAGTGAAGATCTCAGTCCCTGTTGAGAGATGGTAATTATAGTTATTACAAACTTTGCTGTTCTCATTGACTTCTTGGAGTAATAAATTTAATGAAATGTTAAAGCAATGCTTTTTTCCCCTTAAGATAGTAGATTTTTTTTTTCCTTCCTTAAACGTGTAGGCATTTAAGTGTATGGAAAATGCTGCTTACAGATCAATCACTGACACCCACCTTATGCCTCCATAGATCCAGATACATCCATCCTGGTCCATTCATAGTCTGTGTGAAGCACTCAGGAGTGTATCCAATTAAAGAACATGGTGAAAAAAACCCCATCCCCACACAAAAAAAAAAGGGGGAAATGGGGAAACTGAACACTGCTGCTGTTGTAGAATGATTGCACGGTGAATTTTGTAAATGACTTACCTGCCCTTCATTCTCCTGCTGAGTACCAACCATGGTGCTAAGAAGAGGCTGTATTCATCTCAGCAAGTGTGAAGATAACACAGGTTGGATTGGCAACACAGCTCATTTTGGCAGTATTCTAAATTCTGTTGTCCATCCCAAAATGAGGCTACTCATTTATCAGTCACAAAGAGACTGAAAATGAGAGCCAAGAACTGAAGTGGCATAGATTCAGTCTGAAGTACTGTGTCCCTTATCCTTGTTTTTGCTTACAATCCTGTTTCTATGCATACAGTCAGGGTAGGGACAGCAATGTCCAACCAGTTTCACGCTGCTTCAGAAACATCTTTATGCTGAGAAGACATGACCTGTGTTAAACTAGAGAAGATTTTATTTGGAAGTAGTAGCAGGCCTCAAACAACTGTTTCTTGAAAAATGTGTCACTGGGTTTTATACATTATCTGGTATGTTTTATTTGTAGAGCTGAGACCCAGGACCTCATGAGTCTAAAATGGATGAAATGTGATGGGAGAGATATCTAAGTAAGGGTTGTATCATGTTGGAAGATGTTACCCAGTCTTGATACCTAAGACCTGCTCTTTGGAGAATGAAACCAGCAGGAGAGGAAGCTGTCTGTTTTCTCTTACAAGACTTAGAAAATTCCATTTCATCAATGTGTCTGAGGAGGACAACTCAGATCAACCAGTCCTGTGCGATGGGATTCAAGACAGCAGACAATCCCTGTTGCATCAGATGCTGCAACACAGTTCCTGATATCTTAGAAACAAAATTTAGACCTAATGTAAAAGGTAAAAAGTCACAACTAGTCAGTGCAGCCTCCCTGACTCTTAGAGATCTGTATTTACACAGATAGCTAAATCTTTTCTTGAGCCACAGGTAATGCATGAGAATAATTTAATCAACATATGCAGACCTCTGCCAACACAAGAGCTCAACATCTGTGGAAATAACAGATGTACTGAAAACTAGTCCTGCGTTTTCAGGCAAGAGCTAGAAATAGTCTGGAGCAAGGCTGTTTCTTGATCATGACTTGTCCATATGCAAGTTATGCCAATAGGCATGGTGATTCCCTTTCACAAGTGTTTTACTGCTTACAGAAATGAGTTTGCAACGCTGAGTTGGGGAGCGTGTATGAATATACAGACCATTCCAGAGGCAATCCTCTCCTTTTTCAGAGTCCAGCAAAGTGATGTTTCATGGGAGAGATTCTTAGTTGCTTTGGGTCTGGGGCTGATAAGATGTAGTAGCTTGTCAATAGAGTCATCGTGTCCGTGCAATCCAATTAGTGATAATCTCTTACTTTGCACCATGCTGTTTGAATGGATCTCAGTCAGAATAATTGACTGGCTCCAATTAGCAGAAAGCTTTTCAAGCAAAAATGTTTGTAAATAAGCACTTAAGGTGGTAGTTCTGTGTTTCAGCCACCTTTTTTTATATGACATTTTAAAGTTGTTAATTAGTCTGTCATGTCTGGCCTCCTGGAGCTTGTACAACAATTACCATTTTGTCATCCTGCCCTCAACACAAAATGTATTTTAGAGCTGAAATGCAGATATGCCAAGCAGTGAACCTTCACCTGCTCTGTGGCTCAAAGAAAGTGGCACTGAGAATCAGATATGGCAAAGAGAGGCTGAGAATTTTCCTGATTGGTACAGACTCCGGTTGGTGCAGACCCAAAGCAAGACTTTGGATCAGAGAAGCCCCAGCTCAGTCCATGTGGAGCATCCCTCATCTGGTGTGAGAGATTGTTTTCTGTGTTACTCAGATCTGGACCTATCTTGTCCCTTCATAGCCAGGGCACATGTGTCTTTCAAAATGCCTTGTGAAGCATCTGCCTGCACAATTCACAGTTCATTTGTTTCTCTGTTGTACCTGATTTAAGTTTTAAGATAACTTTGCAACAGAGCTCTCAAGCATGTTTCCTTTGTGATGCCAATGTTAAGTTCTCTTCATACTGGTTTGTCTCTGATCTGAGCAAGTTTTATTGAAGGCTTCGAAGGTGAAAGTTGTCCAGCCTTTGTGCTGTTAGCTGGATGTTCCTCTTGGCTATCAGCAAGAAGAGTTGCAGAATAGTAATTTACAATGCAGGAAATAAGGGAACTTACTGACTGTAAAATAGACTGAGATATCCCTGAATCCAAGTCATATAAAGAGTGGTCATTGATTTTGAGATCCATAGATGGAGAATAGTTGCTGTTTTGAATGTTTTAACAGCAATAGCTCAAAACTCAAGCAAGAAAACAAACAAACAAACAAACTCCCAATTCTCTCGAGCCCTCAGATGTTCATACAATTGTTTAACTTTTCTTTAAAAACCAAATGGAATGTAGAGTATATCTTTATTCTTCAGTTCAAGGGTGGAGCAAGCTGATGTTTATGCAAAATGTATGTTTCTTTGGAAGGTTATGTAAACAGATTTTTTTTTTTTTACATTGCCAAATTCACCTGGAAATATTTAGGCTCCAGGCTTCCTTCTAAGCACCACTTTATTGGGTTTTGCTGTACTGTGAAACAGTAGAGCAAAATTCTCATGTTATCTGTCTCCAACAGATTTACAATATTGCAAGATTAATTATATTAGCTGCATTTCACGACTCAGTGCATTTGTATTACCATTTCAGAAGCACAATAATTTATCAACAGCAAACTTCGGGGCATTTACCTTCCACGTCTTGGCGCTGCAGACTTCAAAGTATATGAGCTTACCTATGAGCTGCACATGAGTGTGTGCTCACTTTCCGAAAGCATGTTTGACTGTTTCAACCTCCTTCATGGGTTGGACATAATTTTCCTAATTATGCTGTAAATACCAGGGTCAGATTTTGATGCCTTTTTTCCACTCAGCTTCTGAGGCTGTAAATCATCCTTTGTGGTTCATCATGGAGGAAGTGAGTAACCTGGAAGATGGATCAATAGAACCTGGCTAGAGATGATCTTCAGCTTGATTTGAATGCTGTCCTGAGTTACTCCATCTGTCCTTCACTCATTGCAAGATTATTTTCTGTGGCCTGTTCTCTAGATCTGAGCATTAACCAGTTGCAAAATAAATCTTTCTGGAAGCAGCATTGCCTAAATATCAGCCTGTCTGAAATGTATTAGCCGCACTTCAGCATATTGTGTCTTCCTCTTTCGTATTGAGACCATTTCCTCTTTCAGACTTGCTCTTTTTCTGCACTTGCTCTAGACATCTCGGTAGAATTTTTCAAGGTGCTAGTATCATGTATATAGCTAGTGCTCTGATTTTACAAAAGGCTTCACAGTCCTTGCTGAGCTCCAGGCTGTCACAGTTGCAGATGCCTAGCAATTTAGAGCTACCTCAGGTATGTTCATATTACAATGATTCTCACTGTGACTGTAACATAACAATGCCCTGAGTTTTATCCATTTTTATCCTCACCTACTCCCACTCAAAATACTTTAAACATTTACAGTCCTTTCTTTACAGCAGGAGGATCAGGGGCTGGATGTGTGCACTGCAGCAATGTTATCCCACCACTGAGAACAGTAGCTGGGAGGAGGCTGACAAATTGCACGTTATGTTTTTGTGTGACTGGGTCTGGCAGAGTTTATCATGTCAATGACAGAACTGTGCAAATAGCAGCCTGGCTCCTGAACACTTGAGTGGGAATAAGAAGCCTCAAAATGGAGATCAGCTGTGGGAAGTGCCAGAAAAGCCATTTCCCTTCTCCAGTTCCTCTGATCTCTTTGAGTCCTTTGGGAATTAAAGTTGCCTTGTGGCTCTTTTCAAAAAATCATGACTTCTTTTAAATTTTCACCTTCTTTTCCAGAGAAGGAAAGATTCAAAGAGCAGACAGACATACACTGCCTACCCTCAGATAGAAACACATGGATCCCCCATCTGCCCACCAAGCAGTCGCATACTTGGCAATTTAAATAAAAAACACCTGGTACTGGATAAAGTGACAATCCTACTGAATTGAGAATTGGCACAAAAGGTACTGCCTTCCCCTCTATTTTCTACTACATTGTGGTTTGCAAATTCCTGTTATTTTGAACATGCCAACCACTACAACAAAAAAAAAAAAAAAAAAAAAAAGAAAGAAAAGACCTGAAGCTGAAGTGGACTGAATGCTTCAAAACCCACATAAATCAATCCATGTTCATTTGGACATAGAAAGTGGTTTGGAACTGTAGAGACTCATTTCTGTTGATGCAATTGGCTCACAAGTAACCTCAGTATATATGACCTTGTACAGCCTCAGATTTCAATGTAAAGAATTACAATTTTACAGCACTCAACTCCTGAGGATAATGGTACTAATTAAATTGTAAACATTTTGAAACCTAGGGAGGGACATGTTTAGTGAAGGAATAAGAAAGTTCAGGTCTGATCTCCTTTAACAGTCCTGTCATCACAGCTTCAATTTTCTGTCAATTTACATAGATATTAACTGTGATTTTGAATACTCCTGTCCATATATAGTTTTTACTACACAAAGATTAAGAGCCCTGTATTTTGGCTGTGAATGTCATTTTGGTGCCCTGGGACAAAAAAACCCCACAGCTTCACATATGTGAGTGGAGCTACATTGCTCAAGACCAGACACACCTCAGAATTCAAATGTTTACCTGCAGCAACTTATTGGGATGTGGTGGTTGAGAAAGATTCTGACTTTCTGCACTCTGTTTCTCATACACAAAATCAGTTCAGATTCTGGGAAGACCAGCCAGATGATAATAAATGTTATCATCATGCAGCGTCCAAGGAGCAACAAATAAGAGATTCTAGTCGTTCTTTGCCCTTGTTACTGTTACATGAAAAGCACGTTTGAAGATACAGCATCACAGATTCAAAAACAGGGTAGGCAAGGCTTAGAAATTTCTGTGTTCAGTAAGTCACACCTTGAACAGCCAAGTTTCATACAAAGGAGGCATTTGAAAGTTCAATGAAATATTTTCTGACTTTTGTCTTGTTATTAATCTCCTCTCCTTTTTTTTTTTTTTTTACAATACGTGAGTGCCACCATAAGGGAGCATTATAAATCACAATGAAAAAGAAATACTCCCACTTAATCTTGAAGTGAAATACTAAATTTTCACCACCCCTAACTTCTTGTTATCCCATCACTGATCCTTTGAATACTTCCAATAGCTTGATGCTCCACAGGACTAAAACTGAGACCTAACTCACAGTAGCCCACTATGTGCCCACTTCTAGTCATTCTGCTGATTTTCACTAGGTCTTTTTGACATTACTGGAAAATAAGATGGCAGCTCAAGTGTGATGTGTTTCACTACTGGGATCATCTGATAAAAGAACATATGTGCCATTGTAATTAAAAGGACCTTCATGCCCATCAGGTGAGCCTGGAGACAGCACAACAGTGCCTGTACCATGTGCTGAGCAAGAGCAATCACGGCAGACTTCAAAAGTACCTGCCATACTCTACTCTCTCACAGACCTTTCCAACTCTTGTGTTTTCATACTGTATTTGCAGTATTTGCAGAGACTAAAACTGGAGTCAGTCTCTATGCTCTCAAGAAACTCAAAGCAAGAATTGTTTTGGCACAGCATAAAGGTAGGAGACACCACCCCAGGCTTCTTGAACAAATCTCCTCCCCAAAGTCAGATAGAAGAGCATGCTGCCTTCTTCAGGCTTCCTTTTAAGGAACGGGGCTGAGGACATGAGGAAAACAGAGAAATAAAATTCCTTTTATCTTCCTTTCCTTAGTTCTATTATCTAAAAGAAGGACCTTCAGGGCCACAGCCTTCAGAGCAGCAGATGGGAAGCTGTAGCTGGGAAGCAATGCACTGCTCCAAGAATTGTTCACATCCTTTCCTCAGGGTGAAAGAATTATTAAGATGGGTTAAAACTTATCATTTGCACAATGAATATCAGATACCCTAGATGGTCTTTTTCTATTTGAGTGGAGAGAAAAATAAAACATGCCCAAATGATCAAGCTTGTACTTTCCTCGCATGCGTATCTTGATGTCCCCAGACATCACCTTAATCTTCTTTAGCAAGAGGCTTAGGTCACTTGAATCATTAAACTAAGCTACTTGAAACAAAAACCAGTGTGATGGCAGCAAATAAAGGAGTGCTGGGGTAAACTGTTATTCAGCAAGCACTTCAGTATTCTAAATAGCCTCTCCAGGGTAATGAATGCCCCTTTGGCCTTTTCCTGAAGGGCAGAAGCTGATCAAGGCTACTGGAGAGATGCTATTGCTAATGGTTGGGCTCACTGTAGGAAGCAAGAACAAGTGAAGATCTTTAAGGGGCAACATTGGAAAAGCTGCTTTGGAAGGGACTCTCAGAATAATCATCGATGGGTAGTCGTCTGTACTTACCCAGAGAAGAGGGAAAACATTCAGATTTAAGAAGTGACCTTTTAAAAAATACACAATCAAACAAATACAAATAGATCAACAGGTTACTAAGATGCTTTGGGGATGTCCTAAGCTGTTATGAGTACAGTCTGGGATGTTCTTTATTTTCTCCAGCACAAAGATATCTGTGAGCTGCTCTTCACTTGTACACTGGTATAGCAGAGGAAACAATTGTCAGCTCATACCAAGTGAAATGGAGAAGAAGATGGCATTTCAGAGCTGCAGTTTGGATGGTTTCGTGCAAATTCCAACCTGTCTTCTGGAAAATACCGAGAATGAGAAATAAAGTAAGATTCATCAAGGATATAAACTTTCTAACTCCAGAAAGTTAAAGAAAAGATGGGAAGAAAACTGGATGCAGAAGGTGATATTATTTCTGCTGTAGTACAGGGAGAAAATTATTCTAGACAGAAAGCCTAGGTATTAACTTCCAGTCCTGCCTAGTCCTGATGATTTTGCTGTGGAAACAGTGCATGTCCCACAGCAATTCTGAAGTCAGTGCACTGTCTTCTACATCCTGGTTGCCAATGTAGTGCCATGCAGGAGACATTAGTAGAGCTCTGCCTGCTGCACTGAGGGATCACATCCATTTACTTTCCAGAGAATGATCAGCTTAACACTTAAAGCATGAGGGTTGTTATTGCTGAGTTTTGCAAAAGCAGAGCTCTTATCAAATACACCTGGATTTGGACACATGTCTATGTCATGTGTCCCTGAAACTGTGTTGAATCAAGTCAGGTGTTAGGAAAAGCCAGATTATTTTCCACTGTGTTTATTATCCTGCAAGAGCCATTACTGTAAGTGATTAATAAACCCTTGTTTATTAACAACAGTTAATAAAAGGATTCTCTGGTATCCTTGCTGTTCTCTTTAGACAACATCTGGGAAAATGCAGTGAGAAATTAGCAGTTAATGTGCTTTGTGTCAGTACTGCAGATGGATAGTTGACTGTGCTCTTGCCTGCCCTGAATCACACTGGAGCCATTTCACTTTTCAAGAGAGCAGGGAACCACATACTCATTCATTATTTGTGTACAGAATATTTTTTTTTTTAATGGCAGTGTCTGTTTGGATCCACTGAGAGGTCAGCGTGTGTTGAGATACCATGTACTTACTTGGAGGACATAACAGAGACTCCATCAGTTTGATGGACACGGCAGCCTCCTTGTAGGAGTGGTTCTGGCAGCCCGAGGAGCAGTGAGAACAGCAAACATTAGGAAGAAAGAGTTTTTTATTCCCTCATCAGTGTAGAAGGTACTGAAAGCTGTTTTTGCTCAGAGCATTGGTGGTTTAACAGGCCACTCAGTTTACAATAGAGATCAGAGTTTTTCCATAGCCTGGGCATACAAGATTCACTTCAAAGCTCAGAACCATGCAGCAGATGTGTTAGATACAGGATTAAAACTTACCTTATATTTAAGCTGGGGGTTGGAAGAAGAGGGTAAGGCTATAGAGAGAGAGTGAGGGATGTGAGAGGAGTCAACCAGCGAAACTTATTAAGGACTGGCACCTTCTTACTCCCCTGGGCTACTCCAGAAAGCGAGGCACTTGGATTAACACAATCCCTTCCTTTCATCCTCAGGGTCTGTCCCCATTACAGCATTCCCCAAACCTTATTGGAGACAGTCACAAAGGGCAGCATTGTGTCTGGGAATTGCATGGTGTTTAGCTGGTTCCAGCTGAAAGACAAGTAAAAGCACTTCCCAGGGACAATGAGAGGGCTTGTAGCCCAGGAAGCTTCCCAGATCATTAGCATTTGTGGAGGACAATGGCTGTGTGTGGTGGAGAGGAGGAGAACGTGGCCTTGCTGGTGGCCCCTGTCCATCACTGGCAGAAAGGCAGTGCTACCGTGGGATGGAGCCTGAAAGAGCTGACTTGTGAGCAACCAGCCCTGGCATTCTGCTGGCAAGGAGAGACCACAGTGGAGTTGTTACTGCTGGGCTGATCTGGGATATGGAGAACCTGCAGCAGCCTAGTCCAAAGCCTGTCCTTTCCACGCAGGGAAATGAGGAAAAGCTTATTTAAGTGATATCCAGTGGAAAATGGTACAAATGCCCTCTGCAGACTCAACTCCATCTGCTCCCATCCCAGGTTTTGGGTGGTCAGGATGTGCACAATGCTGGAACTGAGGGAGCCTGGGACATCTTCACAGGGAGCTACTGATGAGAATGACTAATCACCGTTGCCTTGATGTTTTATACACAGTCTCCAAAACAGACCTGAGTGAAAACATGTTTGGGGGAAAAAAAGTGACAGCATTTCCTGAACAAGAGTGAAACATGGTTTGAAAGCACTGACTATTTGCCTCCATTTATGACAGCTTCAGCTAATTTCTTTGTTCTGAAAGACACTGAATATGTTTTTAATGAGGAAGATTTTTTGTCCATTTCAAGATACACTAAAGTTTTCCTTTTAGAGTAATTACATTTACTCTAAAATCATTCAAAAATTTCTCAAAACTCTACATTAAAATTCAACATAAAGGTTGGTTTTTTTTGGGGTTTTTTTTTGTTTTTTTTTTTTTTAATCTGGTAAACAAATTCCCCTTATCCAAACATTTGTTTTATCTATTTGAATCACTAATTTATTTTGTGAAATCACCACCAGCACTATGCAGGACCAAAAGCTTTCAACTTGCCTCAGGAGACAACTTTCTTTTGTGACTCTTGTCTTCCGTGTCCCTTTCTAAGCAGAACCCATGAAATACCTCTATAATGTCAGGGAGGTTTCATGAGGCAATACAAAGTCCTTGTCTGAAATACAGAACAGATATATATGGGACTTGATACAGAGTTTGTCATTGGTTCTTGTTTGCAAGCACTTGAAAATGGGATGGACTTCAATTTTATCAGGAAAATCTCCTTGCAAGAGAGAAATGGCTTTGTGAACCCAAATAGCCTTTACCATTTACAGTAGGGAAAAAAAGGTATTCTGTTAAGAAAACATGAAGTCATGTTTGCATTGCATTAGGAGGGGATTCACTGAGCCTTTGATGCTAAGGAGTTGAAATTCATGCTAGCCCGGCTTCAGGCCTCATGCAGGGAGAGACCACTTGGGACTGGAGTGCAGGAGGTGCAGCCTTCAGTCTTACTTTCTCTGAAGTCCAGAGAAGCACAACAAATGCCCAAATTTTGCCATGTATGACCATGAAATACACTTGTCCACTAATACAGATTGTCTTTGATCCTAAGGTGTCTCTGGGAGAAAGAAATATTCTATTCTTGGAGTGAGAAGAAGCAAAACCATCTAGTTTCACCATCAACATGTTTTCTTAACTTTAAATAAGGTTAAGAAAAAGAGTAATTCAACCGTGGCAACTCTAATTGGCTAGAAGTATAATCCAATAACATCATTTCACCCATATTGTTAGTTGAGTTAATTGGACCTGCACAGCCACCAGCTAAATATATTGGTGTATGCAAATGGTGAAACTAATTTCCTTCATAAACTTTCCTTCTGCTGAAGTAGGAATTAGGCAGGAGGGGTGGGGGAGAAAGAAGACTGTGCTGACATTGTTGCTTCAAAAGATCAATTCTCTTCCAATTATTTGCTTTCTAGATGGGCAGGATAGAAAATATCATTAATTTCTTTAAATATAGAGGGAGAGGGAAGTAATTTCATTCCCATTTGAAGGGACTGCAGAGCAAAAAGTGATTGAGTCTTCAGCTTTTAGGGGCCTCAAATCCAGACTGGGCTTCCCAGCTCCTGAGTCAGGCAGCCTCATTTTCTTTGCAATACATGGAGCATGGAAACCTGCACCAAAACAAGTTCCTGGGTGTTGCAAGGACTTGGATCGTTCAGAGGGAGGAGAGTAAGCTGATCTTCACTCTAGCACTGATTTCAGCAGGGTCTTTTGCAGTAAGATTTTTTTAATTTGTACCATGCTGTGTATCAGCCAAATCTATTTCCACTGTTAACTTAAAAGCCTTCCCAGAGCATATCTCCTGGAGTTTGATGTGGAGGACCAACAGTCAGGCCATATACCCAGCTGTCCATACCTAGAGTAATGAGCACCCCGACCTAGCTGAAGATGTCCCTGCTGATTGCAGGGGGTTTGGACATTTAAAGGTCCCTTCCAACCAAATCATTCTATCATTCCATGATAATTGTGGTTTTTTTTTTTTTGTGCAATACAAGAAAGGATGGTCTTAGGAAGCTGAAGTCCAGCTACTCCAGCAAGTGAGGACCTAATGGCAGCAAGACTGAGTACCTCCAGGTGAAAGTGTACAAAACTCACATTGTGTTTGTGAGTAGCAGCCTCCACATAGTTAAGCTTTGGCTTAAAAATGTTGGTTTAAACCCTCAGGTTTTCCCATTATTATGCAGCAGAGGCTTTGCATTTTCCTTCTGCTACTTTAAAGTAGTGGGAAGCATAACTGTTTCTTTACTGTTCTGTGTACCATCTCTTTTACACCAGCTCATTAGACTTTTCCACTTGCAGATTGGAAGAGCTACAGGGTGTGGACCATCTCTGATGCTCTCTGTTCTCTGCACTTGCATCATGCCTCCCTCCCAAAGCTGTCTGCAACCATTTCTCCTTTCAATGTGACAGCAGCAGCAGCAGCAGCATGTACTCATCTCAGTTTCCATCTTTCATAGATAGTCCCAAATGAGAGAATGTGCATGTCCTTGGATGTCTTTCAACTGACTTTGGAGCAGACCCACAGTGAATTGGGACTAGCACAGTGCGGGGGATTACTATTTGAGCTTGATAAGGGGATAGGAAAGAAAAAAGCAGTTCTGAGGCAGGACTGAATTGTTAATGCTTTCCACAGTTACACTTGAATTTCAGCCCTGGCTAATATTCCCAGGGAAATCACAACTCACACACATACATACACATACAGGTTTAATTTCAGCAGTAAATGAAGTCATAATGCAAACAGAAAGCTAACAGCAGGGAAGGCTATGCTTGGCCAGGTCTGCTCATGCTACAAGTAATACATATGCACCAGTGCAAAAAACTGGCCCTAGAGAGCCGTTAAGTCTTTCTAGCAGAAACACACACTGAGAAGGCAACTGTAACTTTTAACTACAGATTCCTGCAAAAGAAAGTGCTGTGGTCTTTAATATCAGAAAGAAGAAGAGATGAGGGAGAGTGAAGAGGTACAGAAATTAGGTGGAGGATGGGTTGGAAACCTGCCTGCTTTTGGTGAATAGAGGCACAGGAGCAGCAAAACAGTTCCAGCGAAAATGCCAGATCTGCCTGGTCTGAATTTTGTGTTTGTACCTGGATGTTGACTGCAGGAATTACTGCAGGGTGTTCAGGAGAGTGCTAGGGTGGGGAAAGCCACAGCTGAGAAGATCATGGCATCCCCTCTGAGACTGAGTTTGAGCTGGCTCCTGGGAGCTTCTTAACTAGAGGAATGTGTTTCTAGATCACCATGTATGAGCCTGGTCTTGCACTGAGGAAGCCAACAGTGTTCCTGTGCAGCACACAACAAAGCCAAGGCTGTTTGTATCTTGTGAGCTTGAGAACTGCCTGATTAAGCTGTCATCCACAGTAAGCAGTCTATAGCTGGTATTCGCTGGATCAGAGCTTAACTTTCATCTTTGAAATGCAAGTCAGTTCCACTTGTGCAAGGTAAGCGTAACAACCTTTCTGAATTGGCTGCAAAATGTTTCAAGTAAAATTAACTCAATGTAATTTGGACTTTGTCAACAAAGCTCTAAGCAGAGCAAACGAGGAGAGCTCCACATGTAGCTCACCTTTGCCTTTCCCCAGCAGCAGCATGTTCCTACCACTATATGGAGGGCAGTAGGAGGGCTTAGGAGAACAGGCAATCACTTGCCCTTCTAGTCTTGATGACTACCTGAGTGCTTTCTTTTGACCAGGCAGAGTTATTTCACCGGCCAAGCTCTACTGCTGTATTCCCAATCAGTCTCACGATGAAGAATCATATTTGGGCTTCCCATCTCTGCAAGTACCCCTTAGCCACAGGGCCACAGAGACTGTGCAGAAACCAGGAAAAAGACATACAGAATTAGATAAAAAGAACAAAAATGGAAACAAGGAGATTATTCAGAATGAAAGAGGAAAGAAAAGAAAAAAAAAAAAACACAAGTGGCTGCAGAGCAGGGAAAGAAGCTTGGAGGGGCTTTGTCTGCCCAGTCCAAGGAAAGGAGAATGCCATCAGGAGTGTGATGCCTGTGTCCCCTTTCCTCTCCCGCAACACTCTATTTCCATAGCAGATACCTGGCCCTCGGTTTCTGGGACTGAGGCAGGAGGAAACAAAGTGCAACTGGAGGTATGATCTGTTCACTGAGGAGCAGCAGAGTTACATTACTGTTTACTCAGATGTGTTCTGAATATATGCAGGGCTTCCCAGTGTGTCCCTGCCAGGGATGAACAGAGCGTGGCATGGCCGACACTTCCTTTAGCAAGTGGCCCTATGTTGCTGAGAAAGGCTAATGTATTACTGGGTTGTGTATCTGACAGCCAAACTTGCTCTTCCTTGACAATCCAGTCTGTGTCACAGTTTAAGGCATGATGTTACAGTAGCGGCATGTGAGATTCCATGAGCGGGATTCCTATGAGTGAAGTGAGGTATAAATGTAAAAGCCTGGATGGTGAGGTAGGTTTAGAGCATGCATTTTTTGCTAGGAAACATTGACACACTCGAACTCATAGCTGCTTAGATGAATCAGTTCCTTAGCAGCAGCAGTTCAGGTGAATTCCTCCCAGAGGATTTTTGGAACATACATATTTTTATGTGACAATGTGTATTGTTCCAATCTTGCAAACAATGTTGTAATGTCAGAGTGAACTTCTGTTTGATGTTCTAGTTCAGTTATCACAAACTCTAGCATTTTTTGTAAGTAAAAATACCATGAAATATATTACAGATATGACATCATCCTGATCTCTTAGAACTGATTCTTTCCCTTGAATGTCTGGCAAACTGAACCCTTCCCCACAACCAACCAACCAACCAACCTACCAACCAACACCCCCAGTCTTCCAAGATTTTACTTTTTTATCCTGATTTAGTACTGGAATTATATTTACAACCTTGTATTCTTTATGATAAGAAGACCCATTGCTTTTCTTAGAGTACAGGTAACTTCTGTTCCTACTTGGAATAGTTTATTCTAAACAGTCTTCCAGAGAGTATCAATTTACTCATGAAACTGGCCCTTGTTAAAAAATAAAACTTAGTTATGAAAATGAAGAAGATATAAACTCAGAGTCTATGAAAAACTCCAAATAGTAAGAGAAAGTTTGTTTTTCTCACGCAAGAACCCAGTACTTAAAAAATACCTTACCAGGACAGGAAACATTCAAAAATCTTCCCAATAACACATCTTTAAGCATCAAGGCATCTTTAAAATATCATTTTTCCTTCTTTTAACGTTTCTCACCCCAGTAAGAGAGTAAGCTTTCTTGTTGCAGAGGGTCTTAAGCAAACACTGTAAATATTTGGAGACTCAAATGACAAGATTAGTAGTGATGCCATCATTAACCACAGTGGCAGGAAAGTGTAAAAGTTGCAACTTTATGTTTTTTAATTGGCCCTGTGACTGTATTGTTAAAATATTTACCCAAGGGTGTGATTAATAATAATAGACGACAGCTTCAATTATCCTCAAATATAGTAGAAAATATCAGCACACAGATACAATCTTTTAAAGCACATCTTAAGCTGCTTTTACAGGCTCACTGTGACAAGAATAAATATAGAGATAAAATTTGGAATTAAAACACTTGCTTATTTTAATCAGGATGGGAGGGTTTTTTTGGTTTCTTCTTTTTTCCTTTAAGCAGCACACAGACAAAATGTTTATGTATGTATCAATACTTATCTGAGGATCATCAAACATTTTGCCTGCGGTTTTCCTGAGTTCTTTAGTTCCATCCCCAATACAGGCATGACATTGAGAAGCAAAGTCATCTGACATCATGTTAATGATATACAGCCCATCAGATTTTTGAAAATAAAGCCTCTTAGCCCCTAAATAAAATTGAGTATAAACATGAGACATGTTACACATCTGAGTCACAGATTTTTCTTTGCAACTAAATAAAAAGCAAGCTTTTTGTCTCCATATGTTTCATTTTCTTCCATCTTTTGCTTTTATGGTGCATGTCAATACATTTATCTTTTTTCTGTTTGTTGTTTGCAATCAGTTTTGGGAACATCTTTTCTTCTCCAAAGGAAGAACAGTTGTTCACAGCACCAGCAAGAGGCATGTGAGTTTAGTGGCTGTGGAATTGGCTCAGAAAAGGATTTAGGAGACATTTTGTTTTACCATTGACAAACTTTGTAGCATCATGCAACACAGGAAAATGTAGTGCAAATACCAACGGCCACAGCACGCTTTTCAATGCCTTCAGCTTTGCATTGTGGAGGGCCCTGGTGAAGGTAACAATAGAAGAGAACATTGCATACAGTGTCATATCAGCCCTAGTGAAGAAACAGCAATTCCTGATCTTTATCCAGGACTTTTTAAATGGTTCTTTACAGCCAATGAAATCATATCTCCACTTGTCTTCCCTTGAAAAATTTTAAGGCTTTAATGACATTATTAAAGCAAGCTTAATGTTGTTATTTTTTTTGAACCCTGATCTCCTTTAGATTATTTAAACCAAGGAACAGCTTATGCTTTGAAGGGATTATGACTAAGTCAGAGAAAAAAAAAATCCACATTTTTGGGGCCCAGCAAAGTTCAAACAATTGGTTCTCAGGTGCTGAGAGCATTGATGTGACAGGTGTGTTGTTGGCAAGAAGTGCTATGTTTGACCCATGAATGATTGAAAGGATTCCCGATCCAAGTGCTCCATCTGTGTCATTTTTAATTGGCATGGCTCACAGGAATAGTGACCATGCAAAAATCATGAGCTTCCTTAAAAAAAGACAACTGAAATATCCTTACTTAAAGGGCCCTTGGGAAGCATTTCACTTAAGCATGTATTTAATATTCAGTGAATGACTAGTCATGCTGACATATAGGAGATTCCCCAGATACTGAAGGCTAGGCAAGTATGCAAGTACTTTTGTGAGTTCCAGAGCTGGATCCTTAAGAATATGTCTGCAATGAGCTATGATTTGGATTTATTTTATTGTTTGCTGGGTTTACTTAATTTTTTTTTTTTTACAGAACCACATAGGGCTTCTCTGATCACAAATAAGCAAGAAGTGATAAGAAATGAGGCCTAATTATACAATCTGGAATATTCTCTTTGACCATAATGTAAAATTTTTAATGTTTGTTTGTTTGTTTGGGTTTTCTTCCCCCACCAATTATATAAGTCCAAGGTGCAAAGCCTTTAATATTAAAAAAAAAAAAGAGTTATATGTTTCAACAAATATATCAGGGGACAGTTTTCCATTGAAATAGAATTTCCTATTGCTCTGTTTCATTATGCAAAATCTTTACTTGCATCCTAAATAATGTCTTCCCCACTTGAATCCTTCTGGAAAGGAAAGAAGAAAGGAAGAAAAAGAGAGGGGAGAGAGAAAGAAAGAGAACGGGAAAGAGAGAAAGAGAAAGAGAAAGAGAAAGAGAAAGAAAGAGAGGAAGGCAGGAAAGCAAGCAGGAAGACAGGAAGGCAGGCAGGAAGGAAGGAAGGAAGGGGAAGGTATATGATGGTGGTGGTGAGGAGGGGTCTGAAAGGCTGCTGAGCCTTAAAGTACTGCATCTAGCATCCTCCTGTTGCTTATTCTTCATTTTGATTATGTGTTCTTCTTCCTAATCCCACTAAAATGTGTGTCTCATTGATTTCCCATGGCAGCAAAGTCAACACATGCCGCATAAAAGACTTATTCCCTTTTATATATTGTTTTAGTTTTGCTGCCAGTCATTTTCATTGACCGCTGCTTTCAAATCCTGAGGCTGAAAGAGGCAAAGCATGCAATCTTCTGAGTTGTAAATAACTTATTTGTTTACTATTCCTCTTCTTTTCTTCCTCTTCTTATTTTTTTTTCTTTCTATTAGTTATTTTTCTTTTGCTCACTAGTGAAAGTTAGTGAGACTCTGGGTATGTGGATGACACCATCCCCCTCTGTTGGAACAAGGCAGTCGGCACACTGCAGCAGCACTGCAGCTCAAAGAGCTATTCATGGCTAGTCCCAATGCCTGCTCCACCAACCTCCTCTTCCAGATAGAAGCAGCAGAAGCAGAATGCTGAGTCCCACATAAATCCACTGGGTAAATGTTGTTACTTTGCACACATTTTTTTCATGAGATAGATATCTGAAGGATGAAAAATGGCATCAAGATGCAAAAGGTGAAAATGAACTTTTGGCTAATACAGAAATTAGGGAGAAAGAATAAACATTTCTCTAGCTGAGAAGCCTGGATAGGAATCCATCAGAAAGCTGCATTATCAATCTTATTATATTAAGCATAAGTGTAAACACTGAAAAATTCATGAAGCAGAACGAAACAGTAAAGCCTAGTTAAAACCCAGAGCTCCAGTTTGATATATGCAGTGCTGACAGGATAAAGTGAAAGGAAAGAAGGAGAAAGAACAAGGGCAGTTTTACATGTTCTTTCCTTCATAGATTTTTTAAGATGATTTGCATTAATGTTCAAACACTGGAAAGTGGATCTATGAACACTGCATCGGACACATCTCTGATTCACCCCTGGAAGTTCCTCTTTTCCCCCTCTTGGTCTCAAGGAGCATTTCCTTTTGTCAGACTGCTCAAAATTACATCCTTGGCTAGTATCAGACGAGGGCTAGACTTATCAGAAAGAACAGTATGAGGAGACTGCTTAGACATTAAAAAAGATGTCAGACTTTCACACTCTGCTGGGAAATCTTTTGGGAATGAGGCCATGAAAGTGGCAAAAAAGCAACTGCTAGAAACTGAGCTCCTTTGCTGCAATGGGCTCTGCTGGGCACGTGAAGGCATTTCAGTCTGAGCTGTCAGCTCTCTGCAAAGTTTCGCTCTATATATGCAAAAATTCCATGCTTCATACCTTACTGCATATATTCTAGCTATATGTGATGAGCATCATGCGGCTATTACAAAATGAAGGCTACTGTAATAGGTTATACCTCGGCTGTACTAAGAGTGCGACCCTGAGGATTGCACTGCTGCTGGTCTAGACGGGTGTGTGTGGGGGCACACGCGTGTGCATGAAGATTTAATTCCTCTTCAGTTTCACTTAGTACATTTGCTGCTGAGATTTGATAACAAAGGCAGAAAAAAACATCTCCCTCTCTGAGGATATGCAGACAATGCCAATAAAAGGGAGAGGGATCTGAGCTTTGACTCCGTAAGTACAAAGAAAGCAGGCAAATGCTCATAGGGCCTTTTAATACTGAGACTTCAAAGAAAGCCTCTGAATACAAAAAATGGGGGAGTAGGGGGGGAAAGTAAAAAGAGAGAACCAGCAAAAGAAGTTATGTGGAAAATGACAACTGGCTGATGAAACTTTATGGAAACCCCAGTGAATAAACCAGTTAGATATGATAGGTACAGATAAAAGAGGAAAAATCCAAGTTATATTGGAAGTTGTTTGTGCCAAACAGTCAGTTATATTGTTTGATGAAAGTCATATTGTGCCAAAGTGCTTATGAAGACACGTATGATATAAATGAAATAGCTAATTGTACTTGTGTATAGACAGGGACAATTTTCTTGGGTTTAGGGGTGTGTATGAGTGTGTGTGCACTCCTTCAAAGAAACAGATCTTTTCCTTTTTACCTCTCATTTTCCTCTCTCTGATTTGGGCTTTTCTTTGTCATTGCCCTTGAGGCCCAGATGGACACAGCACAGCAATCTGTCCCCTTTAGATGGAGGGAAAGACATCTCTAGAGGATGTTTCCCTACTTCTCTTTCTGCCCTATCCAGCAGGGCTTATCCTAGACTGCATGAATATGGGCAGAGACATTTCCTCCTGACAGGGCTTTGCTTAGGCTCCTAAATGTTGGAATGAAGAGAGTTGGGGAAATCTAGTCCTCAGGAATCTAAAGAGTCATTTCACCTCATTCTCTGAATCCTCTTTAAATATGTAGTACTGGCATCTATTGTCCTCCTGAAACACTACAGTGTTTTCTTCATTCATCCGTCACAAGGTGTTTTCCTCTCCATCTCTGCTGGCTGGCCAAAGAGGATCTTTTACCCTCATATCAAAATACCTTACTTCTCCCTTACCTGAAGGACTAGGAGATAAAGCAGAAAAGACAGTCCTGCATGCAGGGAAATACAACAGGAATTTTTTCCTGGAGACAAAGAATAATTTTTACTTTAATGTCCAGTAAAACTGCAGTGTATTTTGTTTATATATAAGAGATTGTGTTCAGTGAGGTGTGTGTGCTGTACTTTCCTTCCCGTTAACTGACATGGGATTTGTGGAATTTAGTTTCTATTTGCTGGGTTTGAAGATCTATGTGAGATACTGAGGCTTGCAAATCATCTTTCTCATCTATCCTAAACTGAAAATTTTGGCTATTTTTAATGTTTTGCCCTTGCACAGTGGAGAAGACTCATGAGCCAGTCAATCAATCAATCCATCAATTAGTCACTGTCAGAATACCTGTTGGGTAAGGACATTTCTTTTGATATATACATAACAAAATTTGATCCAAAACCACAAGCAACCACAGTTCAAGTCTCAAGATCAAAGCGAACAACAACAAAAGCTCTAAAAGCAAAGCGAAGAACAAACTCGGTAGTTAACTTGGGATGACAGCCAAGAGAGTTTTAACAGGTAGGTATGTGTGAATAAACACAGACACACATGGACATGGAAACATACACACAGACACATACACTTTGTTTGAATAAACTGATTTATTTCACTTACAGAACTACTTAACCTCAAATCCAATGTTTATAACTGCCTGAAGATGACTAAGTCCATGAAAGACATCCCATTGGTCAGAAATCCCATTTTGACATTTTGGTTTTGTATGTGGCACCATAAAGAAGTGGAACAATTTAGGGGGTTAATTTGACTTTTCCATCAGATGGACTTGTGTTGTATGGCTAAACCCTAAATTCATTTGAATGGTGAGAAGTATCTGTAATCTGTAGTAGAGTTATGATTCATTACCTGAGTTTAATCTAGATTAAAATTTAGAAATACTGGTAGCATTTTAAAAACATGAGTTTTTAAACTGTACATGAGGTCAGAGATCTATGCTAGCTCTGAAAACACTCTGTATTATCTTTCAGGTAACACATGGAAACTATTTACATGATATGACATCTTTATGGCAACCCACCAAGAAATCCACTGATTTTAAGGCTGCAAGTCTGAAATAATTGTCTTCTTAATCCAATTGACATTTGTGGACCTTTCTCAGCTTTCATTTGGCTGAGGCTTAATGCCATTTTAGAGGGTTAAAAACTTAATATAACAGCCTTTAAACTTCTTTCAAGTTGTACAACCTTCTGATTATTTTTAGTTATTACATTGACTACATGATGTATATCTGTCCTCCAACAACATGGTAGGCAGGAACATCACTGTTGTTCTGAGGCTTTTTTATGTCCTTTATCTAGAATTTTACACTTCATGTCAATCATTTGAGTCATTCAATGGGACAGCCACTAACTTCATATCAAATGCTTGATTTTGCTTGTTTCACCACGGGAGCTTTCATTTTTACCCATATTCTTTAAAATCAGCTTATTGTCAAGAAAGCCCCATGGTGAGAAAAATGTACTACTTAATGCTGAATAATTGCTACATAGTTTTCTGCCCATAGTTTTACACTCTGGTCTAGTCCTTGATTACACACACACACACACTGATACACACATTTACTCAGTGTTTTCAGTCATCGGAAAAAATAAATCAAACAGAATGGTTCAGGCTCCTTGATATTTTTGATACACCGTGCAAATGTGTTTGGATGGGTTCAGCCATCTCAGTCTGAGAAATGAGTGGATCAAGGACTCACCGATTCAAGCCCCATCCAGCTATGGGAAAAAGGGATACGTCCCTGAACTGCTTCAAGGAACAAGAATATATCTTAATGAACTGTACTCTTTACCAGAAATGTTCAAGAAACTTATACTGTCTTCAAGCTGAGATTTAGAAATCAGTCATCTCCAGGTTTTTTAATTTAATAGTCCTCTGGAATTCTTTCTTTTTGTCTAACATGAATAAATTTTAACTAATCTTCCCCTAGGACATTTCCTTACAGTTCCAAAATCCTTGAGAAGATGTATGCTCTGGGAATACTGCCACATTCTGTCTCCAGGCTCAGGAGTTTTGCACTATGCAGAGTAATGTGCAGGATAATTGATATTTGTCCCAAGTAACATGATAAGAGTCATTACACTCCCAGATTTTATGGCACGGAAAGCAACTTAAATTGAAGTCACCAACAGCAATACAGATTGCACAATTTTGTTGTTCCTGCTTACTTCTATAAAACCTTGAGAAAAAACAATGTTTCATTTGCACCCTTGTGAGTTATTAAATATTTTCACAGTTCAGAACTCCTCTCCTCCTTAACCTACAAAATAAGTGTAAAAGGTGACTGATATATTGTAAAATGTTGGCGAAAGCAAGTTACAGACAGTAACAAAGCAAATCCTTCAGTCCTGCCAAATTCCAAATGATCAGATCAGTTCTGGTTTTACTCAGGCTAGATCACCAATTATGGGGAGATAATGTGAAAGAAATTACATAGCTACTGGGCCTCGTTTTCCATTAGTCTGCAAATTGCAAACATTCTGATTTAGTAGCAGTTTATATTCACTTTGTAGGGGTGTAAAATTGCAGTCCTGCTGGCTTGAAGGAAGATTAATTCATAGTAGCCAAGAATCTGGCCCTTAATGTACTTAGTTCAATGAGATGATCTTTTGGTAATGAGCAAATTGATTCTGATAATAACAGAATCAACTCAAATTGCACAGGAAGCTCTTAAGACCAAGAGCTTAGTAAGATTCAGAAAAAAGATTGGGCATTTATGTGGATAATACGTTTATCTGGAGTCAGCCTGTCTGTTAACCTCCACTATGCCAAACCTACCCTTCTGTAGATTTTGAGAGTTTGACTCAACTCTGATTTTCAGTAAAAAGAGTTGCTGGTGTGAGATATTGAGGAACATGATTTGAGCTCTTTACATTTTCACCACCATTCCAAGGGGATACAGTGTAGTATGGTGCCTTTGAACATGATAAAGCTGCCAAGTACAGCTGATGTGTTACAGACCACCAGCTCAGGGAGTGAAGAGGCCTTAGGCCTCTTTCAATTTGGGTAATTACTTTTTTCCCACTAGATTCCACAGATGTGTATGAAAGGGACACTTTGTACACTTTGGCTAGAACTCTGTTCCAAGGTGCTGTTGTCTCAAAACGAGCTCAGGGGCTCCCAGAACTTTCCCGGAGACACTCCACCTGCCTTAAGACTAGGTTCAGAGTAATTAATCTGTGAATGCGCAGAGCCTAAGCTCTGTGGGAAAAAAACAGAAAGGGGTGATTCTTGCATGTAGAACAAAGATAGTACAAAGTCCAGTGCAACAAAGGTTAACACGCACTCTATGAGGTCCCGATGGAGTCTGATTTGGTTATAGAATTTATATGCTGGGCTACATTCCAGCCTGCTGCTAGCTTCTTGTTTGAGCAGGCATAAATTCCTCGAGAAGACATTTTGATTTTTGCATCTGACAAATTACTCCTGTACATCTGCATTTTTTTCTCATTCTATTTCTATTTTTCCTACAGAGATGCCCATCCCTTTTTTTCCCCATCAACATTACCATTTTGACAAGTACCAATGTTTAAGTTCAAACAGAAATCACAACTGAAATATAGCAGTCCATCCTTTCATTTTAACAATGATCTGAGAGAATGAGATTGCAGCAGGACCTTAATTTCCCTTGTTAGATCTGTAGCTTTTGGGGCTGGTGAAGTTCACAGAAAACTTGTCATAAATGAACTTTACCTGACATATTATCTATCAAGTCAATATAACGAACATTTGATGGGGATTGCAATCTGTATGCAGTGAGGCAGCAGCTATTATACTGCTGAGCTGCTTGGTGACTTCAGCCATGAGAAAGTGGAATTTGGCTTTCACAGAATCACAGAATCTTAAGTTGGAAGGGACCTTGAAAGATCATTTAGTCCAACCTCCTGCCAGAGCAGGACCACCTAGAGTAGGTCACACAGGATCTCATCTAGATGGGTTTCAAATGTCCCTAGAGAAGGACACTCCACAACTCATCTGGACATCCTGTTCCTCACCCTCACAGTGAGGAAGCTTTTTCTTGTATTTCTTTGGAACCTCTTATGTTCCAGCTTGTATCCATTACCACTTGTCTTATCACTGGACATAACTGAGAACAGTCTGACTCCCTTCTCCTGACACCCATCCTCTATGTATTGGTAAACATTAATGAGATCACCCCTCAATCTCCTCTTCTCCAAGGTAAAGAGCCCCAACTGCCTCAGCCTTTCATCATAAGGGAGATGCTCCACTCCATCATATTGGTGGCCATACACTCCCTGTCCTTCTGGAACTGAGGAGCCCAAAACTGGACACAATATTCCAGATGCAATCTCACGAGGGCAGAGAAAAAGGGGAGGAGAACCCCTCTTGACCTACTGCCCACACCCATTCTAGTATACCCCAGGATGCCTTCACTGATCTTGTCTTCACACTTATCAAGTACAGAGACTGCGTGCCCAAAGGACTGTGCAGAGAGCACTGTGGAATGCATGACTTTGGCCTGCCAATCTGCAAAGCATCCTTTACGTTTTTCTGTGTCTTTTGGGAAATAAGTCTCCATGCTGAAGTGAGGTTGCAAAGAGGATTCACTTTTAGAATCTGCCAGTGAACTGCCATGACAACTAATGTCAGTTGACAAGAGAAAAGCTATTTTCTTCTGACTCCAAAACATGTAAAACTATAGACAAGTTAACTTGGATTTGGGGACATGTAGTGTTTCGTCACCCTATGTTATGATGGCCATGATAGAGGATCTGCAGGGTAGATAAGGCCTTCTGTGAGACACTTGAAACTTCTCTAGTTTCCTGAGGGCTTGAAAACACACAGATGATTTATGAGCAACTTAAGAATGAGAAAATGACTACACCTGAAAACGAGGGATGTGCTTTCAGGGTAAAAAGTGGTAAGAGTAGTTAACACATTGCTTAAGAGATTGGTTGTTGTCACCTCTTCTGAAGGCTTATCAAGTGAAGACAAAAGTGTATGTCTTTCAAAGCAGACACATAGAATAATTAGTTTCTCTCTTAACTGACTGTTGTAATGGAAAGCAGTCAGTAATCAGCAGCCCATAGCAGCATTCTGTAACAGTTTAAGGCACTGAGAAGAAATGCTTCCTGCTAAAAGAAATAGGGGATATATACAGAGTGCAACTATGAATTCAAGTAGACAAGCAGACTCTATCTTACAAACGTGTGTGTGTGTGTGTTTCTGGCTTTGTTTTCAATTCATGATTGCCATGACCCAGACCTCAACAGTACTCAGGCATGATATTAGCAAGCAAGGTTGTAATCTGGATAGACAGAGTGTCTTGGCCTTTATTTCCCTGGCTGTAAAGTACTGAAATAGCACCATGAGCAGCTCAGCTGAATGTCTCACGGGAAAGTTCATGCTCTTGATGAACCAGTTCACAAGGTATCCCTCTCTCCTTTTGCCAGGGATCGTGTTTCTCTTTATGCAGAATCTTACATTTCCTTTCCAAGACACATCCACATAACTTTCTGTCGAAGATAAGACATGCGCAGATTTAAAGTGTGGATATTAAGGACTTTGGGTTTTTTAGAGCTGAATAGGTTCAGGGATTTTCGTGCGAAGTAAGAAACTGAAACTGCTCCTGTCGTGAAGGTAGCCAAAGATATGTCAGTGCCAGTCCTGGAAATATTATCTGTGCTTGATTAACGGCAGGGTGGAGGAGTTTATCTCTTCTTCCAGTGTTTCTCCCTTGTAATGCATCTTGCTCATGTCATTTTAAGGTGTGAGGCACACTGCCAAATTTCTGGAATTCGAAAGGAGTCTAAGGTTCCTTTAATTTGCCAAAGGCTGCTACCACTAATCTATTAGAAAACATACGTGTGATGGGGTTTATAGAGCTCCAATTTGTCTGGTTTACAGAGAAATCAGGACACATTTTGGCGGAAAACGAGCTGCAGAGAATTGTGAGTTCCTTGCGGGAGATGGCTGATGAAGAATTAATTTTCAGATAGAAGCTGCTTGCCAAAAAGAGACTTTGGCCTCCAAGACAGGCCAGGAGGGATTCCTTTCTCACTCCAGGGCTTGGAGACAGCTTGTAGACCAGAAAGTATCCCTTGGGTTATGGAAGGCTAAGTGTGTTGATTCATTTCACAGACACATAGCAAACAGGGACTATTATGAGTCACTGCTACCCAGGGGCAGTCCTGCTTAAAATGACCTTTGCGTCACATAGTTTTCACTGCTGGAAGACCGTTTTCCTGGCAATTGCTGAATTATCAGCCCCAGTTTACCAGAAGAGCTGTTTTCCTTAGCAGAAAGGGCTATATGATAATTTAAGTTCATGTCATGAATGGACTTTTTATTCCGCTTGCTTACCAGTTTTAAAATAGATAATGTTGTGTCTCACATTTAAATTTTGGTAAACTGAGAGATGGAATGTGTGTAACTGTGGGTTTATGCACAGGCCTGTACAAGGCAGAACAACCCGCTCTATTATGCTGAGTGTGTGTGACCAAACTTTATCTCATCCGAAGACATTTCTTCGATGGGGAGAATGCAAAGGATGTGGTGAATTCCAAGCACTGACTCACAACAGCCCTTCACAAGACAGATTTCTCCCCAAATCATGCCCCATTTAAATCCATGACCACATAAAATCATATCCTATTCTAAGTGCAGCCTCTATTTCCTTATGACACAAAGGAATTTATCCACTTTATGGGCAGGCAAATAAAGGGGAAAATAAAACTTAATTGTTCCTCAGTGTTTTCTGCGTTTGACACTCAGTTGCAAGATGAAGGATAATATAATTAATGTAGGTAATGGGAGTATATGTAAAAGACAGATACACAGACTCATTGTGTTGGTGGTCACTAATCAGTTCTGTAAGCAAATTTGTCTCCAAAGTCTCTCTCAATGAATGGCTCATTTAGGACCACTCTTCACTACATTGGTCTGGTTAGTGTATTTAGAGTGGCAAAGTTCTAGAAATACAATGTGTAGCCAAAATGACTCTTTTCCTGGTAGTAAACCCACCCACTTCCTTAAATGACACAAGCTCTACTGACAAAAAGGGTCTTTTGCTAAAATGAGTTGCATCTGCACAGGGAGTTTTGACATTCAGACTGTACAAAGTTGGATCACCCTGTTTTGACTGTGAACGAAAGGGGTATCTTTCAATGTCAGTGCAGGGGAATCCCAGAGGTACTTGTTATGCAGGAAAATTCAAGTATGAAGTTAAAGCATAATTTTTAAAATCTAATACATTTGAGTGGAAATGTAATGACTTCCACTTGCAACTGCAGTAAAATGATTTTCCCATTCCCCTCAGGTATGTTTACTGACCAATGTGAAACCACTTTCATTATCTCAATATTTGCTTCTTTTTATTTTGAACTAGGAGATCTCACACCGATGCCAGTTTCCTTTGGCCCTAGGCTGACATCACTTACTGATTACCTCTGTTCTCCTCTATGCTGCCAGTGCAAGTTTCCTCTTGGTTACAAAAAGGGAATTCTGCTCCTGAATTTGAGACAATTATGGAATTGCACTGATGGTGGATCACATTGATACAGTTCACTATCTCCGTTAATACACTTGATTTCATTTGCATAGGACCATAGAATCTCAGAAGATTCCAAGAATTCTGGTTTCTGATTTTTTTTTTCAGTCAATTCAACCAAATTTCACCTGATTTAAATCTCCCACTATTAAACCTACCAGTGTAGCATTCACAGGAAAAGGTGGCAGTATCCACTTCTGGGTTTAAAGTGGCTGAACTTGGTCCAAACCCCAGTCCAGCTGGCAAGTTCTACAAAGGGATCTAATCTCTCAGGCTGGTGAGAAAAATGTGGCCAGCTAGGATTCTTCCGAGAACAGAAGAAGCTGTTTCTTAATCACTGTGGAAGAACAAAAAGTCATATAAACCTTAGGTCATGGTCTCCCAGGCTGCCAAGTAGACAGCTCTTACTGACCTGATGGGACTGCCAGGGTACTGGAGCAGCTGGGAACAGATCCAAACTCTTCTAAGTCATTGCCCAAAACATGCTCCTTTCCTCTGCCAAATTCAACACTTGTAAAAATCACAACAGCTGCTGAATGAAGCACCTTCTACAGAAAAACAGAAGTTAAATATATTTAGTCAATGATGAGGTGTTACTGGTGAAATTGGTCCCTCATGTTTTATAACGCTCACACCACAGCTAATTTGGGATATTATTTCTCTATTAGAACCTTATTTAGTATAATAGCTGTGTAACACCAATGCTTTGCTTTCTTCAGGTTGTACCACAAGGACTTCAGGATATTTATACCTACAGGATGTCGAGGCAGTGGAGTACATTAAATTCCAACTCAGTAGAGATTTATTATGTTAGAATGAACATTGCCTACAGTACAGTAACTCACAGAGATAAGAGGAAACATGCTACTTGTGCAAGAATTTGCATTGTATAGTTTAGCCTTGTAATTGATATAGCAGGTGGTTTAATTGAGAGGCTTAGCTCTGTGATTCACCTGAAGGTCATTTTTATTTCAGATAGATATTGCCTAGATATTTTACTCAAGATAGATATTGCCTGGATTGCAGATAGAGGCTGTTGATGTTTGAGTGTAAAGATGTGTAAACAATTCATGTGTAAACAGTTCAACTGTTTTCACAATAAATATTTGCTAGATTATAAAAGATGGTGTTTTCTTCTGTTCATGCGTATTTGTGTTTGCTTTCTAGTAAATGACTGTGATATGAAAACATGTATAAAATCAATGAATTTTAAACAAAGATCAAATAGTATGTGACCCTTAACTTCTTAATTTTGGAATACAAGAAATTGAAGGCTAGAAGGGATTTTTGTAGACCCAGGGAAATATGACAATTCCATGCAACTTGTTACTAAGCATGCAAAGCAGGCCTGTGTGTGTCAAATGATTTTTGGTAATGTTAAGAAAGTGAAGTGAATATTTGTTCCTCTACAGCCACAGCTTTCATAAGACAACCTCACTCTTTGTGTCAAGGCATCACTTCTTGAATCTTTAATTTAGAAAACGCAAAATAAGGAAACATAGGCTTCTTTGAGAGCCAAGAAAATGTCCTTGACTTCTATATAAATGTGAATAGATTATTTTTTTCTTTCCAGAAACAAGAGTCACTCACCATTTCTGCACTGTGCTCACTTCTGTCTGGATCCCCATCATCGGGTAAACATTGTCCTTCATTTATCTATTGCTAATGTCAATAGAGAAGCTCCCATGGACTTGAAAGGAATTAGGATGTAGGCCTTTGAAAATGATCAGGATATGAATTTAGAAGGAATTATGCTGCATTCAAACTGTTTAGACTTCTTTGTATTTAACATGTATATATTATACTGAAAGATCTCATTTGAAGCAGCTAATTGGAAGTGGTAGGTGCTCATCTCACTGCAATCCCCTCTGTGACTCCCATCTGTAGAGAATCATTCAGCAAAAAGCATCAGTTATTTTTCAAAAAGACCTCATCCTCCACCTCCCTGACAGCAGATATGAACAGTAAAATATACAGCAACAGACTTTGAGAAAGATTGAAAAAGAGGAAAAAATGTGCTCCTAGAAGGCAAAATACTGCTGACATTTTTTTTTTAGTAATAATGAAACATAAGACCACAGTAGGGCAAAACTGAAATCCATTTTGCATGTCAAAGAATTGGTCTCATTTAATTTGTTTGGGATATTTTACTAGGTTTCTGTTTCTTGCAGAGTAAGTTTGAGGTTATGAAAGGTTTTGCTAGGACTAAATGTTGATAAAGCTTTGAGACAAAGGAGAATAAAGCAGTGGAAGGTCTTCACACTCTGTTTTGATTGATGAAGTAATTTATGACAAGTCTTCTTATTCCCTCTCAGTTTGGCTTTGAATTCATATTTCAGCAACTAAGGTGGGGCAGTGTGAAAAATAACATTGCTACATCTCGAGAGACAGTTCTAGCTCACATTTATTCTCAACTTACCTAATTTGTCTAAGTTGTTCCCAGATGCTATGGTAGGACTTAAATGTCTGCAGTCTTGAGTTGAATTTGACTTTGCTTCTGGCTCGATTCCTTACTTATAAGCCCCTCTTTCCTTTAAACAACTTGATTTTGGTCAAATCTGTACAAAACCAGCTTTCTTTGTGCTCTTGATATGAAAACTGGGAACTTCAAAAGCTTCTGAAAGGCCATGATAAGCCTCTGAATTATGGGCAGTTTATTAAGGGATTTCATGCAATTACTCACAACACGTCCATGGATTGGAAGGACCAGGAATAAATGAGCCCCAGGGAAGGAGAGACAGGGCAATCTCCAGGCATGGTGCTCGATTTTGCTGTGAGAACAGATGTTTTGATATGGCTTAGGCTGGGTCTCAAACCAATGACATTGAGGGTGTGGGGTAGCTTGAGGGGAACCACCATAGGCCATGCAATACGGACAGGTTACACAAGGTGTGTCACAGTTTTGGCCCTCCGGAACTCTTGGCTCTGCAGTATTTATCCACTAGAGGTCTGTGTGCACCCTTGAGAGCCTCTGACTACAGCAGAGCAACTCTTTCCAAGCAACACTTGCCCTTCTTTTTTTGAAAAAAACATCCTTCAGCAACATTGCTCTCGTTTCTTTCTGTCTTTTTTTTTTTTTCTTTGTGTGTGTGTGTGTGTGTGTGTGTGCAATTCCACACTGATATTCATGTATGATTTGGTTCAAATAACTCTCCATCTTCCAGAATTATTCCTTTTTATGTTTTTAAAGGAAAAGAAATAAAAGTTGCTTTTTTTTTTTTCCCCTCAAACCCTCAGGATCATTGAATGAAAATTGCCTTAGCTTTTACTTGCAAAAAATCCCTCAAAATAATTTTATTTTTTACAAAGCAGTTGCTGAATGTTTCAGAGTGGTTCAGAGTGGGAACTTTCAAAGTGAATGGTTTGTAAGACCCAGTTTTCCTCCATACTTAATTTTTTTCAGTTTGTGGAAGATCAAAATGAAATAAAACAATCAACCTCCTGCCTTTCCCAAGATACAGATCAGCAAGCATGAAAATCCAAATAGTTTGGGCATGAGGAAATATTTTTTTACCTGTTTTCTTTTCTCTGAAAAGTCATTATTAACTCAGATCCAGTCTTGATAACATATAGTGCCTTGCAAAATAAAAGTGATCAAATCTGAGCTCTAGCTGTGTTGAAATGCATATGTTTCCCTTCACATTAGATTTGTAGGACTACCTGCCATTAAATACAGCCCTGTCTGGATAAGGCAGGTTGGTGCAACTTGAAGTTTAACCATGCCATAACTCATAGATGATGCTTTGCTCCCGTTTTTACTTGTCACTCATTGCTCCATGGAAGACTAAAGGTTAATTGAAGCTTCTGGAAGTGAGAACATCCTCAGGCTGCTCCAGATTTGTGTGGCAGGCCCTGAATAGCACCCTCACAGACTGAAGAAATTCAAATGACAAGGTTAGATTATTTTAGCTTTTATAACTCATGTTTAGTCAGTGTGCATTCAGCAGAAATGTATGCAGTTTTTATTTTCAAATGAGATAGGAGTGCAACATTTACACTGATATAACTCCAGAAACATTACTCAAGAAACAAATTCATCTTTTGCCTCTTTTTGTACTTCTAATCTAGGAAGGAAATGACTGCAGCTAGGTTTGGTGTTTTGTAAATATCTGTCTACTCATTTAAATTTAATCCACACAACAAAAGACAGAAATGGTAGGGTTGTTTTTAATTATTATTTTTTAAATTTAAAAATATTTACACTTTTGTGGTGGTGTGCTATTTTAGTGGGTTTTTTTTTGGTTGTTTTTTTCTTCTTTTTAAGGAGAAATAACCAGTTTCAGGAAAATTATAAGTGTGGAACACCAACAAACTGTGAAGTGCAATAAGTCTTTTTCTGAAGCAATTCACCTATCTCAATTCTGCTCTTATGTTGGCTTCAGTGCTGAGTGTAACTACTGAGAAAGTTACTTCATTGATTCTCTTGTAAATCAGAACAGAATACGACCCACTAGTTAAACGAAAAATATTGACATTTCTTTTATGATTCAAGGGAAATAAATTGAAAAATATAGCTACATGATAGAGATATTTTTTATATAAAGGTCATAAATGCAGCTAGTGAAATTCTCAGCTACTGAAGATTCTGAAGTAATACAACTAAAATATCGTCTGCTGAGAATGGAACCTATGATTGAAAAGGAAGTATTTTGAAGAATTTGTTCTCAAAGTGTGAGTGAAGGTGGTAGAGATTTCCTGGTTTCATGAAAGAGTGATTAATGAAACAAAATTAATCTCTTATTAATCAGTGTAAATCCTAAAATGAGACAGTGCGGATTAACTCACAATTCATTTTAAGTGTTGCAAAGCTGTTGAGATGCTAGTCTGAGAGTAGGTATTCACAAGAGAGAATTAATCTCTGCTCAAATCAATGGGAGTTTTTTCTTAACAAAGGCAGGAAGGACATTTTAATGTTAAGTGAGTAAAGAAGACACATACACCCCACAAGCTCCAGAGGTGGAATTATTTGCAGAAAATAACTAGCAAGGGGTTTTGAATAATGAATGCATTCAAGAAACTAATGATCCTTAATGGAACTAAGATTTCATCCATGGCATTCATGGGCAAATTGGAGACATCAATATGTGGAGATCTATTGATGTTATTCTGAATTTATTAGTCACAACGTTCTTTGCATCTTTTTTTTTTTTTTTTTTAGGAAAAATGCTAAAAAAAAAAAGCCAATAGAAGATTTTAGTAAAAGAGAAAAACCAAATGCAAAAACCTGTGTAATTCTCACTTAAGGAGTTTGATTTTATTTGGATTTGATCAAAGTGAATCATAATTCAAGTGGTAAAAGAAAATCAATTTAAATAAAGAAAACTGAGCAGATAACAAGGTGCAGTTTGGTCTTAGGCTATCGATTGAAAATGACAGTGAAAGATTAATACCAAACAGCTCTGTGCGTCATTAAGTAGAACTGGCAGGTATCTTTTGATGTTCCCATATTATTTTTTTAACACATCATTTTTTTTTTAACTGAATCTTTGGTAATCATCTCTTTCTACATCTTGAAGATGCAAATGAATGTTTCCCAGCTGATTTCTTTCTATATATCAAAAAAATTACAATATTAGGGCATTGCAGGTTTGCCCTGGCATAAGTCAAAGCCAGGGGATCCACTCAGCAGCCAGACATGGTTTTATGTTTGGGTGAAGAGAAACATCATGGCTTCACCTTGGAGTTGCAAATGGGAACCTTCACACTCTACTGCCACGACATCATTTGACAAAAAAGTCAGAACCATTTTCTAATAACAGAACTACTGCAAGGAACAGAAATATTTTATTCTGGGCTTCACTGTGATGGATGGTGAATTAGCAATTGGACTGGAAGCTAGTGGTTGACTAGAGACCAGATTCTTCACCCTTTTACACCCATGTGAGCAAACAGAAGGTAGAAGCAATCGTTACACTTGTAAAAAAGACACAGAGGTACTCAGTGTTGCAAAAGAAAGCACAGCTTCACTGAGTGAAAGGGAAATAATTAGTTTAACTGTTTGAAGGAGAAGGAATAGAAAGAAGAATGAGAAGGAAAATTGAGAGCTTTTTTAAATTTTAGAATTGACAAATCAGGAAAAGCAATGACTAGCTAAAACCTGATTCTAGTTAAATGTGCAAGGGAGGTAGTTATTTTTTTTCAAACCAATTTATAGTTAACATCAAGAAAGGGAAACAGATGGCAATCAATAACCCTGGGAAATTGTGATGTGCAGAAAAAAATAACAGGAGCCTACAGGAGGCTACAAATATTGGAGAAAAATCTATGCCTGTAAGTCATACAGGCTTCTTCCTTGTCAGTTATATTAGTAACTAAAATCCCTGCAAAAAAATATGCCTCTCATTGGTAGAGATAATGAAGCTTTTTTTTGGTGCAGTGAAAGCAGAATTTTTTCAAAGACCACTTTTGTCCTGTAGCTGGAAAGATGTAGGTGATGAACTTATCACACAAAGCTGAAGAACTTTCCAATCCATGAATAAAACAAGGATGTTAGGCAATTTCTTGGAGAGAAGATTTTCTGTCTGATAACAGAGTCTAAGAATTATTTTTAAAAAAAAGATAACAGAGGAACATCTGTCCACTTGATCTTAGTGTGTAATTAACTTTAGCTGGCTAGGGAAACTGCAAAAGGTAAAGACAGTGCTAATGTCACACTGATATATATATATATATATTAAAAAAAGACAACTAGGATAAAATAGTTGTAACTAGTAGTAGACAAAATAGAAGCTACAGTTACTAGTCTGACTAGATAACCTTATTTGGCTCCCAGGTGCATGAATGGAAGGGCTATACTCGGTTTGCAGACAGTGAACACAGAAAGGAAATAAAGAGAAAAAGATAATTACTCACAATTAAAGAAGTTATTTGCTAAATATTTGTGAGTTAATGGTTGCATGGTAGAAAATTATTATGTAGCAAAAAAAAAAAAATCTGGAATAAAATCTAACATTGTCCTTTTTAAGTGGGATAAACTGAAGCGTTTGCAAGGTGAAGAGAAATCTAACAACATGGAGGCCTGTTCATCACAACAGACAAATGTGAAGGGACAACTGAAGTCAGGAAGTTTGAAGAAAAAATTTAAAGAAAGCAGTAAAGTCTATTTTGTTTATACAAGGGTATTAACAATTACAAATACTGAAGGCTGTAATGAGTGCACCAGCATCTCCATTGCTAAATCTGCAGTGATTTTTTTTTTTCCTAAAAAAAATATCACAAAAGGTTGAGGTTTGGGTACTGCCAGATGGATATAAGCTTCAGCTGATTAAAAGTTCTCTCTGCCCATGTGTGTGTGGGGTTGGGGGTGGTAGGTGGAAATTTGATTGCGCTTTTTATAAACTGAATTCACAAAGAGAAAAAATGGGAGGCATTAAGAACCTATTTTGCCTGCAGGAGAGATGTACCACAAGAAGCAAAGGCTGAAGCTGAATTAAGACTCAAAAGAAGCTTTTCAGAATACATGTAATGGTGATTAACTAGCGGAACAAAGTACAAGGAAAGGGATAGAGACAAAGTCTCTTCAGATTTTACAGCAAAGTCTGCAAGCTTTTTTAGGACACAAGATTTAATCTAAGACAAAGAATGCTTTAGTAAAATACAAGATATTGGTCTCAGGGCTAGATGACTGGGTGGCCTGAGATATTTCAATAGGAACACAGAGAGAGATCTCTTTTAATCCTACTCTTGTGAATCTGTGAGTTGGATTCTGAGTAACTCAGTTTCACCCACTTACTGTAATACTGAAACCAGTAACATGTTTGATCCCAAATTCATTTCCAGGCAAAGGCTGTGGTTTTTTTTTTTTGTTTTGTTGTTGGTTTTTTTTTGTTTAATGTAAAAAAAAATTATTATACATATAATTATTATATATTCTTTATTATACAGAAATATTCCCTGTGCTTCTCTGAAAGCTTCTCCCCCCTCATATTTTACTCTTCTCTTTTTCACAAATTAGATGTGAAAAAAACCACAAAGTAATTGTCACTGAAGTTACAAAATAGGGAGCAGGCATTTTGTTTGAACAGGACTAGTAAAAATCATTCCAGTGGATGTGTACTAAGATTGAAGACAAAGTGAAGGATGCAGGTTTATTGATGTATTGAAAGCTTCCCATTGTGGGAATATTCCCTATTGTTTAGCAAAGTGCAAGTGTAGGATTTCTAAATGGGCTAATTCAATCCCCATTGGAGTAAGCACTTTAATTTTACTCATGTAAATTGAAAGACCAGTGCTGGGGCAGTACACATCACAGCTATCTACTCCAACCTAAAATATTGTTCTCCGTTTTCCACTTTCTTGGTGTCTCATATTGTCATTTACAGCAATGCAAACAGAGTGCAGTGTAGATATAGAACAACATTAGGTTAGATTTTTCCACTCATTTATATTAGCTTTAGCATCTGGCAACTTATTTATATTAACTTTATATAGCATAAATGAGTGTGTTTATGCAATAGAAACTGCTGAGGTGCTCCCATTATGCTTTTATTTCTTCAGAGAAGTCTTAGCTTTCTTCTTAATATCATCCAAGTATGTTGAATTTCCTCTTTCTTATGCTTTGCTATAGAAACTATCGTGTAATGTTTTCTGTTCTCTGAGGCATAAAACAAAATGATTGACTGTGCATCCCATGTTTAATGTTGCTAATATTCATAGAGAGTTCATCTCTCATGATATCACATCATCTCAAACTGCCTTTAGTAGATTCAGAAGAATCGTGACCTAGTCCTGTTCCTGGAGCTCAGTTCCTTGTGGCCTCAGATATTTAGTATATTTATGGTTGCAATGTTTCTACATTCTATATGCTTAGTATATATTTAAAAGATAATGAAGCAGAACAGGTGTGTGCAATGTGTTATCATGAAATAACTCCCTCATTCTCATGGCCCACCCATCATCTTGCTATAAGCTTGATCAGTTCCTTAAGAATGATGAATAGTGTTAAAATTTGCCATATTCCTTTCTGCCAGATGCTCTGAAATGCCTGTTAAAAGTCTATAAAACAAGCAAACCAAGTTCAGTTACACTCTGCACTTTTCTGGCACTGCTGCTAGCACAACTGATTGATTGTGCTTTGTGCTGGTCTAAATCTAGCCTGTTCACCTGCAAAACACTGCTTTCTTGTACTTTTTTGTTGTTCTCAGCAACATCCCAGTGAATGTTATTCCTGGTACAGGACTTTCTCTGTAGTTCTAGCACTTGCTCAGCTCTATTCTCATCTGTGTGTTAATCTCATTAAAAGATTCACTCATTGTATAAGCAGTGTGTCCCCCACCTCCCAGCTGCTGGGGGACTGGAGTCCTGCTGCTCCTCTATTGCTTCCCCGCAGAAAGCAGAGACTATGTTTTTCATAGCAAAAGTGAAGGAGAACAGACTAACATCTGGTGAATGTGAGGAATGGAAGCTGGCAGATAAGGAAAAGAGGAATCCAATAGCTTAATCATACACAATCAAACACGTAAAGAGAGAGAACTGAATAAAGGCTAAGAAAATTAAGGGCATAGAAGAATACAAAGCCAAATGTGATTTGGGTGTTGTTTTAGTCTGGAAGAGAGATGGTAGAGAGGTTGAAATTTAAGATACTGATGGTGAAAAAGTGCACATGAACAACTGTGTCCCAGTAAGCAAAGCTGCAGGTTTGGTGATAGAAAGGATATTCTGAAAGCTTATGAGCAGTCCTGGGAAAGCAGAGAAGAGCAGTGTCCCAGGTGCAAGAGACAGTAAACTTCAAAATTTAAAAGGTAATAAACAGCTTCTGGAATGAAGAAAGAGGGATGGAGATTATGGAGATCCATAGAGCTTCTGCAAGCAAATAGTGAGCATATGGTGACAGTGTAAACAAGCTACTGAACAAGTGTAACCAACATGAGCAAGTACTGCTTCCAAGAGACACGCTATGTTCCTTGGAGCAGAAAAGCCTGGAGGTATTTTGTGTGTCTGGGAAAATGTCTTGCATGTGCCTGGCTGTACAAATAATCATCCAGTAAAATACCCATCTCTTCCACAGAGAACTACTCCTAAGCGTAGGGTGAAAGGCAGTTTTGTGCTGCCCTGCTCCTTGTTGTGGTTCTTGAGCTGCCGCATGCAGCTCCAATACAGCTGCTGGTAACTACACCATAGTTACCAAACTCTATCATAGTTACCATCACCACATCTGTTTCTCTTTGCACTCCTGCTGCTGCAGGATGCTGGTTTTGGTTGTTTTTTTGTAGCCTCTTCTCAGGTGGTCAACAAGTTACTGGTGGTGTCTGAGAGATGAGAGCTTTTGTTGAGAGGAAATGCTAATATCTCCCAGAGAGAAGCTCTTCTACTGTGGAAGAGATGTCTTTGATTTAGGGACAGGACTGATAGCTGGCTTCAGGCAGAAAGCTCACAATATCCTTAAAGGGATGTCCAGCCTGCCTAGATTTCCTCAAAGGTTGTGAATGAAAGTGCACCAAATACCTTACAAACAAATGAAAGGCAACAACCAATAATCAAAATGCCAGACAAAACCCCACTTTTGACAGCAATCACTGTCATTCCCAGTCCTCACAAAATGATGACTTGCAGGACTGTAACAGTGCCAGGGTTGCCCCTGCTTTTGAATAGTCCATGGAGAGTTACTCTTTCCAATAGTGAGTGTTACAGACCTGTTTCATTTCCATTTCATAGCTTGAGTGAGCTCAAAGTATGGTGAAATGCTTCCCAAGGGAGTCAGCAGCTTTCTAAAGGTTGCAGATAAAATGCTGCAACTTCAGCATGTGATTTAATAAACAATGGAAGATCATTGTGTTATTTGTAATGGTATGTGGAACTTAATGGCTGCTCAAATATATTTGTTCATCAGTTGGAAAGGTAAAATTTCAACAGCAGAGTTTGGTCAACCTACCCCCTGCCTTAATTAGTCTCTGTCACCAGCACAAAATTGCAAAAGCCATGGAACTGTAAATTATTTGGTTGTACAAATATGACAGCATTTCTCTACTCTCATATCCACTTGCTTTCCTGAGAATTTGGAATTTTGCAACAGTGACAAGAGGTACAGTCTTGCTATTAGTTAAACAGAGGCTTGAGTCCTGTCAAAAGCAATCCATACTTTAAGACTTGGGTAGAATTTCTGCTTGAAATGAGAAAAGCCCTTAAAGTTCAAGGTTTAAGTTACAAGTACTCCTGCTTATACCTAATCTCACTCCTCCATTAGTTTTGTCCTGTAGAGCAATAAGAGATGAAGCCACATGAGTTCTTCAGGTCTCCCTCAACACATTACACAACACCAGCTTCTGAAGTGGCAGCTCAGTGGAGAGTACCTCTGGGGGCTTTGCCAGATGTTTGTTCCCAGGTCTCCCAGGTGTTTTAAGATTAATTTATGGTATTGCCTTATCCCAGATACCTAGTGAACTAAGGTATTTTTTAACTAAGCAAGGGTTTTTTAGTCCTTTGGTAAGGGATTTTCTGTTGGTGTGTGAAGTTGAGATTAACATGTACTTTTAAAAGTGATACATAGGATATATAGCTAAAATAATAACATTAATAAACGGTGGCAACATTCCCTGTTCCTCTCTCAGACACTGCATACACCACTGAGCTTCATTCTGCTCCCAAAAAGTATAGCTAACTCTCTGTCTCTCAACAATGGGTATTTGTTGACAGATAAAAGGGAATTTTTTTTTTTTGTAGATACCATGAGATGAACAGCATAAAGAAGAAATCAGAGCTTGATACCCTAACAAAGACTTTGTGAAAAGAAGAAAAGCAGGGCTACTTTCTAGAATAAATATGTCACACATCCATGCCAAAGCAGAGGTGTGTGAGCATACCATGAAAGACCTATCTATTCAGAACTTCAGGCTCTCAGTTCTGGTGGATGCTAAAATTACCTTGAAAATTAATCAAATGGGTAAAGGAATAGATCATTGGTGCTTGTGATGAGAGACTGGTGTTGCAGAAAGCCTTCATCTAGGTCAAAATGACATTATGATTTGTGGTCTGTTTTGAGGGTCTCTTTATATATTTTCACTTAATAAAGGAAAACAAAGACTCAAACTCTCCCAGGCTGTGGCCTTTTCTCCATGCCTAGGAGGACAGCAGAATTATTTGTAGCACAGTTTTTTTCTAGGCATGGAGTTGGGAGAGGTAGTGATTTTTAACATATTTTTGTGAGTAAGGAGTCCTGAACGGGGAAGGATCGCCTTGCTTTTCTCAGGGACTTTGACACAAAGTTTGTGTTTAATCATGCTTATCAAATTTGATTTTCTTCAGTCTCTTGCTAATTGATGAAGACCTAATTTATCACTCATTTTATATCACTTTACATTCACATTTAAAGATAAAATTTAAAATAGTTATCACCTAATAAAAAAGATATTTCTCAGTATCACAAGAAGATATACATCAAATAAAATGCAGGACAATTGTCACTTTAGATTTTTTTGATATATAGCTGTCATAAAATTCTGGGCATGTTCATATCTTATATCTCTATTTTTTTCTAAGCCCAGTTCATCAGACAGGCCATGTTGGAAAGTTGGAGGTTGGATCTGAATTCTTTGGAGGAATGTTAGAACTGATATTCTGCTTCCAGACTTAATCAACATCCTGAAAGATTCAGCAGATAGTAGGAAACTAGGGTTTGTATCTGCATCTTTCAGGAGGCTGTCCCAGTTCTGGCCTCTCTCTGCTGTGAGCATCCTTAAAAGATACATCAAACAGCACAACATGAGTTCAAACAACTTTGCTTGTAACTGCAATGAATCTGAAATGTACCAATGAAAGATTTATTAATGTCGTGCAAGGTAGATTGTCCTCATGTTAGAAGAGACAGTTTGAATCACTCTGTGAGCAGGTCATCAAAGAAAATCAGCAATGTAAATGGAACAGTATTCTTAACCTAATTGCAATGGAGGTTAAATCATCATTTGAGTAGGGCCTTGAATAATGACAACCACACAAATAAAGCAGTAGTAATCTAGGCCACACCTCCCTCTCTGCTGTTGCTGTGGATTAGGGTGTGTGGCTCAGGCTGAGACAGACATTGGTACCTCACTTGGATTTTCATTTACAGTGGACTCCAGCCAAGATGTGCTGATGAAATAGTTTTCCCTGGGGAGAGACAAGCTGTATTGTTTGTGTTTTTGGAGATGCTGGCTCAGGAACAGTGAAAATTATGCCTCTGAATGTGTACTGTGATACTTTTGTAACGTGTATAAACACATAGATGACCCTAGAGAGTTTGCTAAGGCTTGATCATGCTGTTCTTTCTGACACTGGACAATATTTGTGAGGGAGGTGGGTAGGTGGAGATCTTCACTAAAAGTAATGAGAGCCATCTACAGAGCAGTCCACTGCTTTGAGGACCTTTGGAAATATCACTCTGGGCTTTTGAGTCATCACTACAGTATTTTGAAATGATTGTATAGGCCTAAACAATTCAACTGGTGATTTTAGCATCTCTTGAATAGATGGACTTCATTTCAGTTAGCCAGATTAAATTCATTTCTAACTCTGAAATGCAAGTTAGTGCTATTGCCTAGCACTTAGCAAAGTGAAATACTTTGAACTGTTTAACAGTACTTTCTTCTGAGTAAAACTGTTCTGCCTTTTCATCTCAGTTTTTGAGGCCTTCTCTTCTAAGTCCTTTGAAATATTTAGTTTTGTTCAATGTGTTTTGTTTAGAATGCCTAACACATGTACTGTACCATAATTTCCAGACATCACTGGCTTTCTATCCTTTATTCCATAGGCATGAGTCATTTCCATGGCCTATCATCTGACCTTTTTCTGCCTGATATTGCCTCCACTCTATTTTATTGTTACATTTTCAAGAACATAACTTCTTGCTGTCTCCCAGTTTTTCACATTCTATTGGCTTCAGTTTCTCCTCCCATTTTACCATTGTTATCGACCATTGGGCTTATTGAATAGCTGGTGTCAAAGTAATTTTTATTAACTTCAAAATTTATCTGAAAACTCTTGTCTATCACAATGACCAAATCACATGATACCAGACCACCCATGGACTGATTTTACTGTTTTTAAAGTAAACCTTTCTTTGCTATATTACACTCAACTCTGAAGGTCCATATTCAGACACTTCAGCCTGCCAGTATTAGCCATTGAAAATGCTTCATTTGTTTGTACAGCGTGGGTTTTTGGGTCTGAATGTAAGCTTCAACTGATATTGCCTCTGGAACTAGAGTGCCATCAGGCTATAAATGAAAGCTCATCACATGCTGACATTCAGCTCTATCTGAAAGTCAGATTGGCATGGTAACACAGCAGGTGTTCTAGTTTTGGATTCAAAGAGATCTAAGAAACAAACCAGTAAAAATTAAAAACTACTGTATAAGAAATTAACAACAACAACAACAAAAAGCAGCAGCAGGTACAAATTTTCCAGGGTGCTGTTTGGTTAACCTCAATTTAACAAAAAGGAAACATTTCCTCAGATGTTGTTTTGAAATTATAGAAAAATGGGCACAAAAATTATCTGTGATGAATATTTACTAAATGAAGTTGCAAATACTCACTAGACAGAGTTTTAGCTTGTTGAAGAAATATCCTCCTTCCTTGTAGTCCCTGACATTCCCTTCTCATTTTTGTCATTGTGTGTGAATACGTGAAAGATTTGTTGATAACCCTTTAATTATTAACAAAAAGTTATTTCATACTTTTTACGCAGATGCTCTCATAATCATCTCCTCCACACTTTTCTCCAGACCCTTTTCCATTGTGAAACTATATAAGATCAGTCACAAACAAGGCTGATGGCAGGCAGAATGTTTAGCCCATTCTACCACATCTTGTGGGACTGGGCTTAATTAAGTCAAACAGTAGGACTTTTCCCACTGGCACTCAGATATTATCCAAGATAGGGTGATTCGTACAGCTGGTGAAACTCCTCACATCTCAATCAATGTCTGAGAGAGAATCCATCATTCAGAAGATACATGAAATATTAACCCCTGAATTCTTGCATAAATTAGACTCCGAAATATCTACACACAGAATTTAGTGCTGTAGATTAATTCTTACTCTGACTATGAACAAGATTCAGAATATGATATTCTATTTTCTCAGATTCTTCCCCAGGGACAATTACATACCACAACATTCTTCTTCTTGTCTCAAGATATTACTACATCTGCTCTGAATAATTAAAAGAGACATTATCTAGGTATAGATGCATTTTGTTAGTGGATGGATCATGCTGCATATGGGCAGTGTCTTGTAAAGTTTTTGATAATGTGATAGCTTGGTATTGATTATAAGAGTGCAAGGTGAAAATTTATTATGCTGCAAGAGTGTTGAGGGAAAAATACAAGTCCACTGTTCCTTTAGCTGGAAACACAGGGAAGACAAGGATGCCTCGGTACCATCCAAGGGCTAATTCCCTTGGAAACCATGAAAACCAAGATATATCTGCAGCCAAAACCAGGTGCTGGAGGGTGAGAGAAATCTCCCTAAGTTTATTCAGGGATAGTATTAGATAATTATAGTTAGGTAGTGTCAGATTGCTCCAGAGAACTGTGTTATGCTTGCATAGCTTTTAATAAGCAAGGCATCTTGACTTGGAAAAAGATTAGTCTGCTGGTATAACACAGTTGAAGGACCCGATTGCACTGAGATGTCCATTTAAAGGCAGTTTTTATCTTAGAGCAGACTTGAGAACAGAAGAACAATCTTAATGGGCTCATTTAGTAGAAAACAAGTCAAGTGCAGGGATGAGCTGTTTTTTCTTTCTCTAACCTCTGACGTGAGTTTTGTCTTGCAAGGATCTGGAGAGTTATTAATAAGAGGTGCTGCTTCTGTGCTACTTTTTGAGAAATCTCAGTAAGAGCAATCTTAGCAAGGATTTCTTTTTACTGAGAAATCCTCCGAGAAAAACATCTGGAAATAATATCTACAAATGAAACATCCATAAAATTCCCTTCTGGGGCAATTCTGTAGCTGTCATTGAAATTATACTACAGGTGAAGTCTAGCAATGTGGCAATCCCAAAGTAAAACTCTCAAATAATTATGAGTTCTTACTGCAGCTGCTGAAATGATGGACACGGACAGAAACCGAGACATCTCTTCCATTATTTTTGATAAAAATGACATGCTAAGCCACTTCCAGAACCCATGTTGAGTTTTCTTCTGCAGAAAATAGGATAACAACTATTATTCAGATTTTCTGTCTCATCCTGAGTAGTGCTTTGTTATTGAACCTTTTGGAATAATAATATAAAATGGACTTAAACAGAAGATAGAGAAAGTGGAATTGCATAATGACACTAACCAGCAATAATCTCTATAACCAGCCACCACAGGAACTCAAACCTTTTTAATTGCTACAAGAAGAAATAGCTTTGCCCTTGTGAATCAATGTGATACTCATCCAAGGTGTCTGCAGTAGGTTACTTCATGTACACTGGAAGAGAAGGCTGAGAGAAGAGTGAAAAGTTAAAGCAGATGGAAAATCTGTTGATGGATTTTGAAATATAGCTGCCTGACCATCTTCTTCTATTTAGACAAAACAGCTTATAAGCAGAATTCCCATCACTGAGACATTATTTTTGCCAGCTAAAGAACTGCTCATTGCAGATGCACCTTCTGAGCATTGCCTTTCAAACCCTTTCAGTGAAGGCTGTAGTATTTTGCTTGGGAGATTTTCTGAAAAATTTTCTGCTAAAAAGGCATCCAAACAACGCACCAAGGAACAAAGCCCCAACCCCCAAATACCCTATGCTTTCCACTACGTAACTTTCAGCTGTACAGAATAATATAGCCTGTCAAAAGATACAAGGGTCTGATGGAGAACAGCAATATGGAATGCATTTTAAAAGGGCCCATTAAACTTACCAGACAACAATATTTTTTTTACCTACAGGTGTGAGATGGAGGTATTTGAAAGTAGGAGGAAAAAAATGTGAATGGTTCAAAAGAAGCTGAATTTGTGTTAGTGGGTATCTGTGCAATTCTAACTGGATGTCCTTACTTACAGGCAACTTGATTGTCTAAGATGACTGGCAGGAGCTTTAGTTGTGAATATATTCAAGTATTCATTTAATTAAATATAAGAATTTGAATGATTTCTGTATTCTTATACTGTATTATTATGTTCACAATAAATATTTCACATTTCTGGATGTCTTCAATGATATCTGAAGAACTAAAGTGTTAATGAAGTTTTCAATGCTGTTATGCTGAAATACTTAAAAATTCTGGGTAGAGTAGGAAGTTTGGACCCAATTCAGTGTCCAGACTGGCTAGGGTCCAGTCTAGCATTCTCCAGTTAATGGCTAGACTAGTGGAAAAAACTAGTGTCCTGTTAAAGGTTCTCTGATGTTTAATCTTTCCTAATCAATGGTTTCTACAGATCATTAAGAAATCTTTATAGCTGGATTTCCAGACTTCAATCTGAGGCAATTTTCCTACCTTAAAAATAAATTAAAGTAATTCTTACATATGTAATTAAAGTAATTCTAACATACAGGCTAGGTTATGAAACTAGGAACTTCTGCACTATATACGACATCGTCACGCTTAGGTTGAAAATAGAAAGGAATTTCCCACTTTTTGTTAGCTCCTGAAGTAATATTACAATAATTCCAGATTTGATGTACAGTCTAAAGTATGAAGAGTCTTGATGACAATTACTTAACTTGTCACTGATCAATTAAGATTTTCCAAAGCAATGGCATTGTGCCCTAATGAATCTAACATTGGGCAAGGACATGGGAGAAATTCGGATTCTCTGAGTTGGTATTCTACTGTGTATCAATTTCTCTCTCCTGTCTTGTTTATATAAATGCCAGTATTTGCATAAACAAACTTACAAATACTTGAGAAAGGAATTATGTCTCCAGATCTGCTTGTATAGTGTCCATTATCTCAAATACTTCACCTTTGTTGGGATCTTCAGGTGATATTATTTCAGTTTTAGATCTGTGTTAGTTTTGTCCTCCCGAATCTTGGAAGGGAGATGAAACCTTCTTTCCCAGCTTAATGGATTGAACTGTCTTTCAACCTTTTATGTGATATATCATTGCTAGCACTGTATCCAAGTCACCAATAAGGAGAAGACTCGATGGTATTGGCATGATAAAGTGAAAGCTATTAATAAAGAAAAGCAAGTCCATCATACTCATTAGATTTAAGTGTAAGGGAAAGAATATAGTATGTGTGTGATGTGGCTGGGGAATTATATTACAAGGCCAATCAATTTCCCTGCAGTTTCTGTTGTTGCTGTTGTTAGTGAGTAATTAATATAAATAATGCTGACTGTATTTAAATATTGAGGATACTAGGGAAAATAGTGTAGAAGATCGTAAGCAGATGGATCATTTAATTTATTCCCCAATTACAACTGACATGTTGGGTATAGAAATCTGTGAGTCATCTATTATTTTTTATGGTCCATTTTACAGCTGTGTTTATTGTTATAATAAATAAATACATTATCTCATTAGGCTGGTATTGTAAAAAGCTTGTAAAATAACAAACATCCTCCTCTTTCAGCACTTCTCCCCCATATCACCATATTACAGCCAAAGAGGAAAGATGTATTTATACCTTATTAAGAACAAGGTAGATCTCACTTAGCTTGTAAAAGTACAGATTTCCAGTGAAAACGACTCTCTCAAGTCAAGGTAAATAAATCTGATGCTTTTTAGTGGAGGAAATGGAGAGAGTCCTGCTGTATCTTTCCTCCATTTGACAGAGGAGAAAACATACTGCTCACCCTCTCTCTCCAGGCAGTAAATATACATTGCAAATAAATGTCAGATTGGCAATAAAGTTCATTGTATTTAAGCTCCAGACTATCCTATAAAATGGCAATTTGATGGGGAAAAACAACTGACTGTTACAGCATTTAATGTTCAGAAACTTTCAATCTGAGACTAGCAATGGGAAAGACTTGGTCCATTCAGCAGGAGTCCAGTTCAGGGGTTGACAGAGCCCACTGCCTGGGGCAGTTGGCTTTGGGGTGGCATAACAGCATCTTTTTTCTTTCTCTTCTCTATGGTAGAAATGAGGAAAATCATTATTGTTTTTCCCAAAGGGAAGGCAATGGAAGGACAATGGTTTCAGTCATTATGCCCCAACCTACCTACAGAAACAGCAAGTCTGGCTCATTAAGGCTCTCCAAACCAGGTGACAGGTACTTGTCTCAGTTCAAACCATTCCCAAATATGCCATTCTGTGGCAAAAGAAATAGCTCAATATTAATAATTTATTTTCTAGGGGCCAGAATTAAGTTTTGTGCACTCTGTTAAGAGGTGCTACACAGATCAGCATGCAGAGAAGTCTGGGATTCATGTGCACTTTCTCCCTGTGTGTGACAGGAACCACAGCCTCCAAGTCAGAAAGTCATCAGTCCAGCTGGCAGAGCTGCTCCTGTTGCTAGGTGGCTATCTTCTCCCCCTTTAAAAATCTATGGATACACTGCACTGAGGTGGGCTGCCACCTTATACAGATGAGATCCTCAATGTTTAGGAAGGGAGGTGGCACAGAGAACCTGCCAGTTGCTGCCCAGAACCCAAAATCAATAGTTCTCAGCGGTATGCCAGTTGTCTGCAATCCAACAAAACAACAGACTTTGCCATGGTAACTTTCTTAACTGTTTCACTGAACCTGAGCTCTGCAAATAAGTAAAAAGCAATCTTGGCATCTTGAATGGTCTGGGGTTGTTTTCTAGGTGTAGCAAGGTTACAGGTAAAAATTATCTACAGACATAATTTCACATTGTTCATAACCATTTACTTGGCACATTGTATTCTCTGTTGTCTTCCTTAGCTGAGAAAAACTTCATTTTTTTGCTTTCTTTATTTTAAAAGGAGATCATTTGGTCTCTGCTCTTCTTTGTTGATGAAAGTACAAATATATTCAAACACTGATTGTTTTCATTCTTATGAGAGAGGTTACAACATCTGTCTCCTAAGTAATTTCACTCTCCTTATATTGTAGAACCATAAGTACACCAAATATTTTACACAGCACATTCACAATGGTGAAGATGTTTCCCTCTGTATGAAAAACAGTTGTTCCAGAAAAAGATGTTGTTTTAGAAGCTCATGAAATTTCAGTACTACAAGTTTTGAAAGTGACAGTGCTCACTGGTTACATAGCAGAAGAGTTAAGGCAGAGTTCTATCTTTTGTGACTGTGAAAATCCAGCCTTCATTTAGATAATTTTTAACCAATCAAAACCTATATTATCAGTTGATGTACTGGAAATGTTTGTCTGAGAACAGTGGTTTAGTCATCTGAAGAAGATCAATGACAGGACTGATCTCCAAGACACCTCATTTTTTCTTGATTTGCTTAGCTGAGGATTGGACAATATCTCTGAGCAGTCCTAGCAGGAGCCACCAGTGAAATGACCCACCCAAGGCCACTAAGGAAGCCAAGCCCAAATCACTGCTCTGCTCAGATGGGATGCCAACCTCTAGAAGTAATGAAAAGTGACTGAGAAATAGGTGAAGGGATTTGTTAGCTGCTGTATTTCAGCCTGGAAACAAGCAGCACCCTCATATCTTCTCCCATTCCCCACAGACATGATACAGGTGTTATTTGTATTTTCAAATTACATTTAAAGAAGCTGAGAAGCTCTTTGGCTGAGAGGTCACCTGCCTGGGGAAAAAAGAAAGAAAGAAAAAAACCAGAAAAAACTTGAGAAAAGCTATTTTAAGCAGTATTAGTTCCTGGTTGCATAGCACACTCATCAGCTTAATCCCCTGAAGTGTCACAAGAACAGAGCTTTTCCAGCAAGCAGAGGAACAGCATGTACAAGCAATTTCGCATTATGTTCCTTCCTGATGGATCCATGGTCTCAGCCTCTTAGGTCTGCTGTTGATATACATCAAACTTCTTCATATGCATTATGCCTACCACTGAGCTCCAGTCCAAAGGGGATTTCTCATGGAAGAAGGAATACATTTTGAGAAGATATAAAGGAGCTGGGTTATAATTTAAAAAATACTTTTCTAGAGTTCAGACACAAGAATATTGGGGGAGAGAACACAGGACAGATTTTCAGCCACTGATATTTGACATCAACATATTTGTAATGTGTATAAAACTTCATCACTCAAGGTGACAGCCTTTTCTAAAGATGGGTGGGAAGGATATTTCTTCACACAAAAAAGTGCTCTGCTGCTGCAATGCTAGTTGTATTCACAACATACTTATTCAAAGGAAGGATGCAGATATACTGAATTATACTCACCTAGTGTAATCTGGATAAAGAAAACAGAGCTGTGTCTCACCAAGTAAATAAAATCTGAATTTCTGTTACCGTATGACTGAAAATCCTAAATTAACTATGTTTCTCTACAGTCTGCTGGAGGGCTATTACCCATTCTATTATCTATGACTTCCTGCTTTGTTGTATTGCTACTCACAGCTTAGTGTTTCTCCACATAGCTGCTTTCCCTCTGTTGTTTCTAGCTATAATTAGAGCACAGTTTTAGCAATGCACTTTTCCCTGTTTACTTGTAAGATGTGGCTGATGACTTTGTGTTTCTCTCAATCAATACATCTATCTCGTGCTGCTTCCATAAGCTTTTAAAGAATTGCCAGCTCAGGACAATGTTGATATCTCTAGTGATGTGCAAACAGGCGGAGGTGTAAAGAGAGCTGTTGCAGCTGTGCAGGTGCTTCTCTGCAATGCAACAGGAAAGTGGAATAAGCAGCTTGGCTTTGAGCAGATGCTAGCACAATAAGGCAACTCTTTAGCCTGTGTTAGAATTTTTGAGGCAGCAGGAATACGCATCCAGGCACCTTACCAGGCACCTTGCTGTTGTTCATGTGGTACTGGGCATTGGGGTGCCTGGACCATAATACTTGCCTACTTTTTGTTACACCTCAGAAACTTTTTCTGTTGTTGTTTTTATTTTAAAGTGCTAAATTCTGTGGGTCATAATAGCAAAAGGAAATGTCTCTTTCCTGTGCAGTCAAATGTTTTCAGCAAGTTTTGGAGAAATATGGAGTATGGTTATAGAGATGTACATTATACTGTGGAATTGTGTATCATGCATGTTTCTTGTCTTCCTTCTAAGAGCATTTGTCCTCTCTACTTAAATATGATGCCACATATTTGTGAGTGGAAAAATGAGCTTATGGAGCACAGGAAAGTGAAACATACTATTAGCAAGGATTCCAGAGGCGGTTCTAATTGAAGTTCCTTTGACTCTGGTGCTCACCGGGTCTGCTCAGTCCTCAGAATAAAGCTTGCAATCAAGAAAAGTTTCAGTTCTCAGGGCTGGAAACTAAACTTTGTTACAAGCCATGAATGATGAATACTAACCAAGCCTACTATTTTTGGATGTACTGTTTGTCAAGCACTGGCAAGGGGAAGTTTCCTGGATACATAGGACACCAAGGCTTGCAGGTTTTGCTAAGATTCTGCATTCATGTCTAAGCTGCAAGGAGAGAGATGAGGGAGCTAAGCGTGTTGCAGCCAGGGAACTTTTGTATTACTGACAACACTTCATTCCCACAACTCCATTTCATTCAGGGAACGGTGAGTGGCTGGACCTTGTTTGGTCTCAAAATGCTGGGGAGCTGTGTAAGAACTGGCTTTCCCATCAGGGTGACTGCAACAAAACTACATGGATAAAAAAAGAATAATAAAAGCACCAATGCCAACCTTACTCTTCTCTTCCTTGAGATGGATTAGAAGTCCAGTCTTTTTAGTGCTACAGCTACATTTAAAAAGAGTAGACCTTTGTCCATTCTGTCGTGGGAGCTGCCACTTGGTATTTCATATCTGAAACCTGTCTTTACACTGGGCATCTTTGCATTCAGCCAAATTGTTCTCTTGCTCTTCTCACAGAATCCACAGGCAAAAGACACATGGGGCTGAGGTGCTGAGCTCAGTCACTGGTTTAAGGAGAGAGCAGATCGGCTCTGCTCAGCCACACTGTGCAATGTTTTCTTGTCCGGCTTGGCTCAAACACAGCAAATGTTTCAGAGATGAAAACTTATGAGATTCTCTGCTGCCACCAGGCTCTTCAGAGCATGTGATTTTCCTGAGCCACAGTCACTCAAAGTGGGAGTCTGTGTTGCTGTGTAGCTATAGGTTTGATGAGGATTTCCTATCCCCCAGCAGCAATATGGATCATAGAATTAATCCAGTGAATTTTGATATTGATATGTAAGAGAAGAAAGGGATCTTCAAGTCCTTTCTGACATTTTTGTTGTAGAGAACTATAGATTTAAGAGGCTTATGTAAAGAGCCAGTGTGTGATGTTATTCACAGGCTTATGTTGCACCATGCTGATCAGTCAAGATAGAAACACAGGATGCAACTCTCTTGTCTCAACAAACTTGTCTGATTAATTTCCCCTACTGGTATTAATATACCAGCTGCACTATCTCAGTTCAAGATGTATTTGCATCACAAAGGACTTGGTTTATCTCAGCCTGTATAATTTCAAGTGATGTTGGTGGCTCACAGATACTCGGTGTCCAAGTTATTGTCCTGGATTAAAACTTTGCAGGGGAATGAGCTCCCATCTCATTCATGTCAGTGTTATCTGCCTTAGGAATTTTTTCATGCAGTCTAGATCTGTTTCAAACTATGATGGATGCTATGCTAATCTTTACCCTGCTGAGTTTGCAGTGAAGAAGTGGAGTCTCCTAATAGACACTACAATTTAGGCAGGAAAGGGGAGATAGGGTCTGCCTGCAAAGCCATCTTAAACCTTGCCTGTAATGAGATTCCATCTGTTTCCTAAAGATTTCCAAAATAATACAGCCTGCTCTTTGTTATTTGATTAACTGTTCCTCTATCCTTCTGACATTTTATAGGCATTGGACACCAAATTACTGAGAGCACTTTTCCAATCTGAAATCAGTCTGGTTGCCCACACTTTGGTGCTTTCAATCTTATTTCTTCCTACATGTGAGGTTACCAAAGCAGGCTATGGATTTCCAGAAAGGTATTTTCAATAACATTTCTCTTCACTCATGTAACATCCATTGCATATTTGATTTCTACAGAAACAAGAGTCACGTGAGCAAGAACTCAAATGATGCCTTGCTTCCCCTTCTCCTAATTTATGTCAAAGAGACAGATACATCTGCATTTTTTCATCTCATCCTTTTTCCTGGGCCCCAGTCCTATTGAGACAGCAACTATTTTCTTTGTCAGCACTCACCAGACCTTGACTCCAGGCAATTTTTGTAAATAGTTTTCCAATACTATTGCTCTAATTTGATATGCTTCACACTCTATGTGTTAGTAATTTAATCATGTACATAATCTTTCTAACCAAGGATTATGATGTCCTCTCCCTGGTTAAATGATGCTTAGAAACTTGCTGCCATTTTGATACATTTGAGATATATTTGTTTCTACTAGTTTGTAATTTCTGTGCTTCTGAGATGAAGTCTTTTGTTTAAAAACAGAAGCAAAGGGAAAACACACAGGAGAAATATTTTTCTCATCACGTGAGACAGCAAGCTCCAGATCTTTGGAAACAGCCACATATTATTCTTTATCTGGCCATTGGGAATTGTGCTGAGATGCCCAAGTGCCAGCTGAGCTGATGTGAATGAGAATGAAACTCATTTCACACAGGCAGAGCGTAAAAATAATCATTAAGCAACAGGCAGGTGAGAAAGAACTAGTGACCAAGGTCTCCGAGAGGCATGTCTTTGGGTAGAGAAACCCAAGATGAGATGGAGAGGTGATTTGTTTGAGCTTTGGCACCATACCAAAATACAGTTCCCATTTCTGCTTGCATTTTCTCAGCTATCTCTGCTCTAAATAAACTCTATTGCTCTAGATTGCCTTTAGTGTTTTGATACAAATAACACTAAACAGAAGTACCCTTGGGTGCTTTGTTACAGGTGTTTTATGAATGCTACAATGTAATTTCTATTCACTAATGTGGAGTGAAGCATTTTTCACCAATATTCAATATGTCAAGCTGAAAATGGTATAACCTTTATGTGCACTCCTCCAAAGACAAACTCCACCACTTTTGTCTGCAAAACACATTTTTTTTTTTAATTGGGTGGGGTCATTTGTTTTGTGCTTTTTTTACTGTTAAATATTTTTCTCTTCACATAAGTCTATTTTGTATATGTAAACAGAAAGAGTGTTCTTTCCCTGATACCTTAACATCACATAACTCAGCACTTTAAGATCAAAACTGCATGGCCTTCCTTATCAGAAATGTAATTAAAATGAGAGCTGCAGTACAATGGTCATGAGGACATCAGGGAATAACTGCCTAGCATTACAGCAAACATTATGATTAGCCTCAGACATCTGTCCCAATTCAATACTTGCATGCAGGAAGCTACTGAGATTGTAGTGAAATTCTGGAGAGATATTTTCTTCTGCTTTTAAAGACTGTAGTGAGAAGCTACTTTGTAGTATTTGCATTTTCATCTAGACTGGAAAAGTGCCTGTTGGATAGAATAGAAACCACAGTGATTAAAAAGACCCAGTGACTGAACCAAAATCCAAGCTCTGACAAGCATAAGTCTCCCTTCAAAGACTGTCAACGACCCAGAACTAAAGTATTGTCTGAATAACTTGTGCTCAGAGCATTTGAGAATCTAATCTTAGCCTACATTTTGTAGAAAGAAACGAAGCACAAAAGAAAGAAAAAGACTTCTAAATTTGAAGCTCACACAAATAAGGCAACAAAGGGAGTTTCTGCAAGTAAATTCTTATTGTGAAATCACAGGAATTTCTCACAGTCTAGACAGCCTCTAACAGAAGTCCCCTGGGCTTCCCAGACAGACTTTCTGGGTGCTCTGAAATGCACTTTCACCCTTAGCTCAACCTACCCTAGAAAATAAGCTGTTTCTACTTGTCTCTTATTTATAGGCTTTCTGGCTATACAAACTCCCTTCAGCTGATCCCAGGGAGTAATACTTTTTATTTTCCTTCTTCTCTCTTTCTTTCCTGATTGACTTCAGGAGCAAAAAGAAGAGTTGGTCTCATAAGCCCGAAAACTCTGTTCTTACTAAGCTGCTTCATGCAATGTGTATCTGAAATAGTATAGATGATTTGGGTATGTGTTTTCACATTTTTATGGTTATTTTTTTTCTTTTGACACAGAAAGTTTTTCTTTGTTGTTAAAAGTGCTCCTTAGCAGGTGTTTCTATATCAGGAGCTCATCACAGAATTGAGATTAAATGCTGTGGCTGGGGTTGTGTGAGGAGATGGGGAGGGAATGTCTGGGTTATGGTCATATGTGAGTTCACATCCAGAGAACAGGGTCTGGAAATGCCTTGTATGTAGTATGGTAGCAGGAATGTGGACCTGAAGTGGGCTTTATCATCTCATCTGGTAACACTCCCTCATAGGCAAAGCCAGACCTCATCTTGTTGCTGGGAAGAAGTACTGGGTTTCTTAGAAACCTCTTGCTCTCACTGATGTGGTTTTTCACAGTGATGCTCATACCAGCAGCCACCTTTGCTATGCTAATAGCAGCAGGGACCCGTGACACATATGATTAGAAGGAGCATTTTGTTGTGTGCAAATCTGCCAACTGCTTTCCCAGCCTGAGCTCAAAACATTGCATGCCAAGCTAGGGTTGCTGCTGGCTGAATGTGTTAAAGTTGAGCTTCAAGCCACTGTAGGGTTTATAATTGCTTATTGCATTAACTCAGATGCTACCATGGAGCATGCTGTGTCTTACTCTGATTTTATTAAACGAAAAAAAAGATGAAATGCCAAATTAAAGAAAAATGAAGGGGATTGTTATGACTCCAGGTTAAACATAAACAGCAGGATTCAGAGGGCTCCCAGAAAACAGAACTACTCTTTCAATAAAATCCCTCCATTTATAAAACGTTTGAAAAGAGTAAAATATCTATATGTCATATCAGGGAAATTATCTTTAAATGATATGTTTCTCAAGAGTTTCTATGAGGCATTAGTAGCTCTCCAAGAAGCAGAGGCCTTGTTTTTATGCTAATGATAACTGAAATAAAGACAGGGGGAGGGAAAATATACAATACTCTGGCATATAATCTGTGTTAGTTTGGAATGAATATCTACTCTACATTGAAAGTTTTCTGCTGGCTAGCGATAAGTCTTTAAAGGAAATACTTGTTTTACTTTGTTGCTCGATGATAATCACTGCCAAATGCAGGAGTGCTGTGAAAGGTGAAAGATTTGTTTTATTTCATTTTCTTCTTTTGCTTCTTGTTGCTTCCTTCCCCCTCCAGGAAAATAAATAATGATAATAATAAACACAGGAAAAACCCCTCAGGTAACTTACAAATGAAATGCCGGAGATATGTTTTTATAAATGAGAGTGCAAATGTCACACTGGTAAAATCAGAAAGAAATGTGTGAGTACTGAGTTCCCCTGAGCTGGAAGGGAGGGCTGAGGAGATTTGATTTCTGAAAACTGCCCAGAGAAAGAACTGCAATGGAAATCTCTGGTTTCATTAAAATGCAAGACAAGAAAAAAAAAAAAAAAGAGGCTTTTTCTCAAAGCCTGATTGCAAGTCACTAACTTTGACACCTATTTTAGTTTTAATGCTCTTAAGAAAAATAATAAATCAAATGTATTTCAACTTGAAACCTAGGGCAGGGTAAATAGACAGCTGCCTTGTGCCAGACTACTATGGGTAGCACAACAGCCAGGCTTATACATTGGAGATGAGTATAAAATATGAGAGTGTTCATCATATGTGTTTGTGGTTGAGGGGGAAAATGGTGCATTTTGTTTGGTCTTATGCTTAAAACCTAGAGCAGCGTGGCAACAAGTGTCCTTGGAAAAGTGTGATGTTGTGAGACTGAGGTATATGAGCGAAGACTGTCTTTGCTTGAGTTTTGAACCACCACGTTGCCCAAAAATGCACTTCAGTATTTTTGACTACAAGTTTATGAAGCATTTATATGGGTTCTCTGAGATTTGTCATAAGATTATTGCCAGGAGTGGTTACAGCTGCAAATTTAATCATCTGCTTCTGTAGCCTAATGCAAATGTTGAAAGCCTGTGGAGCAGGTGAGCTCATCATTTATCTGCAGAAAAGTTCACTTGCAGTCAGTGTGCTTATAAATCTTCACTTCCTGAACAGCTTTACAAGTGTTTCTGAAATATTCAAAACATTTTCTATCTAATATGCTTTTCTGCTCTATTATTTAGATACCAGATTCAAGACAGTGGACCCATCTCAGGTGACTGTGTTTTGCTTTCTATGCCTGTTGTAACACATTCAAAGAGTTCATTAGAAGAAAATGCTAGATAAATTTCTTAGATATTTCTGGGTCTGATAATATTTTCACTAGGTATGAACTAAGAATATGGAATTGACCTGGATAGGTAAACAGAATTTTGAGCACTTTTCTGAACCATCTGAATTTTTAACGGTTGTCTGTTAACTGGAATATGGTCTCTACGTTCCTTCTGAAGATACCAGAACAAACACCGGATTGTAGGAAACAGAGTCAAACAACAGCACCATGCAGGGTTACCACCTAGTTGTAGTTGGCTCTCCCCTCCCCGTTTCTATAAGAAGAGCTGCAAATGAGCAGTGTGTGTTTGAAAAGGAATGAGAAATATGCAGAGAAGAAAAGGGTCTTTTCTAAAGTGTCCTGTAAATGGGAATGACACTTGTGTCTTTGGAAAGCCTTATGCTGAATAACCCAGAGTCAACAGCTTTGTTGCTGCTTTGCAGTTCCCACATCTCTGAAGATGTAAATTCTTTGTGTCTGTCGTCAGCAGCTTTTGTTTGAACCCAGATGAAATATTGTAAAGTTTTCAAAACAAGTTTTGTATTTTATCTTGATAAAAGACATTCTCCCAGCCTCACAAGTTCAGAAATAACTTCCCTTTTCCTACTCAAAGCCATATGCTGCTGACAACTCTACCTGATTATGTGATTCTCTTTCTAGATCCTCTTCTTTTTTGGAAATAAAAAGCAGTTTCCTTGACTGAAGTGAAAAATAGGTTATTTTCCCCATTAACAAAGAGAATACTTTGTCTGCAAAGCTAAAATAAACAGAAACCAATGTCTGATCTACGCTCAGCACACATTTCTACTCTAGACATGGTTAAGATGACTTTGCATTGAATTTCAATGAAGTTGACAGTGGAATAAATTAAACATTTGTAATTTTTCCAGTGCTTTTTGGTGTGTTCACAGAAATACCTCTTAGACTGAACTTCCTGGGAGTGATGTTTCCCTATAACTGAGTTGACTGCAATAACGGTCTTGTCTTTTCTGTAAAGAGAAAATCCTGATATTTGGATGTAAATCAAAGTCCTTATATAGACAGTCCTGGCTGCACATACTTTATGGAGAGGCTGGCTTCCCATCTCTGTTACCTACAGATGTGAGCTGTGCATGCTTGTTCAGAACTGCAGAAATTCTCTTCTGTCCCTTGTGTGTCTTGCCCTGTCCTTTTAGAGACTAAACTATGAAAAAGCCTTCTACCACTTTTTCTGAATTGCGGGAGTCAGGAACTAGCTGAAGTTCTCGCAGTAAAACCTGGCCCTCTTAATTTTCCAGATCACAAGAACCTTAGTTGTGTTGAATTTCCAGAGAGATGGCTCTTAGATTTCATCCAAGCAAATCAAAGTCCATCTAGTAGCACATCCCAGGATCTAAAGACTTGTTTTCTCTCTGCACTGAGGGAAAGCGGAAACATTTAATTTTTGTGAAATGGAAGCATTCCTCCAAGTGTTTTGTTTTGATCTGATGGGAAATGTCATTTGCCTTTATTATATTGCATTTGAAAACAAGCAATTTGTCTTATTGATGCAAAATATTTTGTCTGCCTCAGAATGAAATGCTTCAAGAACTTTTCACTGTAAGTTTCAACAAAAGGAATGTGCTTCTGCCAGCCCCTCATTCTAAGCAGGTATGTCCAGGGAAACTCAGGATTCTGCGCAGCATTAACTTCCAGATCAGATCTCTTCTTGATTGCTACTGTACCTTCTCCAGGTCAGAAACTGCTTCCTCATCATGCTTAGAAATGCCCTTGGATGCAGTGTAACTCCTGACCTGTAACTCCATGGTGGGAGGAGGAAATAACTATTGTAGAATAAGAAGTGATTTTTGTCAATAATTCAGTTCATCTGGAATTTTGGACTAGGAGTAGTCTCACTGGAAAATGGGTGAGCTTTGGGTCAGTACCTATGCTCCTGGAAGCACTCCCACCAAATCCTCAGATATCTTAACTGCAATGTTTTAATCATCATGAGCATATTCCTTTCCTTTAGTCTTTCTGGACATGGTTATAATACTTGTTTATTCAGTTATGTGCCAGAGAGATATTAATGTATTTCTCAGATAAACACATTATCTGTATTATTGCCAAAACAGTTCCAACCAATTAAATCTTATCCCTCTAAGTGTATTGGAGGTACTCTTAGATTACCATAGCATGTGTATGGTTTTCAAACAAGGGTTATTTAAATGAAGAGTAGTTTTCCTGCATATGGATCCAATCAATGCTGTGAGCAGTATTAATCTCAGAGTTTAACACCTGGAAAAGAAATTAATAGGAAGAAAAGCTAAAACTGAAAACTGTGAAAATTCATGTAACTCTAAATTTAGGAAAGCCACCAGTAAGTGAAAGATACCATCTAAGTTTTGTAGTGAGCTGTGAATGAAATGAGAAAATACGATGAAAAATGGATGATAAACCAGGTTTTAAAAAAACAATACCCAAACAAACCCCCAGCCTTCTCCCTCTGCTTATTTTCATGTCAGGCTATATCTCAGATAAAGGATATTCTCACTCTCTACATCAATAACATTTTTTTTTCCACCTTGACAAGGGTTCTTTAATAATGTTAAATCAGAAAAATCTTAAACATTATCTTAAAAAAAACCCCTGCAAACAATACAGAAATTGCTCATCGTATCTTGTTCCTTCTGAATTATACTAATGAATGAAAAAGAGGAGAATTGCTCGAGTACCCATTGCTACCTGTTTGGTTGAGATGATAGAAATATGATGTTTTCTTTCTTTAGGTTCTTCCAGAACATTTGTTTTACAAAACTGTTACATAAAAGATTTACTTTCTATCCATTGTGAGTGAGAAATAACTCCATTGTGAAAAGAGGGTGAAAAAGCATCTAAACCTCTCCAGGTAGAAGATAATTCTAAAGTGAATTTTACAAGTCATTGTGGTTTTATTAAAGCTGATAAAATAAAATACAGGGAGAGAAAGAAAAGAAATTCAAAATCAATCTTATTTTAGTGGAGACTGCTCAGTGACTTGCATAAAAGAAAATTAATCTTGTTTGGGAACAACAGGAAGTGTATAATAGAAAATAAGGGTAAGATTGATCCTGAAGTTAGACAGCTTTGTTGCCAAACTGATAATACACAAAGAAGGGAAAAATATTCAGCTCATCTCGATAAATTATTAATTTTTTTTATGATATTGTTAATGTTTGTGGCATGAAAGAAAAAAAGATCAAAGCAAGTGTATACTCAGCAGTGCAGACTTGGTACAAATATCTTCTATCGTTGGAATAAATACGATTTTTTTATTAGTATGCTATTTATGTTGCAAAAGTTAGATTTGTTCTTGATTTCCAGTGCAAGATTTCTGCACAAAATATGTCAAAATATGTCCGTGGCACAATCAAAAATCACCAGTTTGTTCTAGCTCTTTATATCAAGAGGAATCACAGCCTGCAATACAAAAATAATAGGCCTGGCACCAAGTGAGTATATAATTCTCAAGTCAGACATGTGCAACCCTTGTGCCTCTCAAAGGAGACTGGCATTGTCAGTGTCTGCTTTGCATTGTCCCAAGAGCTAGGCAAAGAATTGGTGTGGAAAGATACAAATTAAACCCTTGACAATCTCATAGCAAAAATGGTGCTGGTTGGGTACGAAACAGGTTTCTGTGAGCTATGAGACCTCATCCCTTTTGAATTTCAGCCACTTGGGTGGATTCTCTCATGTCTTTGGAAGGGATGTCCTTTTTTCCTGGAGGAGACGTTTATCCACATCTCAACTGTTTCGACTACTGGTAGGGATGCATATCTTGCTGACTTCCTCTGGCTTACTTGGAATGAGAAGGGCCCCCATATGTATATGCTGTTAGGAAGACAGACAAGCCCATGCACACAGCATGAGTGTGTAAAGCTACCCTCACCAGCAGGGAGGAAAGATGTGATAACTTGTTTCTGCTTGTTTAAGACTTGAAATATCATAAAATTTAGGCAATAGATGGACACATGAAACTATTAATGTTAGAAGAACATGTTTTAGTTTAATTTAGAGATGAATGGTCTTAGTATTTTTCACCTGTCTGTCTTCTTCCTCTTAACACTCCTCAAAAACATTTTGGAAAAGGATCATAATTTCATATTTCCCTCTGGATTCTTATCTGCATTTCTGTCCTTACCCTCTTTTAGAGACATAGGCATAGACATTGTTGCATGGAGAGTTGTTCCATAAAGTTGTTTTGCTGCCTGGAAGCTCTGTTGTCAGATACTCTTCTTATGTACTGACTCTGATGAAGAATTAATCTTTCTCCTTCCTTTCCATTCAATATTTTTACTGCCTGATGGACAGATTAGGGTCTCAAGTTTTGTAATGAACACTGGCACCTTTCAGCTGTAGTTGACTAGTATTGAAACTGGCTTGTGTTGGGAGTAACTCAAGAGAGACTACACACAGTCTTTACCCTCTGATGGCTCTTGGGTGACATCTAGGATAGGACTCTCATTCTTAACAGCCACATCTCAAAACCTGACCTTGCAACTGATAGTAATTTCTATTGACACGTGCAGCCATGAGGCTGGGATTCAGATGTGGAATCTGAATTACACTTGCCTTAGGAGGATGTGACTTCAAGTCTTGCATGAACTGCAGTGACATGTGGAGTGAAATGGTTGAATGTAGCACAGCCTGCTCCGTGCTTGCCTGGTGGACAGTGAGCAGCTGTCACTAGTGGAGTGTCTTCAGCCATTTTCATCACTATAAACTGCAAAGCGATTGTGACTTTCTTCCTTGCATTTTGCTTTGTTCAGAAAGTGCAATTATTTTGTTACTGGTTTGGCTGGGATAGTGTCACTTTTCTTCACAATATTTTGTGTAGTGCTATGTTCTAGAATTTGGACCAAAACAGTGTTGGTAATAAAGGAAAGTTTTAGCTGTTGTTGAGTAGTACTTTACACAGGCATCAAGGCGTTTTCTGTTCCTCTCATTTCCCTGCTAGCAAGTAGTCTGGGGATGCACAAGAAGTTGAGTTGGGGACACATCTGGGTCAGCTGACCCCAACTGATCCAAGGGAAATCCCATGTCATATGCTCATCAATAAAAGCTGGGAGAAGGAGGAAGGAGTAAACATTCAGAGTGATGGCATTTGTCTGCCCAAGTAATTGTTATGGAGAATGGAGCCCTGTCTTCCTGGAGATGGCTGCTGCTGGAGATGCATTCACAGCTGCTGCAGTGAATTAATTCCTTAGCTTTCTTTGCCTGCATTGCATTTGCTTTACTGGTTAAAGTGTATTTGAAACCGAGTTTTCCTGTTTTAACCTGTCAGATTCTCTCCCCCATCACTCCAGAGGGATAAGGAAACAAGTGGCTGTGTAGTGCAGGATTTCCTGTCAGGGTTTAACCCCAAAATTCAGGAAAATGCAGAGGTGTTAAAGGAGATCTTATTCTGCATTTGGATTTTTTGGAGGGATACACTTTTGTGCACATGTGTGTGAAGCAGTTTGTAGTGTAAGTAGGACACTGTAGATAGCTGAGTTGTATTTGCACATGTGTGTAGAAATGTGATTGTGTACATATATGTATGTGAAGACTCAACAGTGTATATGCTAAGCTAAGTGGATTTACAGGTGCCATGGTCTACCCTTGTGAGTCAAAGGGTGTTAAGTTGAGGGAACACCTTTAGGCATTATCTCAGCATACATATTGGTGCAAAGGGATGATGTCCATGTTGTCTGACACCAGTGCCTTCATGTACCAAATGAAACCATCTTTGAGCAGCGTTTGCTCTTTCTGTTTTTCTGACATTATTTTCCCTGAAATAGAGAATTGGTAATAGTGTATTTAGTGATCTTGGTGGATTGCCTCTGAACCATCATTTACCAGAAATGATTAAGACCTGAGGTCTATTATTGTAGACCATCAGAGGTCCTTATTCTCATATATACATATATATATATATGTGTGTATATTTGTATGCCTTATGTGCTTCATCCCACTTCCAAAACTAATATAGAATTTTTGTGCCTTTGGAAGATCTCAAGGAGACATTAGTCTTTCAGATGCATGTGACTTCTGAATGTTCTTTTAACTGTCATAAGGAAACCATGGAGCTGTTTGAAATAATGTGAGAAATCATTTTGCCTAAGTGACAATGGCATCACATTCTGTCTCTTTTATCTTGCAGTTCTCTGAAAGGTCGCAGTGCAATGATTTATGAAAATCATCATTTTGTCCTTTTTCTGATTAATTTTTGTACTGTGGGTTTCTTTAGTCTTGAATTATGCAAACTCGATTATATTTTTTTTTTCATTTTCTTTTCTTTTTTTGCATGAAGTCTGTTGTGGGGATTTAATTACAGCTAACTTGTAATTGCTGTTTTTATCTGGAAGCGTGTAATTGTTATATCAGCAAGTAATTCAGTCATACTGTGTAAAATTCAACATATCAGATGCTGATCTGGCTTTACTCAAGATAGCTTTTTCTTGCTCTTTTGAAAGTGATTACTTTTTCTGGATTTTTTAAAGTCTTGCTTGAATGATTGTCTTTTAATACTTTCTTGTTAAAAGAAGAGTCTCTTCTGTTCATATACCTCTTCCTCCAGACTCAGAGGTTTTAACACTCTTACTCTTCCCTTAACCAGACCATTTGGGAATCTTCTTTTTACTTCTCTATTGGTTGTGTCAAACAAAGCTGAGTTCTTAATCTTGCCCTGCTAGATTGTACTGATAGATATTATTAACATTTCAGAAGAAGTTACTAAAAATTCTTTGAGAAAAAGCTCTTCACTATTTCCAAGGCAGACATGGCTGTTTGGTTTCTTATATTGAAAAACCTGAGCAACCTTAAAACAAATCTCCTGTGTTTGCCTTCTGAAAATCAGTCTCTTCATGCACCTTTTCTTGTTTGGTATGTGAAAACCTTGTTCTTACAATCACCAGCCACTTTAAAATCTTCAGGAATGTTTTCTTAGCTGTCCTGTGATTCTAAAACTATATTTCTAGTCTTCAAAAGGTTTACCATTCTAATTTCTACTAAATACTTTTCGTGCCTGTGGACAGACCATTAATAGAACAGTGGCTAATCTTTAATCCAGAATTATGTATTTTGTGCAGTCTTTCAGCAGCTGCAATATTGCTTGTACACTCCTGTCATTTAAGAGAAGATACATTGGAGCAGAAATGATACATGAGCAAAAATTACTTAAAAAGACAAAATAGAAGCTTGCTCATTAGCAAGTGCCATGTGGTGACATTATGGTTCGGTGAAAAAAAACCCTCTAAATTAATCTCTACTTCTCTCACTAGTTTCTAATCCCAACACAACTGCTGGATTGCAACTCTATCATGTTGGAAGGACATAGCTTGATGTCATAAACTATGCCTAAATATGCATTAAATAGTTACATATTCCTTAGTGCCTGAGCCAAATGAGAGGAGTTATTGAATCTGTTTTACATTCTAAATAGATCTGAATCATTGTTTGTTTAAAATGTAAGATTAGGGGAAAACCTATCATAATTACTAAGTGAAATGCAGTTGTCAAGCCTCACTCTTGTGCCAAGATGGACGTGGCTGGCAGAGCAGAGAGAGAGGGATTTGGGAATAAGGGGAAGGTGAATGAGTCTGGGTAATGATCACTGATGTGGAGGAACAAAGCTCCTGAGCTCTGAGTTGATGACATCTGCCCCCCACCCCCCCTTCCCCCGGAGCTTAAGGTGATAAATCAAATGGTGGGCCATTCACAGAAGCAGATGAGGTGCTAGGAGTGGGGAGAGTTGGATATGGGTGCCTACAGATCCTCAGTTCTTCCTGTTTGACAAGTAGTTTAATCTCTGTGTGGGATTTGTCTCATTAACTTTAGTGATTGAAAGTAACTGCTTAGCTACCCATAGATTTTTTGGTTGTTTGTTATGCCTGTGCTGAAAGGAAATGCCAAAAAAAAGCACGTGAAGGTAGGATAAGGTAGTACTGTCAGGTTGTGCTGCTGGAGATTAAAAGAATGGCTGAGTTGATGATCACTGGTATCAGAAATGGGGGCTTTGCATTGAATTTCACAGATTTTTGAGGTAAAGGCTTCAGGTTTGAGCACTTTCCTATGCTTAGGGAACAGCTATTCATCCATGGGGCCAGACATTAGTCAGTGCAGGTAGAGCTACCTAAAACACTTAAGGTTCAGTTCTGAAATGTCTTTTCTATCCTCTGCGTTGCCTTAGTGGCCCAAAGGGCAGAGAGCAATACCTGCAGGCTTGTGTTTCTTGGGAATAAGTGTTTGTGGCAGTCAACAAAGAATTTCCTCAGCTATCCTTTTGGGAAACAAGTCTGCTTTGCTTCCTGTCCAAGCTGGCAGAAGGGATTAGAAGAGTCTGCTAAATATGCGTCAAGCCAGACCTGAGAGCTACTACCCTGAAGCATCTCTGTGGACAATGAGGTCCATGGCTTGGCAACTGATATGGAAGCAAGGCATCAAGCTCAGACATGTTTCAAAGGGTGATAATTGATGTGATCTGTCAAATTCTGAGCTAAAAAAGCCAATATTGATATAAAAATAATGATCACGTGAAAACCAGTGACATAGTATTCCTCTGTGGTGCTGAGATGTGTGTACATATATACCTATGTGGATATTTTTATATATAGTTATTTACATATGTGTGTGTGTGCCCGGAAAATGACCTTTTACTCATGTAGACCGAAATCTATCTGAGAACTAGGAGAAATTTCCCATGTAAGGGTTCAAATTAGTAAGTATTTTTTTCCTAGCAAATAGTCTTTTGTACTTCTAAAGATGAGTGAAGCATTCTCTCCAAAGTCTCATCTTATGGATAAAAACGCTGTATTTGTCAAGGCTGAAAAATCGCTTAGAAACATTTTATCCACGAGGGGTTCTACATGTTGGGGAAAATGTGAGAGCAGTAAGAGAGAGGAGCAAGGAATCAGATGCAATTGTAAGTTAAAGAGAAATGTTTTGACAGACCTTTGACAGGTTTTACCTTCAGTGCAGAGCTAGAAAAACTTTTAAATGTAAAAAAAAAAAAGTTAAAATAGACTAGTTGTCTTGCAAGGGTATCAATAGTAAAGGCTTCTGCAGGATTTTCAGGTAATACATTGTATTTCCAAATGCTCAGTTGCTAGTCAGCAGTTAAAGATGGCTACGTGACATGAGATGGTAGTAGAAAGTACCATCAAGTACTGGAATGATCATTATCATGTTCAGCAAGATCATATAAATTATAAGTAGATTGAGATTAACATAATTAATCTTGTCCCAGTATTGGTCTTCACTTTCTCAGCTGTCTCAGGTTTCAGTTCACTGAATGGTGTTTTGTGATCCTGATATACCTTCAAACCCGATGCAAACATATTATTAATAGCTCTTTTTTTTTTTTTTTGAACCAATATAAAGCAGAGAATGTGCTGAGTGCTGCAATACCCATCCATGATGCATGTCAGGAAGTTGGGGCATTCCCTTTTTCGATGGTATCTAGCAACAGGACAAGGGGTGATAGGGTGAAGCTGGAACACAAAAAGTTCCATGTAAATATAAGAAAAAACTATTTCACTGTTGAGGTGAGGGAGCCCTGGCACAGGCTACTCAGAGGGGTTGTGGAGTCTCCCTCCTGGGAGGTCTTCAAGACTCACCTGGACATGTTCCTATGCAACCTGATATAGGTGAACCTGCTTCTGCAAGGTTCTGCAAGGTTTGGACTAGATGATCTCTAAAGTTGTGGATGGGAGGTCTTCAAGACTCACCTGGACATGTTCCGATGTAATCTGATGCAAGTTAACCTGGTTCTGCAAGGTTCTGCAAGGTTTGGACTAGATGATCTCTAAAGGTCCCTTCCAACTCCACCATTCTATGAGGTCTGGTTGCTCTGAGTTCATGAGAAGCCAAGGAGATTGCCCCATGTTGAAACCTCTTGGGATTAAGTGCCCATTATTAGTTTGAAGGGTCATTTGGAGTGAATATGGACTGGATGTGAGGGTGGGACACCTGGGAGAGATCTGTGGTGTTTGGGAGGTGGACCATTAGAAAACAAAACGATACACAAGTGCTAAACTGGCAATGTGCCTCCTAGACCAGGTGATACCAGATATATCTGATGCCTGCAGCATTTCAGCAAAAGCTAAATTGGAAAAAAATTACCTCTTGTTTTTATAACTTTCACCAAGTTTTCCTAAATATTAGTGTGGGAGGAAGAAAAGCTAATTTTTCACCAATGTTTTGTAATGATAGTTATTCCCTCCAGTACTTCTAGGGAAAGAAACAATATTTCATCGCTGCTCTCTTCTCCATATTTTCATACCAGGGATGAGTATTAAAAACATCATCTCTCTTATTCAGGAAAAACAAATAAGACCTTTGCTAGTTCAACATTCGGAAAAAAAAAAGTGATGTAGTGTACTGGAATAACAAATGAAAAATTAGTCAGAAGGGGAAGAGTGTTTGGCAAAAAGTTATTGTATTTATGACTTATGGTGGTGGATTTGTCTTCCTAATAATCCATCTGACATACTGATATTAGAACTTTTGGAAGAGGAGTAGTGTTGGTTGCAACTGATGAATGCTTTGAACTTATTTGGGAGAGAAATAGGGAAGATACTGAGATACTTTCTAACTGCCTGTGGTTCTGTTGAAACTCTTGAAAGTTAGGCAGAATGAAGCTAATTCTCCACTCAGCTGGAGATCCTGTCTAACACCAGAGATACTCATAAACTAATATTATGGAGGTCCCAGACTAGTGGGTTTCTAAATCTGATACATAAAGGAATCAACAGGCTGGATGCTTTCACAAGGTTCTTTGGGATGGATGGTGGTTTCAAAGGACGCTTGCCATTGAATATTAATGACATAACCATTTAACACAGATTTGATGTACCTCCAGCTAGACTCTGTTTGACCTTTGATCTCTTAATGTACTTGGGACTAAGTCCTTGTCTCTACTACTAATTTCTAAAGAAATGGTAGCAAAAAAGCAGTGGGAGGGAGGGAATGATGACACTCAAACTAGTAAATGCAACTAAATTGCGTTCATTTTATCTATTTTATTCCCTGTACTTTGAAGGGCAATAGCTGCCTAAACCAGCACCTCTGTTCAGAAATGTGCAGCCCTAGGGAACTTTCAGGATGAGTAGGAAGGTCATGTTTTGGGCGCCTAAGTTCAGAAAAGTGATCCAGAAAGCCCAGCCTGCTGGTTCAGTGTGTGTGTGGTGGTATGTCTTGAGTTTGTTGGAGAGTTGACAGTAAATAACCTTGTCCCTCATTTACTTTTCTCATCAGCATCTTCTCATTCTCTCTGAGACATTGCCAAAACATAACACAGCCAGACTGCAGGTGAAGAATACAATGAGCTGTCTGCACCACTTCCACCACCCCTATATGCTGAAAGCAATAATATTGACTTTGCTATGCCTCACTGTATAAAAAATATTCTGCAATTATGGACCTAATTCCAACCTGATACCAATTATAACAAGGGCAACCAAGGTCAGGCCTTAAGCCAAGACCTTAGCCTGCTAGGAGAAGCAAAATGGCAGTGATCTTGGTATTCACCTGCAGAGTACAGCAAAATAAAGTCTGACTGACCCTGAGGTAGAAGCTTGGCAACAAGATTTGCTCTGGGCAAGAGGACCATTTCCTAAAGGTTTTATACTCTTTTACCTATATGACGTCCACAGGTACATGCAAGTCCAACTCTAATTTTCTTCTTTACTCTCTTCATGAAAGCTCTGCACTTCTCATGGCAGGTACCACTCATCTATAAGGTGGTAAATTGAATTTTCATATGTTTCCGAGAAGCGTTGAGCCAGCTCTGGGTGCTTTAAGAGAGCTGGCCAAAATCCTATTGACACTACTGCAGATGCTTGATAACTTTTGCTGTGTTAAACTCCGATGCTATGTAGATCTAGGCTTAAATCAATCCATCATGACACATTAATAACAAGATTCTGTCTATTAATCTATTGATCAGTTCTGGGGCTGTCAAAGCCCATAGCATGGGAAAATTGCTGCCTGACAAATAGAAAAAAAAAAATTGAAAGTAGAAGTTGAGCTCAACAGCTTCTGAAATCATCAGGTTAAGTGCTCAGTAGATACTTGGCAAAGATATGGCATTTTTCAAGGGGAAGAAAAAACTGTCAAAAATCCATCACTTGGATCATGAAATAGCTAGATGGAAAATAAAACCCTACTACTAATAAAAGAAAGCCTTAATTGATGACAAGATGACTACCCGCACCACTGACTACAATTGGGACTGTATTTCTTGAAGCCCATCTTCTCAGTTGGTTATATCTTGATCACTTGTCCCCAACATCCCCTAGTTCTATCAAGGTGTTTTGGAAATGATTTGTCATGTTTAGCTTGGGTGAGGATGCTGCATCTAGAGACAAGGATACAGGCATTAAAAAGAGAGTGCTTGGTTCACATGGCTAACATGATCACCGTTTCTCTAACTAGAGTCTTGCAATAGCTTTCATCAAATGTGACAGAGCAATGCTTCCTTGCAAGTGAATCAGCAGTCCTGTTAGATATCAAAGGCAGCAATTTGTCTGTTAAAGGCAGAGCAGAGATGGCACCTGTTCTGTCTGCCTTTAAATCTTTGCCTTCACAGTTAGCCTGGCTTGTGAAGATACTGGCCTTAAGTTTAACTTCAGAATCAGCAGAAAACAGCCTTTTTCTGTTTGCAGGGAGGCACAATGAGTGATTGGAATAGGTATAAAAATCACTTTCTGCTTTATGATGTGTGGATTAATGAAAGTATTAAACCATTCTAAATGATAGATAAGGAAATTATTTCCACTGTAGCTTGAAAGAAATAAAACTGCTCTGTCTTAAATTTAAGAGGTTTAAAACTTTGCAAGCTCATCAAAAGTGCATGGGCAACAAAGAGGGGCAAGTTTATAACCATTTATGGATCACCTCATTTTTTAACATTCATCATTTTTCTGCTTCATTACTGCTAGTGTTTCCCATAAGCTTTGAGAAACCGGCTAATTTCTCCAGAAAAGAAGAGTAAATACGGCTCAGGGTAATATGCTTTTACAGGCAGTGCTGGGATTTTCCCATTTTATTGCCATTTTGCACTATTAATTTTATATCATTGACATTGTTGTCTTCATTGCTCATGTCTTAGTCTTGAAAAGGATTATTTACTGTACTCAAAGGTTCAAGCTGGGACTGACATAGGATGAAATTCAAAGATGGTTCAGTTGGACAGTACAAGTTCTATGATGTGACAGTTTTTGCCTTCATATGTGGAGCAGAGTGTAGCTTTTTGCTGTTTTCATAGGCAACTCTCTATTTGACTGTGGCTTGTGTGTGAATGTTTTTGCACCAGAATAGTGCAGGCAGGTGTGTACCTGTAGATATGTGTGTGGTCTCCCGTGTAATTGTATATATTCACATAATGCTCTGTGTGAAGAGACTGCAGAACTACTGTGCTTTGTGCAAAATCCAGTTTATTTGAGCATGGTAACTGCCAATAGAAGTTTGTACAATGTGGAGTAAAACTAGATTGTAAATGAAGAACACCTAGAAGACGGAAGAAACAAATCTGTTTATTGGCACCTGGAGTTTGTCTTGCCATCTTGAAAACTCAGTCATAAATAGATACTAGTCTGTTCTTCACGTGATGTGCTGGATAATGACTGGTAGAATGTGCTCATTTATGGCATTTATATAGAAATTTGAGAGCAGCTGGTTAAAAAGAGGCTGAATAGGTCACATGTAGGGGGAAGAAGTCGTGGCTCCAGTGCACAAGTAGAATAGAACTCCAGCGTAAGGGGAGAGGAGCAAGAAGCCAAGGTCCTTTCAGTGAAAATGTCGACAAACTACATTCTGATTTCTCAAGAAACAGTCTGTTATCTCCCCAATTCCTTTTTGCCTCACATAAAACCCCTTTTAGCTTTCTGGTGCTATAGAAAATCAGTCTATCTTTTTTGAGAACCTGAATTATCTTGACCTCATATAAATCCAGACCCAGAATCAAAACTTTCAATTATTAAAAGTACTAGTTATGCAAAACTGCAGAGTCATCTTCTGGACTGTGCATTCTCCTCATTGCCTGGTCTTATGAGTTTTGATAACACAAGAAACAAATCAGAAAAAATTAGCTTCAGCTTTCAAGTCCCATGGCTTTTATAACATGTACCACTGAATATTACCCAACAAATTTTGTCATGCCTGTGTAATTAACAATGTGATTATGAAGTGGCACTTCAGTGGTATCTTCAAGACAGCTAAAATAGCAAAAGGATTTTAAGTTGTGGCAAACCTGCCATATCTCTGAGTATCCTGAGTGCAGAAGATCATCCTTAAGAACAGAAGAAGGAGGCAACAGACATTTATAAACTGTGATCAAGGACAAAGCTCACCAAACCACGAGACTTGTGATCTGTTGTGCCTCATTAGCAGTAACTTACCAGCTGATCCGACTTCTTCATGTGCTGGATCCTGTCCTTCAGCTGCTGCTACACATGATGGAAGCTTCAGTTGATTCCATTTGTTTTTCTAAAGATATCTTTTCTAACATTTTCAGAGTTTTACCAGTAATTAATTAATAGAGATGCTCAGCTTGTCTGTCACAGAGCAAGCAGATTCTTAGTCTGGCCCTGCTTACTCAGTTAAATCAGCCTTCATTATTTTCATGATCAGAGATCTCTTGAAGAAACCACATGGAGTTAATTAAGCAGATTATAGCATCCAGTCTGCAGAGCCTATTGGATGCCATGGGGATAACTGAAGGTGGTGTTGGCTTGATTAAATAATTATACACCAGATACTACCTGAATGTTCTAAAAGAATAGACTTAAATAAATCTTCTTATTACTTCAGATTTTCAAATGAAGTATGGCTCTAGCCTTCAAACATGGTATATCTAGAACATTTCACAGGAAGAGCTGGTGTTAATTTAGATGATCCTCTACTTACAAGAAACCTTAATTGCAGTGGTAAATGAGTGTGGTGTGAATTTCTGCAGAGTAATGTGTGTGGGGCATGGCATCTCTGAGTGGCACACAGCAGTGGGAGAGCAGCCAAAGAAGAGTTGGAAGCAGCAGCTGTCATACTAACCTGTGAAGTACCAGTCATCAAGGAATCACGATGAAGCTGTAATTTCTTTTTGATTAACAGGGAATACCTCCACAAAACTTCCTGAAAGAAAGAAAATATCAGTGAGTGTATGATAAAGTTCCTGTAATTAAAAGATCTGAATAGAAACCACTTTCTATTCCATGCCAAATTAGGAAAAGATCACTTTTTTCCAGTTAAAACAAGATTTCACTGGCAGTTGTAAAATGCTTAATATAAATGCCATTTACAACCAAACGAAACTCAGTTCTAACAGAACTAAAACATGTTAGTTATCTGTTCAGCATTTAAGAAAAAAATGAGAAGGATAAACATAAGGAAAAACTTCTTCACTGTGGGTGAGGGAGCACTGGAAGGGGCCACCCAGATGGGTTGTGGAATCTCCTCTGGAGACATTCAAAACCCACCTGGATGAGTGTGTCCTACTCTAGGTGGTCCTGCTCTGGCACGGGATTTGGACTGGATGATCTTTCAAGTTCTCTTCCTACCCTAAAGATTAAACAGGAGAAAAAAATTATTGTTTAAAAATCCAAAACAGAAAAATGACACTTCAGATCCACTGAGCACGTAGTTAAGGTACTAATAGAATCATCACACATGCTTCATTTGTGCCAAACCTGACATTTTGACCAAAAGTAGACTCAGTGTGATAACTTTATGTCATCTTCAGGTTTCAGTAAAGCAAATATTTTAGAAATACAAGTTCAGTTGGCTTTGAGGCAGAAGACACCCTGTTGTCCTTTTCCCACAACTTAATTTGTAACTGTTGCTGGCAGAGCAGCAGCCACTGACATGACATACATTCTTCTACTGACAAGTGACTACACGTGAGCAGAAGTTTGTTCCTCGCTCACTTCACATTAGAGAGTGGTGGAGAACTTCTTAAGTGCAGCAAAAATCCCTGGTCTCTCTCTACTTATGCAGAAAGCAATTTCAGGTCCCCTTATATGCCATCATGTTCTCAGAATCAGCTCAACCTAACTATATTTTATGAAAATGCTCTTTTCTGCACATCGGTCAGCAGTATTTTCCCCTGTGGCTTGCCATTTCTGACAGGCCATTTGTTATGGGTCTTGAGCAAAATTTCTTCTCTATCCAGAATAGCATGTGAGGTATATCTGCAATCTTGCTGGAGAATGTTGTCCAGTGAAAATTAACTTTATATATAGGATGCTCTGAGTCCAGGCTAAAATTAGGTATAAGACTATGCTCATTTCTTCCTAGTACATTTGTTCTCTGGAAGAGATGTTCATGCTTTCCCAACTGTAGGTCACAGTGACAGTTTTCCAGGCACCTTCAGGCTGTATATGATATTGAGAAACGAGATAAAAGCCAGCTTGTTTTGTGAGCTTGGGCTGTGCCACACAGGCAACGTTAATTCTTTAGCTGTTTAGGAGCCCAGGGGATGGCATGGCACAACATACAGGTTGTACAGACTACACTCCCAGTGCCTTGATGGATCTGATCTTAATAATGAATGTCTTCAATGGATTTGTGGATCCCAGTGCCTTCCCACATAGATTAAGGGAAGCTAGTAAATTGTATCTTAAGATAACCATGCTCTGAGCACCCAGGAGTGATGCTTGCTGAGAGTAAAAGTTCCTCTAAGCCTTATAGTTTGAATCAGGACAATCTTTGAATGACACTGAATCAGATCTCTTAGATCAAGCCTCTAACCGTTTCTTATGCTTATTATCTTCTACAGTGTGGAACTGCTGTCAGTTACATTCTTTCTCTTCTGTTCTCCATTCAGTAATAGAGTTCATCTTCGTCAAAAGGGAAATTTTCATTTTGGATTCACCAATGACTGTCACAGATCAGTGGCATTTATCCAGGGAGATGTCAATTGGTGTCATGGAGGTAGAAGTCATTCTTAATTTATTGAGGTTAAATTGTGAAATTGGCCTAATTTGCAATTTATGGCCCTTGACCATCATGAATTGGCCTCTGCAGAAAAATTCTTGCTGCCAGTATAATTATAACTTTGCACTAACATGAACGGATTTTTCTTTTCACCTTCCTCCAGCATGCTAGCACACTGCCTTCTTCCCATGCCAGGTGAAATTCACTCTTTTTTGCAATATTCTTTATTAACCTAGCTTTGCTCAAATCCTTCCAGGATGTTTATATAGAATTTAATTTCTTCATGCTAGGACTTGATATTACATGATTAGAATAGACACCCTTGCAACTATACACCATAGACATTGTTATCTGCAAGCTGAGACAATTTAGCTACAGCTAAAATGAAAATAGAAGTGCAGGTGTTGACATGGGCTGTTATTATGAGCAAGGAATTTCCTTTCCCAGCTAGATTCTTCAAAACTTTGACGGGACATTTAGGCACAGATGCAGATTAATTACACCCAGGAAGTGATTGCTGAAGTTTCTTATTGATATGCATTTTGGAGTGCTGCTAAGATGGATTCCTTTTTGGCTTTTCCCTTGAAAAATATCTCCTTAGGGATTTATATGCCTAGAGTCAACTTGTCAACTATTAGAAAAGGGATGTCATGGAATACATAAGGTGAAGGAGGATTAACTGACTGTAGGACTAAGTGGAGCTTTTTTTTTGTTTGTTTTGAAAATAAATTAAGGAAATATTTCCTCTCCTCCATTCATTTCCTGAATATCACTTTGGTGCTGAATAGAGGCCACTCATGCCATCCTGTAGCTACAAGCAAGAGGTCAAGGTTGTGAGATTAGATACTGTTGAGATCTGGCAGTAAATGTGTGACACATACACATCTCTGCCTACACTAGACCCACAGGCAGTGTGACTCAGTAGAGGCACAGCCAGAGATTTGTGCGTGGCTAAGTATAGCAGCTCATCCTTTTTCCTCTTGCTTTAGTATCATGGCCAAGATAATTAAAGGTTATAGAATCTTTACTGGAATAAGGCACTGTTGCTTATTTTATAAACACCACTAAAAAGTGTAGGAAGAAGAATGTGTTAGAAACATGAGACTGAGGGACTTGTAAGTCCAGAGTAGGTGTGTGGAGTCTCAGAGGAGCCATAAGGAGGCTGGGAAAAGCACAGCTGAAATGGCAGACAGTGAGATGGGCCTAGGGGAAGCACTTAGGTGCAAAAAAGAATGATTACAGCTTTGCTTATTGATGTTTTTAAAGGGATTGTCCTGCAGCTGAATCCTATCTCAGCCTCCCTTCATTAATCCTAAAGGAGGTTCAGCGAAAAAGCGCCATCTGCCCATTCCCTAAAATCACTGCTGAGTCTAACACATACGACACTAACAAGGAAGCAAATTCACATAGTCCAGTTCATTTCTGGATTTCTGGAATTGCATTCAGCGTGACCCAAGCTGGTTCACCAACCAAGGGTAATGGAATGAGAATCATGCTGCTACAAACTGGAGTAATGTGCATATGGCTGGTACTTCTCCAATGCTAAAATAAGTTAATATCTATTTTTTTTCTAATGAGAAATTAGTTTACAGAATCTGATCTTGAGGCTCATTATGATTACTAGTAACTAAATAGAAAATGTCTTTTCTTGTTCTGACTCAAGAGTCTGTAAGACTACTGTGAGATCAAATCCTGCAGGGTGCTTGGTAGCTCTTATTGATGGTGCTAAGCAATTTCTTACTAAAACAGAAGTCCAACTGGGTTGCGGTTGTTCTGTGCTTCTCTGCTTGTAATTGCTTTTGTAAAGAAGAATCAGCATATTGAAATGTGCTCAAGCCCACTTGTCAACCTGTGAAGCTAAATGAAAAGCCAATAAATCCTGATTGAAAGTCTGACTTGATGCTCAGACCTGAACTCTTTAATGTTGATGAAAAGATTGATTGGCATGGCAGGGTGTGATGCACACTCTGCAAGTGTGGGCACTGCAGAGTGACCCAGTAAAACTCAAATCAAGCCCCACTCTGGGATACAAGATAATCTAATGCTCCCAGGTCAGGTTATATTATGTCTTCATGAGTTTGAAATTAAAATGTGACACAACTGGAGAGCTATTGTGGAGATGGTGACAGACTTGCAGTAAAGAGTAGGGTAGGGAACACAGAACTCCTTTCCTCCCGTTCTTTCACAAATTATTCTGGTTTAAAAACAAGGAAGCAAACAACACAATATAAAAATCCCACCCCAAACCAATAAAAAATAAAATCCCCTCAATTTACAACAACAAGCTGTTTCACAGGAGCAATTTTTTTTGCTTCTTTTTTGTTGATTTGGTTTCTAGAACTCCTTTAGAGATATTTAAGATTTTAAAGGTTTCCAAAAGCTAGGGCTTTTGAAGATGTCCTGAAGTGGGCATCCCAAAATAGAAGCATTCAGGTTTACCTGTTTGAAGCAGAATTCCTGCACTGATACAGAAAAGCTTGTGGTTATGGTTCACACTGAGACCATTGGAATTTTTTTTTCCTCTTAGATTTCCAGAGTTTTTCAGCTCTGAAACTTGTTTTCACAAAAGATAGTTTGACTGCAGTTGCTCTAGAAGCTATTTTGGCATTTATGAAGCAGTTGGGGACTGATATGAGGTCTACTGAAGACAAAGGGGAACTTCCCGTTTATTGTTCATGGTCTTTGGATCATCCCCTTTGAGAGAAGAATATGACATAGTTATAGAAATTCAGATTACAAAATTGTCAGGAATATAGGTTTTTATATCTCAAGTGAAAGATCCAAGCTCAATTTGACAAAAATAACTCCCCCATAGCTCAACTTAGAGATGTATTGTGGATGCTGTGGCACAGCATCATCTTCTTCTGGCAGAGCTTTGGAGAAAAGAAGCCTTCCCCTCACACCTCTGACAAGTCTTTGTGCTGCCTGTCATAGTTCATTTAAAAACAAACAAACAAACCTCCCAAAGCAACAAAAGAATCCAGAAATACAACCCAAAACCCCCACAACTTTGGATGAAGAAGAGACCATAACTAAAAGCTCACACAAGCTGCTCTTCTGAGAGCTGAGGAAGAATTTGATTGCATGGTCTGAGAGAAGGGGACATAGGAGTGAAATGTGCAGTTATTTACAGAGAGTTCAGTATCACAGAAATGGTTGGCTTTGAAGTTTTTCCTCAGCTTCTCTGAACTGAGGGGAGAAGTAACCTTTCCCTGCTCTCTGTATCTAAAGGACCTCCACTAGAACCTTTGTTCTCACCTCAGTAGTTTAACTTCATTCTGTTTCCATTACTCATCTGACTTCATCCTTTTACCTCCTTGAAACAAGAGACTAGAAGGATGGCAATCATATGCACCCTTTGACTGACAAAGTCCAAGGAAAGAAGATGCCAGAGGGGAATCTGTGGCAAGCTAAGGCCATGCTACAAAATAGGCTAGAATGTGGTAGGGCTGCCCATTAGTTGGGACACAAACAACCTGACATAATGTCTCAGGTGACTTGCACCACTTTTCAGTGCATCTCCACTTTGTGTTTACTCTGTGTGTGTGCTTGGTGTATACTGATTACATGCTTTTCATGGATTTTTATGTGGATACTCAGTGGTGAGCACAATAGTGCTATATAGTCCTCCTGTGATTTACAATGTTATTAACAATATTGCTATATCTTATTTCAAATAGAAATGAAAATCAGCATGTCAAAGGCTATTGTGATTCAGAATAATGGGGTGATTAATAGTAAAAGTTGATAGTAATATCAATGAGAGTAGTAGTAGAAAAAGATGAAAACAGAACCTCTCCCATGAGACATTCAAAACCCTCCTGGACGAGTTCCTGTGTGACTTACTCTAGGTGATCCTGCTCTGGCAGAGGGCTTGAATTAGATGGTCTTTTAAGGTCCCTTCCAACACTTCAGATTCTGTGATTCAAGTCCTCTCTGCTGTAAAACATAAATGACAGGAAGAACCATGCTTGCTGAGGCCAGTGACTGCATAGACCTTTATCTCATCTTTGACAGTAGTTACTAGCATATATATCTCCATACATGTATGGAGGAGCTTAAGGGCAGAAAGAGCATGCAGTGCCTTTCTTGTATATATTTCTAGACCCTGTGACTTGTGATTTGGGAATTTCCTGAGCCAGAGATGATATCTTTGTGTTTAATAATCTTTTATAGATTTTTCTTCTCTGAATGTGAAGCTGTGTAAGGTTTTAGCATGTTCAGTAGCCTGTGGAAAGAAGTTCCAAAGTTCAGCTTTGAGCTTTGTGATGAAGTCCTGGCTGCTCTGAACTCATTGACTGGAAATTTCATGTGATGCCCTCTAATTCTTGCAGCAGGAGAAACAGAAACTGCTAATTCCTTATTTCACTTTGTGTACTTTTGGAAGAATTTAATTCTGGATATTGTAAAGCATCAATTTTTGAGCACAAACTGAGGTTGACAAGAAATCACTAGAGGAATAATATTTAAAATAACATATATTTGCCATATAAACCAAGCAAGACTCCTTCCTCCAAATTTTCAATCTCAGAATCAGTGAATTATAACTAGATTGTGGTAACAAAAGTAAAAATAAATAAATAGATAAATAGATCAATATCAATAAATCCTCCTCCATCTCCACTCTGCCGTTCTGTGCAGCACATCTAATTTTCAGCAGCTGTTATTATCTTCTCATGCTCTCTGAAATGAAATTGATACATTCTGCTGTAATTTTGTTCAGTTGCAGCTCTGAATTTTTTCTCTATTAGGCTACTGCTGAGTTTCTACTAAAAAAAAGGCAAGTGAGCAAATTTTGTGCTTTTAAAAGGCTAGCTGTTATTAAATAATAAAACCATTATGTAAATCAGCACTGCAGTTTTGTCTTGGTGTGCAAATGAGATACTGCTCATTCCTCTCTCAGGGTATGGCTGACTTAGAGGGGTTTCAAAAAAGCTCAGAAAAATATCATGCACTGGAGAAGACTCTTCCGTGAAGAAGCAAGAGAATGATGTAATAGCCTAGAACAGAGAGAAATAAGAGAAAGCAAGATTAAAAAACAAAGAAATGAATCATTGTAGTGAGTTGACCGTGGCTGGATGCCAAATGCCCACCAAAGCTGATCTATCATGCCCTTCCAACTGGAGGGGGGAGAGAAAATAAAACAAAAGACTTGGGAGTCAAAATAAGAACAGTGAGATCACTCAGCAATTACTGTTACAGGCAAAACACTCAACTTTGGGAGAATTAGTTATTTATTGCTAATGAAATTGGAGAAAGGTAATGAGAAAATAAAGCCAAATCTTAAAACATCTTCCCCCAGCTCCTCCCTTCCCAGACTCAAATTTGCTCCCAATTTTCTCTACCTCTTCCCCTGGCAGTGGCACGGCGGGGCAAGGAATGGGAGTTGTAGTCAGTTTGTCACATATTTCTGCTGCTCCTTCCTCCTCAGAGGGAGGATTCCTCTCCCTCTTCCCCTGCTCCAGCATGAGATCCTTCCCATGGGATACAGTCCTCCATGAACTACTCCAACAGAAGTCTCTTGCATGGATGGCAGTTGCTCATGAACAGCTCCAGTGTGGATCCCTCCCAGGGGATTCAGGAATGAACTGCTCCAGCGTGCGTCCCCTTTGAGAGATCGGAAAGCACACGTCTGCTCCAGCGTGCGTCCCCTTTGAGGTCACAACTCTTGACAGCAAATCTGCTCCACTGTGGACTCCTCTCTCACAAGGGCTACACAGGTTCTACTCCAGTGTGGGCTTCCCACGGGGTCACAGCCTCCTTTTAGCATCTCCCTGCTCTGGTATAGGGTCTTCCACTGGCTGTGGATGAATCTGTTTCCCCATGGCCTCCATGGCTGCAGGGGCAGGGCCTTAACACGGGCTTCAGGGGAACATCTGCTCGTGAACTGAAGCAGAGCTGTCCCTTCCCTACCAACCTTGGTGTCTGCAGAGTTCTTTCTCTCACATAGTCTCACTCCTCCTTCCATCTGCAGTTGCTGTTGTGCAGGTTTTTTTTTTTCACCATCTCAAATCTGTTCTCCCAGAGGTGCTGCCACTGATGCTGCCTTGGCCAGTGCAGGCTCATCTTGGAGCTGAATGGTGTTAGCTCTATCTGACACAGGGAAACTTCTAGCGGCTCCTAACAAAAGCCATCTTTGTAGCTTCCCTCCTAGCAAAACTTGGCCATGCAAACCCAATATAATAATCTAGAAAACAACATTCTCTTATGACACGGATGTTCAATCAGAAGGTGGCAAATTCAAAATTTATTGAAAGAAGTACTTTTTTACATGGCATGTAATTAGACTTTTGAACTCATTGCTACAGGAAATTGTTAAAGTCTAGACAATGTGAAGCCTCAAGAAATAGATTAGTCGCTTACATGAAAAATAAAAATGATAGTGCTGAATGTTAAATAACATTAGCAAAAAGATATTACTCTTGGTGATTCATATCTTAAACCAATCTTTCATGCTTTGTTCTTCTGCATGAAGCATTGAGATGAGATCTGGTTTAGATAAAGAGCGGAAATCATCACATATATATTTGTTGTGTGCCCTAACACCTTTCTCTCTGGTTTATTACTGTGCTCTGCCACAGACTATGGGCTTTATCTCACCATGGCAATGTGTTTGCCTGTACTCGAGAAGAGAGACATGGGTGAAAAAGGACAAGAGGAGTCATTTGGCAAGGTGGTAGTACGGCTGACAGCCATCGTGCGTGGCTTTCACCAGAGCCAGAACTGGAGGTTACTGCTCCCTTTTTACATACAGTTAGATGAGACACTGATCCTTATGTGCAGGGACTGAAACTGGGAGGACATCACCAGCCAAACCTGTACTACTGAATAAGAGTGGCTGAACATGCTGTCAGAAAAGTTGGAAATATCTGAGTGTCCCTATATATAAACATATTTTTTTTTTATAAACATATTTTTTGTTCTCCATGCCAATAACTGCATGAGGTAGCTCTTTCTCCTTGCAATGCTACTGAGATTCTAAAGTATTTCAAGAACAGTTCTAGGACCACTGCAGTACATCTCCAGCTGAAGGAGTGGAGTTGCACTGATGGCATGTCACCAGGTTAGAGTGTTCAGCATCTTTGAGAAAAATAAAAAGAGCTAGAATTCACACATTTGTGACCAGCAATGCAAAAGCCACTTTCTTGTCTGGTATGCAAATTCCCCTTCCCTCCTTCTATTTTCAGGTAGCCTTTCACACTGCTCTTGACTCCTGAATGCTATTGTGCATCATGGCTATCGTGTGGCAGACATAAATGTAGACTAAATGGTCAGATCAGAGCTCATATCTTTCAGACACATTTCTTTCTCAGTGCTTTGGTTTCCAGTGTAGCAAAGCTCCCAGATATGTTTAATAATAAGCCTAGGAGAAGTTTATGCAAATCAAGAAAATATTAAAGGATCAGTTTCATTTTTAGAGTATCTAAATCTAGTCCACTTCAGCATTGACAAATTTATATTAAGAAAGCATTGATATAGGTCTCCAACTTTAAGTACATGTTTATAATCCACTGAAGTGGATTGAGATCAATAGGTTTGAGGAATGTGCTTAAAATGAAGTGTATACTTGAGTGCTTCTAGAGTCAAGGCCTTAGTAAAGAGCTCATCAAAGGTTTTCCTAGATGCAAAGTTGCACTGATATAAATTGGAAAGTGATTTGAAAATGATTGGATTAAACTCATCTGAAAGTTTGCTATATGCATTTGATAAAAGAGTGAAGTTGAAGACTGAGATACAAATTTTGCTAGTCAAAATTAAATGCACTACCACTCTCCCAGATCTCCTTATTGCTATCCTAAAGTTCATTGTCCCCAGGACAGAGTGGAAAAATGTACATATCCCTCTTCTGCTGTGGTTTACAGGCTCCTAGATGAAATGATCTTGTTGGGAGATTTTATTCTAGAATCTCAGATTAAGAACAGAAACAATTGAGATGTTTATCCCAGTTTCCTTTTGGCTTTCCTGAATGAGTGGCTAGGAACCTCTTGCAAAGAGACAGGAAAACAGCCAGCGAGTCAGAGCATCTTCATCTACTCCTTCTTTGTGTATCAGTGAGTGTATGTGTGTTTGTGTGTGCGCTAGAGGTGGTGAGTAAATCTAAATGAATCAGTCAGTCTGGAGTGTCTTCACACATAAGTGCTTAAGGAAGGTTTACACTAGTTTGACTAGATCAGTAGTCTGCAGTCACCCAATCCTGCCAAACTTACTGAACTAGGAATGGGAAGTCATTAGTTTAATATGCCTTATGGAGTGAATGTTTGTTAGCCAAACTGCTAAAAATTGTCTGCATGCTTTTGGCTCACAGCAATCACAGTGTCAATTGTGTTAAATTCACAGTTCACTGGAGATCCATGTAATGGCAGCACACTCACAAAGTTTAATAAAAAAAACTCATAAAGTCTTTAACCCCCTGCCTGCCTACACAGCGTGTTAAGCACCTTTAACATGCTTCTGAATAAGTACCACACTTCTATTGCTGATGTCAAAAGAGACTTCAGAAATTAGGATGTGGTTCTACAAATTCACTCCTTGGATATTTATGGTTGCAAGGGCTTTCTATTCAATTCAATTCAATTCAATTCTATTAGTATCTATAATTCCCTGATTTTAGTCCTTATTCCCATTCTCATGATTTTTCTCCTCCTTTGAAACTTTTATGTAAATGAAAATATAAAATCCTTAAATATCTATTTGTATTTCTTCTTCCACCTGTAGCTCCTGGCAACACATCTAGTTCAAGCTGAGCTACTTTTATTAAGCCTTTGATTCCAGGGAAAAAAAAAAGAACTTTCTTTTCATTGTTGCCAGTATGGGATCATCACATGTTTGAGTTAGATCCATTGCCCAGGAAACTCTTACACAGATGGTCAATAGCTCATGCAAGGAGGCAGCAGACCATGTAAACAGCCTTTGGATTCAGGCATTATTATTAACAGAGTTGCTTAGTAATAAGGCCAAACCCTTTGAGAAATTGCTCATTGCTATAGCTAGCATTTAAGCCTATTCTAATTGAGGAATTTTTAAAAAATAGAATAAATTGAATGGCTAGAGAGCTTATTTCTGTTTAAGTTTTTTATGTGTATATATGTGTGTGTGTTTGTGTGTGTGTGTGTACAACTGGAAAAGATAACTAGACATAGTCTGTTCCGACCGTGTCTCAATCATTTTCTAAATCTTTTTTATGTATCACTCATTTTTTATATGATCTAAAGTATATGGGATTTTATTTGTCCTAAAAAGTATGTATGCTATAAAGTTTGAGCAATAGGAGATCAAGATATAGTATGTAGACTCCAGAAAAAGACCAGACACAAGTAATAGTCCCCCAGCTAATCAGAAGGAAACTGCCCTTTCAGAAGAGCAAATATTTTATTTTTATTTTTACTTGTAGATCTGCCCACTTTTGATCCAGGATTTGAACACAGGTTTCACTGTTGGTTTTTAAATCTCTATGGATGCTCTGCACCACTCTTTAGCCCAGCAGTGACAGCTTCACAGCTCTGCAGTCTCATTTTTCTACAAAAAAAAAAAGAAAATCCTCTAGAGAGATTCCCTCAAAGTCCTGAAGAAGAGCAGCACTGCTCTTACATCTGGCATCTGGCAGTCAAAGATTACATCTTGTAAGAATTCATCATGATTTAAGTTACACCTTAGTTTGTTACCTATAGAGAGAAATGCAATCACAATGCCTGCACGAGCCACTGTGTTTTGGGGAAGGAAAGAGAACATCAGACTTGGTGGAAAGGGATGACAGAAGAATGCAATGGTGCTAAATACCAACTTTGTTCACTCCAAGTGATCTTGTTAAATATCTTTGATAATCAAAGTAAGGAGTCAGCTGCATCCTGGCGAGCAAGTGGAAGTCATCTTCCTGCACAAGTTTCTGCTCAGGTCTATAAGAGAAGGTGGAGGAGCGAAGGGCTGCTCCTTCAGGCCAGACCTTGAACTAAACTCACTCTGGAGAGGTAGAAGGTGAGAAGAGCATGACTCTGGTGCAGATGCATTTCTGTTCCCCTTTCCACTCCTCAGCTTGAGTTAGCAAACAAAAAAAGCAATACTAATAGCACTCTGCAGAAAACAATGGGTTTTTCTGCTCTTCTATCTACTTAAAATGCTCTGTGTCATTGACAAAGGTGAGATGCCCTGCTGCTTACATGTCCTTTTTTTAAGTTGTGATGTGGAAAATGGGAAAATGTATAACTGCAAACACTTTTGGGCACTCTAACAGTTCAGGAACCACACTAGAAGCTGCTGAGTTCCCGTAAAATCCCGCTTGCACCCTGCCTGAGGAGAAATCACTCATCAGACTGCACACATGTATCGCTTTTTATCAGAACTCAGTGTATGCACTGTCCATTGCAAGACCATTGGAGGCAAGGTGTGGGTATGTAAAGCTGCTAGCTGGCACATTCCTGGACAATCAGAAGTGGTCCTTTGGTATATACTGTCATATCAAACCACATTTCAGGAGTTTATGGATATGAAGAAGTTCCAAGAGATCCAGAAATTAAATGGGTTAGTTATAAAACAATAATGCACCCTGTGATTATTATTAACCTCACCCTGTGAGATTAATCACAAACACCTCAATTCTCACTCTCAAAAAGTCTGAATTTCTGAATCCGGAGGAGCATTTCTTGGCGGGATAATAGTTTCTGCTTGCCTTCTCACTTAAGCATCTGCTGTTGGCTGGGCACAAGACACTGAACTAAAAGGTCTTTTGTTTTATCCAATATTATTTTCTTATGCATAAACTAACACTGAAGAAAACTAGAAGGGCTGGCTCAGCTCCTAGTGAACCTTATTTAGCATTGAATAAACACCGATCAGCTCCAGCTGAGAGCAAGTGCTGGTATGGATTAAATGTCCTACTGCTATGGAACAAGTTGGCAGGTTTGTATTTCTTTTGCAAGCCATGGTCATCCTGTGTTCTTTAACACTCTTTGTGTCAGTGGTATTTCAGCTAACCTGTCAGTTGTGTGCATCATGTTTATGAAACGTGATAGGCAATAGGGAAGTGAGTGGGAAGAGGGGAGGTTGCATTTTTACCCTTCCAGTCATGATCAAATCAATAGTTATCTCTGTGCATGAAATCACAGTTGTCTCATTAAAAGCTGAGTTATAGCTGGTGTGTTCTACTGCTGCTGTTCCTTCACTGGTTTTAGGGTACTGTTCTCAATCTGTGTGCAATGGGTCAGCCCTTTTGTCCAGGTGACACATATGATTTGCTTACACATTTTGCCCTGCAATGCTTCTTCAACACATAAGGATTTGTATCTGAACACGCCAAGGGCAATGCTAAAAATCCATACTTGCCAAGAAATGAGAGAGTACTAACATTTAGAAAAATGGGAGGATGAATCTTCACTGAAGATACAAAGTCAATAAAGAGACTCATAGTGACCTGAGCATAGGTCAAGTTGACCTATGTGGGAACAGACAGAAAAGAATGAAAGGAAAACAAGTTAGAGGAAAAGGTAGCACTAAAATTATGAGCTGCAGCCATTAATTGCAATACTGTCAGTTCCTAAAGTGCCTGAGGAACCCTTTGGCTTTCTTTGTCTCCTGTTCTAGAATATAAAAGTACAGGAGAGAAACAGCCTGGTTTGCAGTAAACAGAATAGATCTGTTCTCCTGATCAGGGAAACTGAGACATGGATCAGGAAAATGGGTTATCATGGGACTTGTGATAGAGTGTGTCTGAGGAAAGAAGAACCTATGAGCCTTTGGCTCTGTTCAGTTGATTACCATTATAATGCCTTTTTTTTTTCTCCTTGACCACATCACCTCAGGTAGAGTTCACCATCCACTGATTTATGTCATTACAGGAACTCTGTATGCAGACACATAGGGTAAGAGGCACAGCTAAAAAAGGAATCCAACTATTTATGTCCTTCACTACCTAGCAGCCTTTGTAACTCTTGGCTTTATGTATTCAGGGCTGGTGCATTTCTTATTGGGGACCATAAAAGAGAATTTGGATGAACTGCAGAGTAGATGCAAGAATATTAAACTTTCTTAATTCTTACATTTGTCATGTCCAAGATGCTTAGCTGCACAAAGCATAGGGCTGGGGAAGGAATTTCTCATCACGTGATTGGGAGATGCTCATGGGGATTTTTCTTGCTCTGCAGAGAAATCACAAGGGAGCAACAGTTAGGATATGTAGGAATGTCATAGTCAATTAATTTCCTCAAATTACACTCCGAAGTTGTGTTTAGAAAATGAATTAATATTGGCGAAAAAGCACTGATATCCTTGGATAAAGGGCAACAGAGAAGAACACATTGTTATTATTAAACTGTTGTAGAAATCCTCTCTTTGGCTTTCAGTGAATTATTGCAGTGAGTTTCCTTGGTGATGTGACGTAGAATTTACTGGAGTGTTTGTGCTGTATAATTGAAAACGACATTACCTTTATTAAACAATCTGTGGGACTCTAACTCTTTTTTATTCTGCAACTCAGCTTCGACAGTGACTCTTACCAATGGTCTTGAGCCAATAAAGTGGAGGTTGGTCAGACATCCACTAGGAGGCAGTTAAGGGAAGGCTGAGGGCAAAGAAATACATGCCTTGCTTTAGGTAAGCACAATAGCACCAGGTGGACAATGAATGTTGCTGGAGTCTCAATTATCTGCTCATCAAATTGTTGCTGATAACAAAGGGAAGAGTGAAATTGCTTGTCATCTTGTCATTTTCTCCCTCAAACTAAGATCATAAGGTTCAGGATGAAGAAGCTTCTACATAAGCCACGAGTTTAGAGCCAGCACTACCTGAAAGCCATCACCAATGGCTGTCCATTTATCTGAGTAAAATATGTTAATGTTTCTAGTCCTATTTTTCTTAGACAGATGTTTGCATCATAACAAGTCTCATCTTAATCAATGCTAATTGCTGTTCCTGACAACAGCCTCCGAAGAGAGGCTTTAGGGAGCAAGTAGTTTCTGGGGTCACACACCTAGGGATCACTAAAAGAGCTTGCTTTTCAAAAGCTGCCAGTGTGGTATTAAATACATACAATGAGTATGGAAAACTAATACTGTGGTTTGAATTTCTCTCATGCCTGAGCATGTTAGAGTGTTCCTATTAAAGGTGTCTAGCTTGTTAAGTGTTAGTGTAAATGATTGACCCATCTTTTCAATGGTGCTGTGTTCTGGTACAGCAGGGTGGTAACATGTTTCACAACTGAACTCCATCCTACAGCAACACTGATTTTATCACTTAGGGAGTAGTAGGGCCCTTAACACTTGGAGTGACTGCAACGCAGCTATTTTTCTCTCTGATAGTGGGTTGTACTGGTGTCGCATCTATGGTAACCTGTGGGTCTGATGAAGGGCCTACAGAACTGAAAGCTTAACTGTATTCTTCAAGTGTACACTGATCTCAAATAAGAAAATACATCTTTGTAAGAATATAATCACTCCCTTGTCAAATGAAATTGAGTAAATTTTCTTCTCTTAAATTGAGTTTGATTTTTTAATGACTTCTTAGTCCTGCAAATATTGGTATAATGGGAATATAGATACACTTCGATAGAATGTGGATCCTCTCCTGGATACTCCAACTTGATTAAATATCCCAGTGGATCCTAACTAGGAAGCTCTGATTTCCTTAAATCAAAATGGTTGCTTCTTCATCACATCATTAAGAAAAAGCAAGGAGCCAGGTTAATAGCTGGCCTCTGGGCCTCTTTCATAGAGGCAGGAGAAACTCTGTAAAGAAATCAACAGATATGTTAAATACTGATTCCTGTTTGGCACTGATTATTTGTATCTCTTACTCTGGAATGGGATAGAATAATATATAATGGAAATCAATAAAAATTATTATACAGTATAAATATATAATTAAGAAAATATAAATTCAAATAAGACAATTCTGTTGTCACCAATCAGACAATTTCTGATCTTGGACATTGAAGTTCTTCAGTATTTGATTAAAGATGAAATAATTATGTTCTCATTGTTCTGGGATGTCTTAAAATGTAACAGTTTTTATTTTATGTTTCTCCCCAAACCTCCTTTTGCCACTCTGAAAATTTATGGTTTAATATAGTGCTTATCTTCACACTGGCACACAACAGGTCAGACACAGCAATTGGTCGAATCCTATATCTGTAAATCCAATCTTTTCATGATGGGCTAGACCCTCTCTCTGATATTCAGTTTGTGAAATTATTGAGATGTCAGGAGAAGACTGCCACAATCCATATCAGTATAGATGAGGGCAAAGTGTGACCCCAAACGTGACATTTTGCTAATGATTTGCTTACTATCCATATCTTCCCAGCCTTTCAGGAAATGCAAGCCCTGGAGATGGGAAAGAAAAGCAGCTGGTTAAGTTGAGGCCAAGGAAAAATCCATGTTAGAAGAAATTTTAAACTTCAGGTCAGAAGAGACAGAACTTTATTTCTTTTTACTTTTCCTATAAGTATTGTCATTACAGATCAATTATTTCTAATCCCCTGATGGTGTCTTTGGGAATAAATGCTCAGTCCTGGGATGTTCTGAGTATTTTGCCTTATTGTGAGATCTGCTGAACTTGGTGGAAAGACTTTCTCTGGATCAGGCTTAGCAACAGGACTTAATATTGCTTCCAGCCAGAAATTCAGTTGCTTATTCTGTACAAGAAAGTTATTTTAGTTTTCTTTGCTGCCTTAAATTCTGCAAATCTGCAAATCTTTCCTTACTGAAATATGATGTCTCTGTAAAGTTTTAGGCCTTTTGTTGGTTTGTTACTCAACCCAAGGAATTAAATTATTTTCTCTGTATCACTGGAGGAGTCAGAATGGGACAAATCTGAACAAAACTCACCAGTAAGCCAGTTTCCTTTGTGTTACCCAATCCAGAGAACCAATGTGAAAGGGCAATAGAAAAAGGAACTGAATCAGCTTAAAATAACTGTAGTGTTGTATTTTGTGGTTTTTTTTTTTCCTATTGAGCTCTCCCATTGAATTTTTTGGTTTTTTCCCCCTTGCTTATGAAGATTACAAATGCTAAGAACTACAACATACCCTGTGCATCTACTCCATCTAATTACAAGCCATGTACAGTCAGAGAGTGGAGCTACAGTTGCTAATCCCTTCTGACTTCCAGATGAATTTAAATGCTTGGATGATATGTACCAGGTCACAAGTTCATCTCATCCACAGAGGTGCTGTGTGCAAACAAATCATCAGCTGCAGAGTTGAGCTAGGTCAGATTCATTATTGCTTTTCTTCCAAGTTATCAAGTTGTGGTGAATTGCTTCGGAGCTCAGTGGATTCCATCAAAAACCTGCCTTCAATTCCAGAGTTCTAGGGCCATTATGAGACTTTCCCATGGTTGTACCCGAGTGTACTTATGGTGTACCCAGGATTCATGTAGGAGCTGGATGAAAACCAGACCAAGATTCATCAAAAATCTTTTGTTTTGATTTGGATTAATCTGCAGTATTAATTCAGTTTTCAAGTCAGGCTTTGCCTTCTGTTAGCTCATGAAATTGGCTTTATGACACCAATGTTGCATGAGACATTACCTCAGTTAAATGTGGCTGGATTGCATTAACTCACTCTTGCATATCTACAAACGGTGCATAACCCAGAGCTCTCTGTTGAAGTCTTCTTTCCTCCTGGAGATGACTATTTATATATTTTGTCATTTACTATGTATGGATGTGTACAGTCTGATTACGATTACTTGGAACTGCTGATTTCATGTCCAAGCATACAGTACATTTGAACTGTGAAAATGTTTAGGAAGCTCTGTTCCTTTTTGACACCTTATGCCCAGAGGAAAGAATGAAAGGAAACGTACATTCACTTTTGAGTAGGAGAAAAAAAAGATTTTTCTCAGGAGATTTTCCCCTCAGATTTCTGTGATGAGTAATGTTCCTGTCAATTATTGGGTTATTCAGAAAGAAGCTAAAAGAAAATGCTTAATTTTAGCTTCCTTCACTTTTTGGATTGATGTCATTTCTACTTCTGTGAAAATAGATATTCCCTGTGGAAATGAAGAGCTCTCATCTGGATGACAAATCAATGCCAATTAAGATCATAGTAATGATTAAGGACTTCCCATCCTGAGTCTTCATTTGAGGTTTTGCTAATACTTTTAGAAAGACGTATTCAAGCAGTTGTGAAGTTTTAGGACACTATTAGGGACTAGGAAGGACTAGGTGATCTCTAGACATCCCTTCCAACCCCTACCATTCTGTGATTATAATGATCTGATGGATTGATATCCATGACTTAGTACCTGTTCTTGGATAAGATAGAATGTACCATGCTTCTTCATTCCCCAGCCTGTAGTGGTACATGGGGTTATTCTTTCCCAGATATAAGACTCTACACTTGCTCTTGTTGAATTTCATTAGATTTCTTTCTGCCCAACTGTCCAGCCTATCCGGGTCTCATTGAATGGCAGCACAGCCTTCTGGTGTGTCAGCCACTCCCCCCAGTTTAGTATCCTCAGAAAACTTTCTTACAGTGCCTCTGTTCCCTCAGTGAGGTCATTAATGAATATATTGAACAGTACCAGTCCCAGCATCGACCCCTGAGAGACTTCACTAGATAGAGGCCTCCAACTAGACCCTGCCCCATTAATTACAACTTTCTGCCTTCTTCCCTTCAACCAGTTAACAATCCACCTCACTACATGATCATCCAGCCCACACTTTCTGGATGTGTAATTATGCTATCATTTTAGACAGTTTAAATTGGCATGAGTCCTACTTTCAGTGTGTTGATAAATCCTATTTCTCTTGTAAAAGCTATAAGACGTAGGAGATGGCTACCTTGGTTTAAGGAATCATATGTCTTTTTGTCCTGAATTCCAGTGCTCTGTCCAATACTGTTGGGTGGACTTTCCAGTGATTTACCCTAGAAGCAACTGCATTAACCTGTGGAACAACTACTTTATATCTGAAACTTTAAATTAATTCAAACAGAGAAGTAGTCACAGGACAAGGGACTATTGCTCAGAACAGTTTGTAGTGCTGCAAATTTGCAAAAATTAAAGTGTGGATTTGCTTCTTTATTTGATTCTAAAGTACTTCATTCTGCTTCAGCAAAAAGGCTCTACTCTTGCTTGTGTACCTGGATACAGCATGATGTTTTCTTTGGGAGCAGACGAAGCTGTAAATGTCACAACAGACAGCTAAGGTCCTAATTTCCTTTCACAGTAGATGCAGCTTGTACCCTTAAATCCCCATTGACTTAAAATGGTTTCTCTTTTGTTGGTAAGAAGCTCTACAGCCAAATACAAACACCACTTTAAAAGAGCTTCCTGTTAGCAACAGCTGAAAAGCATCTTGTGGACGGATGTTATGTGGATAACTCAAAAACATTTTGAAAAATAAGAAATGCTTCAGAGATGTACTCTGAGACTTTTTCCAACATCTCTTTACATCTCTATCTCTTGAGCCCTTAATAAAACTCAGTCACAATAGAAAGGAATAATATTGATGAGCTTTAAGAAAAGAAAAACTGGAAAAATTTGTTACCTACTATAGAGAAGGTTAGAGAACAGGCAAAATAAGAAGAACAAATAAACAAACAAACAACCCCTTAAGATAATTTTGCCTTCTGATAGAGTTTGGTATTCACATTATTCAGTATGATCTGGAGTGTAGACTAAGGATGCAATTTTATGTTGTAAACCAATTTAAAATGTGACTGCCAGTTCACCTTCCTCTAACAAAATTTTATGTACCTAAATTCATGGGTTGATCCTGTATACTTTTTGGGTTTTTTTAGTCCAAGTGTCATTCTGGTGTCAGAAGGTGGAAGACAAACCTATATGTCAAGATTTGTAAAGGTAAGAGATGTCTGATGAATTCTTCTTGCCTGGTGTCCCCTTTCACTCTGCTTGCACATCATTTCCCAAGTCCATGTTGTCTTTCTGCTGATGCAGGTGGGGAATGGCTGACCAAGAGATGCGAGAGTTGAAGCTTGGATCTCCATGTCTAAGGCTAAAGATTTCTTTGACTTGAGTGTGCAAAAAATAATTTCCGCAAGTTAGACATTGAGATACATAAAATTGAGGTGGTTTTATCCCTCACCTACATTGTAGATCCCTGTGTCTGAGAATAGCCACCAATCTCTCCGGAGAGCTCTGCACTGTCAAAGAGAATAAATTGCTTCATCATTTGTCAAAGTAGTCTCCAAAGTCCAGTGTTAAACGAATGGGGAGGCATTATAGGAGAGACTTTGCTGCTCCTGCCTATAATAAGGTTAAAAGCAACTTGATCACATCCTCTAAGTATCTCCGCTGGGGATAACTAGTGTATAGTGCAGAGGTGTGAGAGGGCTCGTTAATTTTAGACAAAGTTGAAACAGAAATAGTAACTGGAAATTGAAACTAGATGAATTAAAGATAAAACTGTGGGGTTTTTTAAAATTTCTGATTTATTTATTTTCTTAGAAGCAGAGATGATTAACAATGTTGGCAGACTGCTCAGAGGAAAAGGAAGTTTTTCCTTTGCTTTCAATCTTTAAACTGCAACGAGCTTTCCTTCAAAGAGGGGAGTTTTAACCATTCTAGAAGTTATTGAGCTGAGTAGAGGAATTCCTAGGTGATGTGTTGCTATTAATATTACTGAGACTTTGAGGCTCCTGGATTATCATGAGTCTTTTTGGCCTTAAAAAAAAAATCTATAAACTGCTGTGTATAATACAACCTTTCAAAGCCACTTTGTTGAATGATTGAGCTTTTATGACATTTTATCTGCACGTTTCTGCATACATGTACACGTCCATCAGGTTATTTATTCAGAGCTCTTAATCTCAGTTTTAGTTGTACCATAAACTACATTGTCCTTAACACTGCTGCTGGAAATACGTAAAATAGAAGGAAAAGACTGTAGTGATTCTAGTTGTAATCCGTCCTCAGGTATTTCTCTGAGACTATTTGAACTCCTTCCTAACAGATAGAAATGTATTTTAAATCCACATCATTGTAGGAAGAAAAGATTCAAGATCCTGAGGCTTTTCTTAGCCTGTCTTTATTGTCCTTATAATTCCTAGACTTCCCCTGTATTTCTCTCTCTCTGTAAATCTACAAGATGTTTTAATCATTTTTTCCCCTTCTCTACAGTCTCATATCTTCAGCCTCAGTCCAATGAAGATCTAAATGCTCTCCTTCCACACTAATCAACTGTCTTCACTCAACATCATCCACAGCTGTAGGTTCTGCCCTGTTGCATAAGGTGAGCAGAGCAAGGAGCTTTCTAGGGCAGGAAAAAGGAGATGAGATAAAACACGGGATCTATTTAGCACCCATATCAGGAATCAACACTCATTTTCATAATGAATTTGCCTGTGTTCGTCATCACTGCAGACTTTCATTAGGAGGATGACAGCTGAAATTTCTTCATCTGCCATCTCCATGGTACCCCCAGCAGTAGGTTGCTCAAGGAAAGACTTACTTTAATCACTGCTGTGAAGCATTGGGCTGTGAGTGGGACTGGGGCTGTTTCTGGCAAGACAAGGAAGAGAATTAAAGGAAAGCTTTCTGTGCCTACAGCTTATCAGCTTAGCGCTAATATATGTACCCCTTGAAGTCTTCTTGACTCATCTCTTTATTGATTTGTTTGTATATGTGGTAATCATGATGAAGAAATAGCAACCACCCTTCCTCCTGAAATATGGCTGCCTCTGTAGTGGAGCAAGATAGGTGTTTAGCACCAACCAGACGACATGACACTTCAGAAGCAGATTTGGTTGAAGTATTATTAGGGAAAACTAAGCAAACAAAAGCATTGTGACAGCATTTGTGGAGCACATTTAAACCATGTGTAAGCATGGTACCCTCATGTAGCCCAACAGGTTTATATATGTCTAGCTTGAGAAAGTACCAATCTAGGCTTTTTAGCAACACACTTCAAGATTTTTTTTATTCTCAATTTACAGGAAAGAATTTTTCTTTTAGGAAGGATGTTAGGAGACCCCACTAAGCTGTGTTGACAACCAGCTTGCCTGCCAGTGCCGTCTCTTGGCAGCTGCTGGGGGACTGTAAGTAATTGATGCAAAGGAACACAAAAGTGCAATTGTTTTTCCTTGTTGGATGAGATTTATCTGATGAGTCTTCTATTATCTGCTTTGTAGCACAAAAAGTTGAGAGCTGAAAAAGTGTTGGCTGTGTGTAGATAGAAGCTTCTAGTAGTAGCTTACACACATGCATATACATAATGCGTCTTGACTCAAGATAAAGAAGCACGGAGGCTCTGCTTTGTGCACTTCAGTTTTTCTCGCCTTTACAGGCTTAAGTACCAGAGGAGGTTTCATGTAAATTGGAAACAGAGAAATGATTATCTGCTTATCTTGCTTTCCTTTCAGAGTGGTACAGTGAAATCAGCAGAACTCCACCCCTCCTCCTCTCTTCCTAGCATATAAACCTTGTTTTAGAAAAAAATTAGAATGCATTGTGGATAAAGGAAGGTGACCCTAGGTCTTGGATCTGTTTCCTTCATTAGCAGCAAATCGGCATGTAGTGATTGCTGCTTCTAGTATCAATGCTGGAACATTTAACTAGTCAGAAGAGTTTACAGATGCCAGAAAAGAAAGCCAGTGATGCATATAATATATTGCTGGAATCATAAATAGCTGAGACAAGAGCTGGTTATTGCTTAGTTCAATATTGTTGTTTGATAGCAACCCTAAATACACTCTGCTGGGTTAAATATTGTACTATTAACTCCAGAGATAATGATCTTCCTAGATTGAATGAGGGACAATCATATTATGGCGTGATGCATTTCTTTGAGCTTCCCATATGTGAGCAGGGTAATTGAGGGGACTAGCAATTTTGTAAGCCATCTTGAGGGTCAAATTCTCTCATTGTACTGGCTCCCCATTCCTCGAGAGGGCAGGAGGACTTACTCTATGAATACAAAAGTATTAGATGACCCTGCTTTTTGTATATTTGTAAAGCTCTCATCAACTCAGTGTCCCAGCCTGTGGATATTATCAATCTCTAACTAATTATAACATATCCATTCCACACTACTAGTAGCTTCAAACGTAACAATTTATCTGGGCCTTTCCCTCATCCTTTCTAATAGGTAACTGAGTGAAGATGTGAGTTGTCTTTGTGTTCATTATTTTCTCTCTTCTGTCTGAGCTAGAAGAAAAATGAAATACGATTCAGCAGAGAAAGGAGCCCTGTTTCTAAAACAGCAGTAATGTCCCTAGAAAATGTCCTATCCTTAAACCTGGCTGAATAGTTCAATGAGACCATAGATCATAGGCAGCTAGAGTGGAAGCTTTAATGTTATATTAGAAATACATTTTTAGCTGGCCAAACAAAAGAGGAATCTGGAGGATGAAAGAAATGCCCAAGGTTTACCTTTCCTTGCAACAACTTATTCACTTGACTTATATTGTGCATTTGATACCGGAATGTCTCTCCTTTTCTATTTCTCAGTTCCTGTTTTATTCAATGCTGTATTTAAATGTTTCATTTAAATGATTCAAAGTCATTAAGGAGAATAATTTACATATATTTAAAAATATATATGTACATAAATATATGCATGTATACATATGCACATGTGTATGTATCTACACATATGAAGTTCTCAGTAACCAAGCCAAATTTTAAGTAGACTCTTCTATTCCCTCATAAGATTTAACCTTTTACTCTCCTTACCCTTTTGCTTTAAATTCAGAACCTTTACAGACCAGCCTGATATTGGCTAAATCCAAAAAGACCACCAGTTGGGAGAGACTTGCACCTCAGTTCTGTTGTTGCTCCTTCAAATGACCATTTCATTTGCATGATGGACACTTAAGGTCTGAAGGAACTCCACACAGACATATTGCAAGAGAATTGTGATGTTCTATGAACCACTTAAAAAAAAAAAACAAACCAAAGAACTTTGTGAATCTCTCTACATCACTATCCAGAACTATCCAGCGATGACCATAAACTTAATTTATACTAATCTATCTGCAGAAGGACCTCTGCAAGTCTTATTTTTGGGGGCATTCTGTGCTTGTACTTATTCTCAGTCCTTCTCCCTTTGAAAGTCATCTTCAAGTCAGGTTATCTTTGAAGCCTCCTCCTTCATGAAGCTGATGATTTATTTTTATTGCTTTAAAAAATGGGTTAGATGCTTCTGATTTGCCTGTTGGTATCTTCTTAATTTCATCATGAGAGTCTTGCCACAGTATGCACTATGATTTTTGGCTCCTAATTTTACTGTCTAGGTAAAATGAAGGGCAAATTTGAAATGTTTTCCACTCAAAGTGCAAGGATACTTTTGATTCACAAGCCTTTTGCTGCCTGTGAGACTACTTGCAAAGTAATGTCTGCTAAACTCTGCTGGATATATCCACGTGTAACTGTTGAGTCTGTAAATCTTCATGTCACCATCAGCTATGGAATAATTTATGATACAGTGAGACACATTAAAAGGATAGGTTTGTTAGTATCTGAACAGAAGATTCCTGATCCAAAACAAGGTGCTTCTTTGCTATCTTTTCAATGACTGATGAATTTTTTATTCAACACTCATTGTTCCAATAATATAATTTTTTCAATTAGTAATTTTTAAAAATTTGTCTTCATTCCCAGCTTGAAGAATTTCTATTGCTTTGGGATTTTGGTTTATTCTATTGAATAATTAATTCTATTGTAATCCTGATATAGAATAACTGAACATAAAATAATATTAAAAATAAAACAAACCAAAAAATTTACACTATTGCTTGATTATAACATTTTTGAAGAAAAAAGTAAACTAATCAGATCATTGGAGATGATGTTCATTTGCACTAATTCAAGACCTAGTCATCTTTGTGTCTTCTTTGCTTTTAATTTGTTTTCCTTAAAAAATATCTATCCTTTTCCTCACAAAACAGAATGAGATTCAAAATTCACAAGCACAGCAGAAAACAGGAATATACCCTAAATCACTTGCATGCCTTGTTAAAAAGAAAAAAAAAAGGGTTATTCTTTATTGAATAACTATAATGTAGCATAATATACAAGATTGTAACATGAAGAGACATCAACCTCCCTCATAACACATAAAATAGAAATTATAGGAAGTTATTGAAATTGCTGTAGAGCAGAGACTCCTTTTTATGAATGGCATAGCCATTTAAACTGAAAGAAATGTCTTTCTACCTGAACTGACATCATAAGGTAACATGTCAGACTGTTTTGTTAAAACTTTTACTAGAAGTAAAGCAGCACATTGTTTTGGAAATGTCTTAGTTGTGGGATTCATTAATCTTAGTGCTTGAAGCAACCTTCGCCTGCCTGTCTCCACCTGCAAGGGATTCTCTCTGTTTTTAGGGTGAAGGAGGATGAAACTCAAAGAGCAGTGTGGGAGCATAAGATAAAAGTTCCCAGTAACTGAGTTAAAACAAATTTGTATCAGAAAGAGAAGGGCACAACTATGTATCAGATGTTCATCTCTGATGAAATGATGTGATTTCACAGACAGCAGAGTACCAATAGCAACACAAAATGACAAGTTTACCTTCAGACCAGCAGCAGGATATAGCTGACACATACGGCATGGAAAAACAATGAAACATTCTTGAGACATTTTAACACAAGAGTAGAGAAAGTGCAAATGGAGCAAGAGACATATCCATTTGTTGGTGGAGCAGTCAGTTGTCTAGTGAAGCCAAAACCTCCAGTAAGGACAAATATAGATGAGTCTTTTGATGTACAGAAGCTGTTCTATTGTATTTAGAAACAGGAGGAAAAAAAGATATTCTGAGCAGCAGCATTTGCTTGATCCCAACTGTCTGTAGAGATTTAGAACACATTTGGAGGAAAGGAACAAATAAAGTCCTGGATTTAAATGAAAATCAGCGCAACACACAACCCAGATTTGCTAAATTTAGTCATACTAAGCAAATGGATTTTTTTTTTAAATAAACATTCCTCCATATGAGGAAAAAGTAGATCTAATTTTCCTTTATTTTATTTTCCTTGATTCTTTATCAGATTCTTTGGTAAAGAATTTGATATAGGATTACATGAAGAGTTGTGAGTTAAAAGAGGAAAATAAGGTTGATAAATGAGGGAAGAATTGGAGAAAAGAGAATATTAAATAGGAAAGAGTTGGATTGAAGTAGGCTCCTAGCAAGGTTACCTAAGGACTGTTCTTAGGCTTAGTTTTGTGTAATATTTTCATTTGGGTCTTTGGTGCTGTATGAATTTGCTGATAGTACAAAATTTGAAGATAGCAGTACAGAGGAACTTTGGAATATGGTTCAAACTAACTCAATGACCTTCAAAGGGAAACAACAGAAAATGAATGAAATTCAAACTAACAAAGACCAAGTTCATACACTTTGAGACTAATTGTAAGATTTGTCTACTTTAGGCTAGGAACTCTACAGTGGAAATGACAGAGGAGGATTAGTTGAGTATAGGATGAGTGTGAGCCCTCCTCTTGCAGTACTTCAGAAAAGATAAATAGAACCCTACAGACTATGGAGATAAATAATATGCAATGGAGACAGAAAAAGCTAAATCCATGGCACAAGACAGTCATACAAAGAAAATTATTGCAGAGTACAAAGCAACAGTGAGACGTTATTTGGAATACCATATTGAGATCTGGTGGCTCCTGAAAGAGAAAATACAAGGGAGCTTCTAGGAAAATAAACGACGGAAAACTGACAAAGGATGGCTTGACAGCCATGGTAGGGGCTGAGGAAGACCTGTGTGCATGGCAGGAGGTCAGAGAAACTTGTTCAGGCTGCACTTGCCCTATGTGAAGGGCACATGGATCAGAGTTATTGAAATGAGTGTTTTTTCCTGTCTGTCTGGTAGATGTATGCATGGCAGATTCAATGGAGAGCAGCAGAGGGAGATGCAAACCATACCAGGACTAGTGAGACTGAGGTGTGCTCTCTCCTCGAATCTGCATGGACTAATTCCTCCAAATGGACCTGCACAGTGTACACTAGGAGACAGTGTCCTTGCCAACTGATGCACCAAGTGAGCAGTCTTAGGTTTGGATCTGTTCTTATAATATGCCTTTCAAACTACTGATGTATTTGATATCATATTTCTGGTCAACTGTCAGACTGTGTCTGGACTCAGACACTGCATATGAACTTTTATATAGATGGAGAAAGCTTGATTTTGTGTTTAACTACACTTTTGAACACCATGAGTCAGCTCTGTCTTGTGTTAGCTGGCACCTCCTGAAGCATTACTCCACTGTATTAAAGGTTTCAAATAGGGATAATGTAGTCTCAGACATGTCTACTAGTAAAATTAGTTAAACAATATCAGGTTAGTCACAGCTTGATGACTATCAGATTCTTGGTATAGTTAAGATACAAAAAATTATACAAAAGTTTCCACCTACTGGGTAGGCAAAATCTACTGCCACTTGTTATTTTTCTGGATGAATCTTTTAGGCTTCATAGTGGTAGGAGAGAACCCAGCGAAGATATTTGTAAAGCATGGCACATACAAGAAATTCAGTTGCACAAACAAGAAACAGAATATAATATGGGGTTATAGAATAGGACTCTATGAACAAAATAAACATATTCTCTCCTTTAACAGCTTATTGATATGGAAAACGTGCAAGATAACTATGCACATTCCTGTGACTCTGTGAAGGCTTCAGATTACAGAAAAATAACTGTAGGACAGTTTAAGTTGAAATAAGCCACTGAAAGTGACGTTCTGTATTAAGTTTTTGGTACCATATATTAAGAATCATGAAATGGGAGCAAGTTCTAGAAGAGAATTGTCCAATAGATAAAGTTCAAATTAACTGTGAAGAAAGGTTCAAAATTTGGGTTTGTTCTGTCTGGAAAGGAAGACACAGAAGAGGAGGCATTCTTAAAGATTTTTAAAATAAACAGATTGTTATAAGATTTGTGATTGTTACATTGATATATGTAAATTGATTGCTGTCTGCAGGGTGTTGGACAAGAAGTAGTTGACTGAAATAGCAGGAAGGGAGATTGGAGATGTATATTAATCTATGAATTAAGAATATATTATTAGAAACATCTGTTTCCAGGGTAGTCTTGGTAAACCATGTCCTCCTTCAAAATAGAGAAGGGCTTCTACCCAGAGAATTTTAGGATTCAGAGCAATTTACAAAAAGGGAAGACATGACCAATAAAGTAATGAGACTGACATATCTACTAAAACGTTATGTTACACTAGAAAACGGGGATCATTTTACTGCTTTGAAATGCATTGGGATTTTGAAAGCCCGGCAGAGTCTCTGATCATGAGGGACTTGAGTGATTGTTTGTTTGGTTGGTTGTTTTTTTTTTTTCCCTGGAAAACTATGTGTGTCCTTTGTGTATGTTCATTAGGTAGCAGACTGGTGGTCTAATGCATGAAACAAATAAGCAAACAGACGTCAAGTATAAAAATCTTTTTCCAAAGCTGGAGACTATCTCATTGATTACCAAGTGCTGCGTGTTAGCTAAATTAGGATGAAATACAGCTGCAAAAGTTCAGGAAGGATAATTGTCTGATGAAATCAACTGAAGTTTTCACCTTAGGTAACTCTGTTTCTAATAACTTGGTCTTTTAGACTCATGTAAGTCCTTTGCAAAACCCAAGGAAATGAAAACGCCATGCACAAGCAGTGTATGCTTTACTAGTTCACTGAATCAAGTCTTAGAGCTATTACAAAAGACTGCAAAACTTAATGAAAATGCCACTATTATGATTGCTTGCTTTATTCTTGGAGGACTTGTCTTCCCTAGAAATCTGTTACAAATTCATCACATCAAGCTGCATAGCAAAAAAGACATAAACAAAACATTTTTTTTCCTGCTATATGAAATTCCTTTTTAACTTGGGAAAGACAAGTTAGAAGATATGAGGAAACTCTGATTATGGCATATTCCTTATCATGGTTTTTTTTTTTTTTTTCCTAATGGGCCTGGAGATCCCTTATGACTAATTATTAACTCCCACAGACTGTTTCCAGCACATCCATCTGTTTTTCCAGGTGAAAGTGCGAAGGAATTTTTTTTTTCTGGTTTTCTTTTCCTCCTGACTAGATCTATGTTTAATATCTACAATGCTTAATTCACTTGGGAAATTTTTACAGTAACTCAAATCACATTCTGAGCTTACAAATGACTAGTGTTGCTTTGGCAGAGACAGATAGGTTGTGCCTACTCCTCTATTGTAACTGTGGCAAACAAAAGCCACAGAGGAGATTTGACTGCATACTGATGAGGTTTTCTTCCATTTTTTCTGCAAATATCTGAGGAGAAAGTGTGTGTCAGTGTTTGCACAAACATTTAAAGATGGTTCATTTATGTCCATCCCATGGCATATGGAGCAGGGCTGGAGGGTGGTAGCAGTGCCCTGCGGAGCGACTCTCAAACAGCACAACCGGGCTTTCAGACCAGTCCGCAAGTACAGACAAATTCTGAAGGCTACCTAATGATTTTTGTTCAGGAAAGGGGCTTATGAATGATAGATTTGAAACTGGACCTCCCATCTGTTCCTGATTCATCTTGCACTGAAGCTAAAGAATGAGAATGAGCAACCAGGCAAAAGCTTCATCCAACCATCTGGGGATTGTGTCACCAAGCCAGACGGCAGTAATTTAAGTTTCTTCTCTTGTAAGGCCAGTATATACTGGCATAAATTTATTGTTTCTTCATTACTAAGGATTTACTGGATGCTCGGTTGTTCTTGGAGGGAAAGTAATATTTCCTACTTTGTAAATGTGACCTTTCCTTTCTGGGTATTTTTTAGCCAGCTATATTTTGATTGTATGAGATAAATGTGTGGAGCATTACAGAGAGGACAAAATCCCAGTGGAGAATTAATAAGGATTGTCCTTCATGGTGAGGAATATTTAGATATGTTATTAACTAAATCTTCATATACAATATTCTCATGGGGTTCTGATAGAACAACAAATGGCTATAGAAAATCACCAGACTGAACTCACATAAGGGTAGGGAGAGATCATTCACCAATTGCCATCACAGGCAAAACAGGCTCAGGGAAATTATTAGCATAGAGTCTTTCCCATGGGAGACAATCTTCCATGATCTTCTCCAACATTAGTCCTTCCCATGGACTGCAGTTCTTCACAGACTTCTCCAGTGTGGGTCCTCCATGGATTCACAAGTTCTGCCAGGAGCCTGCTCCAGTGGGGGCTCTAACAGGGTCCCAGAATTTCCCTGGCATCCCTCTGCTCTGGCGTTGGGTCCTCCCTGGGCTGCAAGTGGGTCTCTGCTCCCCTGTGGCCTCCATGACTGCAAGGACAGGGCCTTACCATTGGCTGGACTGTGGGCTGCAGTGAAATTCTGCTCTGGACCTGGAGCACCTCTTCCTCTCCTTCACTGACCTTGCTATCTGCAGAGTTCTTTCTCTCACATATTCTCATTTCTGTCTGTAGTTGTTGTTATGTAAGGTTTATTTCCTCCTTCTTAAACCTATTCTCCCAGAGATGATGCCACTATGGCTGATGGGCTCAGCCTTGGCCAGTGGTGGGTCCATCTTGGAGACAAAGGGTGTTGGCCCTATCAGACACAGGGAAACTCCAAGCGGCTCCTCACAAAAGCTGCCTTTGTATCCACTCTGCTACCAAACCTGGCTACATAAACCTGATACAAAGGCTTAGAAAGCAATTAATTTTAAGAAAAATGTAGGCCAGATCCCTAATGATTAAATTAGTAATGCTTGCTTAATGAGAATGACATTTAAATTTACAGAAGTTCTGGCCGCAGGAACTGCATCCAGAGACCTGGGGCTACAGAACTATAGACCCCAGGATGACATGGAGTGTGTACCAAAGACCAGGTTGTTTTTGAGTGGTGTGAGCACTTCTTGTTTTTTCAAAAGGGCAAATCTGCCCTAGATTAGCTCTAATTAGCCTCCTGTCTCTATGGCTGCAACTGAATGATGTGAGGGTTTTATGCTGTAAATCTCTCTTTAGTCTGTAAAAAGTCTGTCATTTATTTTCAAAGCAGCTGTGCTTTTCTGGTAGATAGAGAGACATCTGTTCTGGTTATTGTATTAGTCTAACACATTCATGATGGTTTTCTTACCACCTCACTATTCAATACTATCACCTCCTTTCCTCATGCAGGCTGGGAAAAAATTCCAAATGAAATTTACGTAAAGTGAAAAAGCTACTTATTGAAAAATTTCTCTCACAGAGTACCTGCTAGTAATTTCTAATCAAGTTGGAATGATGTGTTACATCGGGTGTACAGGGAGGTGCATGAAACTACTCATTATTTTATTAATCATTCATTAATAAATTGAAATTAATAATTATTTCATTAGCAACTCATATGATGTAGGCAGTATAACTGACTGATGGAATGAAACTTGGGAAGTCTGCAGGTGTCACAGACACTGAAAAGAATCCAAAATCAACTTCATAAATCAGAGGAACTGTGTGCAAGAAAAAAAGTCTGTGGTTCAGTATGAGCAAATGCAAAGTATCACATAGAAGTAAAAGATTAATTGGCATTTTGCAAGAGTAGATCTAAGGCTTCTAGGACCAAAAACCAGGAATATCACACCGGTGAAGAAAGCTGGTGAGCTTTCACACAAGTGTAGAGGAAGGACTATTATGCAGTAAAACAACTCACTTGCAATGCTTCTTATGTTTCTTTTGCTTCTTGGCTCCTCACTTTGAGAAAAATGAAGGAAAACAGGAAACAGTCTGCAGAAGTGATCCCAGTGTCTGAAAAGAGATAGATACATGGATTATGGAAACTTCACTAGAGTTTATAAAGAAGAGGTTAGAAAAAATGTCAGAATAGATGCAAATATAGTGTTTTCCAGTAAAATCAGAGAATGTATCTACAGGCATGTCCTGTAGATATATTGATTCTGGGTCAGTGCTTTTCTATTTTTTTTTTCTATTATAAATCAAAAGAAAATGAAGAATAATTTTTTGTACCTGAGTTTAGGGTAAAAAAAACCAAGTGGATTTCCGTGAAGAAAAACTAGGTAACAATTTTAAAAGCTATTTTGATCTGAAAACTGGAAGATATCCATATAACACCTCAGACGCTATCTATTCTACTGATGGAATTGCACAGGACAAGTGTGCCCAATACCCAGACTTCAGGAATTAAAATGTCAAACCACATCCAATTTTCTTGATATTTCTAGCACAATAATACCAAGAAAATGAAGAAAAAAACCTTATTGCACTGAAGCATAAGGTACTGTAAAAACCAGGTTTGAGTGAAACTTCTTGGCCACAGAAAGACAGAAATTAAGTGTGATGGTGATTGAACTATGATCCTTAGACCAGCAAGGTCAGCAGTGTACAAAACAGCTTGAAGCGGGCTATCCCTCTGCTCTCCTTGCTGGAGGTGTCCATTTGGATTTTGCATTTAGAATATCATGTGCAAGTGAAGCTATTGTAATGCAGGCTATCAGTTACATTCTAAAGCTCCTTCAAATATTCAGCATGGTCTTAGCTTTTGCGGCTTTGTAATGTTTTACTGTGTTCTCAGAGAAAGATCATAAAAGAAATTAACTAATAATAATAATAAAAATAATCCTATTACTTGAACCTCCATTTTTCATTAAATAAACTTTTTGCTTTCTATAGCTGTGCTCCCTGCCTTTATCTTTTGAGGCTCAGTATGATTGTGATGCTGAGAAAATTTTGTGCCAGCCAATGTAGGAATCGCCTCACTCCTTTCATTAAGAACATAGCAGCATCTATTTTTCAGACATGATGCCAAAAGAGAAATGTACTCTACTTAGGTATCCTGCAACACCAAGATCAATTATACAAAATCCATGCTCTTGGGCTTTAAAGACTGTAGATAGTGGGGATTTTGGAAATTAGATTGAAGTAGTTAAGTGTTGCAAATTTCTCCTCTTGAGCGGCTGTGGCTTGATACGGCTGCTTAAAGGATTCTTTGGCAAATGGATTGCATTTCCTAGTGGGATTTGTGCTGTGAATAAATAAATTTCTGTAATCAACTACTGATACTTGTACAGTCTTCATAGCCTGCCTTTCAACTAAATACACATGTGTATAAAAATTTCTGCCCATTTAAAGTCAAGTAAGGCATTGAACTGGAATGAAAACCTCAAAATTGGCCAAAAAAAAATCCATCAACTTTTTACTTTGCTTTTTAAATTTGTGAATTTTGTAAGTGCCTTGACCTATTTAATGCTAACTAGATGTCAATCAAATGAAGAGCTTACTTGCCAGTGGGAGTGCTCTGGAAATGAGAGGTAGCATCTCGGAACATCTTGTATTTAAAAAGTGATATCCCCTCAGCTTTCTAAAGATGTCTAATTTCATTTTAAAGTGATTCTGTCACAAATCCAAACAGCTCTCTTGTTTCGAATAGAAGCAGAATTAGGGAATGTCAGCCTTGGAGTAAAGGGAGCTTGAGAGAAGAAACTCCCCAGGCTAGACAATGAAAGGCCTTTAGGCGTTATATTTATGTTTAAGTTGATAGTCGAGCATCCAGAATACTGATAGATTTGGCTTAAGTCTTAGCAGGTCTCTTGGTGGTTTTTTAAATTTTGTTTTCCCTGACCTTTGGAAGGCCTTGATGCTTTATATGCACTCTAATAAAAAGGAACTAAAAATCTCAGTGTTTATTTGGTCCTGGAATGGAAAGAAAATACTGTTTTCACAGTAGCAGCTGGTATCAGGCACAGCATTGGGGAACCTCAACAGTTACCGTTTTGAGTCTTAATAGCTTCTGACATAAATAGGACTGACTGTGACAAGTACTTCCACAGTTTGCATGTTGTACACAGTTGACAATGCTCAGCATTGTGACTGCACCACTGTTCTCCCTTAAATAACCTTCTTACTGCTCTTTGAGTCTTAGCCTAGAGATGCTAATGCTTCTGTCAACTTGGGGAGTTCAGTGTTTGCCAATATGAGTATTATCTGTGAGCTCATTAGTGCTAGCTCTTTGAACATTTTGCTCTTGAACTGCCAGATGTTATAGAATCTAATCTATTTTCTTGACCAAGTTGAAGTAAAGAAATAAATGCCTCACTCCTAGCAAGTATATACTCACTTGATATCAACTACTTTCCACATAATTTTTTGTTTTTTTCACGTGCTTGCTTTTTGTGTTTTCTATCCTCTTCCCAGTCTCTCAAAGTAATTAGAAATAATAGCTTAAACTAGAAACAGGTTTATAGAAACATTTTTCTGGGTGCATCTCCACTTTGGAGAAATGAATGTTATTTTCTTCTCCTTTCAGAAAACGAAGCATCAATTTGCAGTTGTACCACTGTGCTACAGCCACATGCACCAAATCGTGCTGAAACTTCCAAGGTTAAAATATGAAACAAAGTAAGGGACACGGACTGGTCTGTCATCTCAGAATCCAAGAACAAGGCTGAGATTCAGTCCTGGTCATGGCAAACAGACTATTGCCATTTCTGTTGGAAGCAAGATCAAGATAGAAAATAGAAAATTTTTATTTTATTGGAAAGGGATGTAATTGAGCAAGGATGGGAAATTGATTCTTCTCTGTCCTGTCTTCACTGACTTTGGGTTGGTAGACTACCTTTATCTTGCTTTTGCCTCTGTTTGGGCAGCAAAAATGTCATTCTAAGCCCCTCCACGTAACCACAATGCTTCTGTTTCCCCAAATAGTCTATTACAGTAGTAGACGATAAATACTTTTTCATTAACTCAGTACTGACTTGATTAAACACAAAATGCCTGGAGCTTACACATAAGTATGTGTATATATAATTAGTCCCAAAATATCTGATCTTCACAGATTTTCTATTTGTTTGACTTTCATTTACTGAGGCTGAGGTATTTTTAAAGGTAGAGAATTGTCAATTGTCACTACATTGTTGCATTAATTTAGGAGACAGCTAGCAGAGCTCAGGATCCCAGTTGTGATATCACACACTATTGTCTGTGTCACTGATTCTTAGGCTAAACTTTAAATGGGGAAATGGTAGGAGAAGAGCTGCCTCTGCATAAAGGTTGCAGCTAAAACAGAAGAGTTTGAGTAAGCTGACTGCCTGAAAGCCCTGACAAGGGGAGTTACTCCCTTTCCTTTGCATCCCTTCTATTAATACAACCCCTTACTATCCGTCTTCTGTCACATTTGACAGAAAAGCTCAAAGCTTTTACCTACTTTTATTCTAGTCCTTGCTTACACCTTTATATGGCAGTCATCTTTGAGACAGCCCTCACAAGCCCGTGTAATTTGGAGTTTATCTGAAGTCCTCAGCTGGAGTCTGAGGTAGTATAAAATTTTAGTTGTGCAAAATGGGTGTGCTGTGCAAAGACCACATCACTTTCCAGAGCTCCAGCAACCTGGAAATAATTGGGCTTCACATAATTCCTTTGAAAGGTGGGAAAAAGGTAGCTTGGCACAGACAATTTCAAAAGTAGATAGCTGATTTCGTACAGAAGAGAAACTGAAGGGACTGATTCCTATGGGGTGTGATGGAAGCTTCCTCTGTCCTTTATCTGCTTATCAAGCATCTTTCATCTTGATCTTTCATCAAGTCTAGGAAAAAGATAAATAGTACTGCCTAATAAGTAGAAGTGATCTGAAAACTGAATTTCAGATACTTGAGAAAACTTATGACCTACTGAATGCCCTAATGAGTCATTATCCCAGCTTTCCTTTTCATAACAAGAGGGTTTGGGGTGGTTGGATCTTTTTCTTGCTAACATTGTCTGCAAATTAATTCCTGAACTTCACATTGCAATCAAGGTGCAATTAGAAGGTTGAGTTGGTGTTGGCACATCCAGCTGGCATGCCTATTCAAGTCCAGTGTGCTTTGGCAGCAGTGCCCCAGCTAGCAATGCCAAAGAAGTAGTGAAAGGAGCTTTGAGACTCAGAAGGCCAGTGGTGGAAGAGGAGCAGTGGGTGCCAAGACAAAAAAAAAAAAAACCAAAAAAAAACTAGGAAAGAAACAATAGCATCAATGAATTTTTGATGGCAGTACTTTGTGTTCAGCAATTAATATAGCAAATACTGCCCAGTTGGCATGGACAGGAAGAAAGTCACAAATAACTCCTTTGAGAAATTAAACTCAATTTTCCCCAAGTGTCTTGACCCATTTACATCCCCAGAAATTGCTCCCGTGTGCAAGAAACTTCCTTTTTCAATAGGGCAGATTCAATCAGCATGTCTACTCTTGAAAGATAGTTATTAGTGTTGGCTTTTCCATCCCAGTGAACCTTTAATTTCACAAATAACACCTCCTGTAGCTTCACATTAGCAGAAAAAAAAAAAAAAAAAGAAAAAGAAAGAAAGAAATGGAGCTGGAAGAAGGCAGGCAAGTAGTTTCTATCAATACAAAGATTTTGGGACAAATTCTTAGCTACTGATGAATAATGTACCAGCCAAAGGACAGCACATCCAGTTGTTTCTGTGTCTTTTTACTTCAACGAGGTAATAGATGCTATGATTTGTCCAAGCTGTAGATAGTGACTACAAAGTGTTGCACAAATGTTGGTCAGGAGCACTTGAATTTTTTAGAAGAGATGATTCTGCATTCTTGGCTTATTTTGTGTTACCTAGCAATTCTTCAGAAGAGAAATCAAACCAGGTTGGATTTACTGAAACGTATTAATGATAAACTCTCTGGATGGTCATGAGATGAATGTCTAGTAAATGAATTCCTCCTAGCTTCATCCAACTGGAAGGAGGAACTGTTCAAACAGACCTCAGAGTGGAAGGCTTTTCGTTTCTTTTGTTCTTTTACCATATCTACTTCCCATCAAAACTCTACCAGAAGAACAACAGAATATAGCTGCACAGACATAGGAAGAGCATCTCTGATGTTGTCTGCACAAGCCCAGGTGTGATATCGTAGTTTGGACATTCTCTGCATTGATACCATTGCTCTCAACATCTGTGTTTATAGCAGTTTTTCATGAAATTAATGTTATAACCTCAAGCAGTAACACTAGCTAATGCATAATTTTGAGTTTTTTCTTTCTTCTCTTCCCCTTTTATTTTTTCCATCTGTCTGGACTGCACTATCTCCCCAAAACCTGCTTGTCTTCTATTCTGAAGCTGCCTTGAGCCCAGACAACTCAACTCATTTGTTGAGTTGGCTTGTGATCATGCAAACCTATCTCTACTTCCCCTGTGATCTCACAGACATTATACAACCAATTTCCTGGTTATGATTTGAGCCTGTGTGTTGTTGTCACACTGCCTGGATAACTAAGGCTCATTAGAGTTGTATTATGCTTTTGAAATCACCTTAACTGGCTATGAAGCATCTCAAAGCACATATATATAGTTCCCAGCCCATAACATATTCTGACCTGTTCCTCTAATATCTCTCTCAACCTGATGGGCATATCTTCACCTGCAAGGCAAATTCTGAATTCCACTAAGTGTCTGTAAAATAAAGTGTTTCCGTAGGAAGATGTAAAACCAAGACCAATAGAGACTTTTAGGTCACTTAGTGCTGCCCCTCGAATCACAGGCAGACTTATCGTTTAATTTCTTTCAGAAAGTCATCAAGGTTTTTCATTCTGAAAGTGGTTTGGCCTTTCTGGGAGACCCAAAAGGGATTTGAAAGGGCAAAGTATATCCAGAGCATTTGATGATAGTGACCTCACAGGCTTTAGAAAGCCATATTCTGTATGCTGGTTGGCTTTGCTCCCGTGTCTTGAATGCAGCTGGAAATCTTGATAATGGAAACAATAAAACTAAGGCTTTTGGGGGGAAAACGTCCCAATTTTTCAAAAACTTTGTATAATTTCTCTCTTCTTGCAAATATACAACATATTTTAGAGTGTTTTTCAGATGAATGCTTGTTTCTTTTTGACATCCATAGAAACACCTCCATAATATGAGTTCTTTCTCCTCCCTTTCCCCCATGGTTAAAACTTTTGCTTGACAAAGAACAACATTGAGTCCCAGGAAAAAAACAAACAAACAAAAAAGACAGGCAAAGTAAACTCTGGGACATGAATGAGAAACTGAGTTTTGTTTGGAGCAATTTTTTTTGGGGTGAATAATTAAGTAGAACATCGAGATATTGACAAAACAACAAGTAAAATGTTATTTAACGGTGCTGTCAACACAAATTGTCAGCATGAGAAGTCTGTTATTTACAGGAAATTTGGGGGAGAAAAAAAAGCTGAAATTATTACTAAGGTACGTTTTATAAAACCACTAAATTCTTACTTGGCTGCTAGATGAAGATGTTGCATACATGACACACAGTTTCCTTCTTCATGATGTTTTCTTTCCCTTTTTGAGCTGTTCCATCTTTGTTTCATAGCATAGATGCTGATTCCGAGTTCTGTACTGATCTACCTTTTGGTCTAGTTTTACTTAAAAGAAGGAGAATGAAGCTTTTCACAAAATACAGGTCGATTTTAAATATCTTGGAAATGTTTTTTTGCTTATGATGAGGGGAGAGACAGGGAAGTTGTATGTAGAATAATGAGAGTTAAGGAATACAAAGGCAACAGCATCCATCTGCCAAGAAGTTGGCCTAGCCATGGTTTTGTATGCACACAACATTTTTGCTAAAGTCAGGCATGAACCTTAAGGGAGATTCCACAGCTTGTTCTGTGAATATGAAAAGTTTGGATGGCTTAAAGGGATGCTTTCAGCTATTCTCTCTCTTCTCCATGCCTACAGAAAGCAGCATATGGAAGGAGTCTGCTGTGTCAGTGTTAAGCTATTAGAGTTATGAACTTTTGGTACCTTGTGTCTTTTTTGCTTGCAAGGTGACTGTAGTGGCTGATTTTTCAATTTTTGTAAGGAATCAAATCCCAGAAGCCTTAAAGCCTGTCAGGACAGGAAAATGGTCCATTGATTTGCTGCTCTTCAATTTCCAAACACAAATAGGGAAAAATTCAGCTCTGGTTTACCTGAGGGAATCCCTTGAAGTAGTCTGCATGAAAATTTCCTGATTTGCTCAAAAATACCCAGAAGGAAATTTTAGAACAGCCCAAAAATGCAGGTGTTTATATGGATAATTAGTTGCATCACAGTCACATCCTCTCCCTTGGCAGATTACATGATGTTCCCTCTGCCTGGGAAACTTTAATTATTCTGATCTCCCTTTGGTACCGTGTGGCCTTATCAAGGAGAAGGTAATTCTGAAGAAGCTGAGGCTGTTCAAGACACTACTGTGATTGAGAATATTTACAAACATGCTTTTTATATTGTTACTCATAACATGTAGGGTTATAAATATAACATATAGCATTTATATATAAATATATATAACACATATATATCAATATGCCGCTTTCCTCCCTCTATCTTCTACTCACATGCTGGGGGCTGTTACAAAGTCTCAGATGGTATAGCCCTGCAAGTATATTTAAGACTTGTGTTCTTTAGGTTGGTGGGCTTTTTTTTTGTGAGGGTTTGTTTGTTTGTTATTGTTTTGTGGGTTTTTTTCCAAGTGGAAAGACAACAAGCAGTGGAATCTCTTCCGATAATTAGATCTTGAGAGCCAGCCCATCTGTTTCTGTTTATATGCTACCCAAAAAACGTCTATTTTAGCAAGACTAACTGCCAGCAAGGTCCAGAAGTCCTTTTCAGTAATCATGTATTTTTGGTCTTTAGAAAACATATTTAGTAGCCAGTTAACCCTAGTGGAATACTATTTTATAGAGGAGATTTTTGCTAACAGTAATTGGCCAGTTGGAAATTTCCCTTGGGCAAGTTTAAAACACATCTTCTTTATCTACAATGGAAAAGAAGTTCGTCCTATTATCCTCTCAGACATAAAGATGTACTTTAACCTCACAAAGAACTTTGAAAACAGTTCCATTAGAGAGAGCTCTGCTTATATATGGGAGGGCTCAGTATGTTTAGTAATTATTACACAGAGTGCATTTGCAGAAAAATGGGAATTTTGTGGCTTGGCAGTTCATGTATTTCTCAGCCAGATTTGCTATTTGCTGTCACATCCCTAGACTCTTTGCAGCATTTTAGTAAATAAATAAAAAACCGTGTCTGACTCTCCACTCCATTTCCAGCCTTTATAGCAGTGGAACTACATTTAGTACAATTATGTATATCTATCACCTCCTGAAGGAGGGGGGGTTAGAGTAAAGAGAGATTCTGGTTGACAAGTCAAACACTGTTAAAGAAAATTCTGCACAGTAATACTAATTATTAATTTTTGGACAAAACTATGGTGAAGATGAAGAAAAAAAAAACATTTCCGCATCAGCTATGAGTTACCCCAAGGATAACTGATAACGTCAGATATGGAACTTGTTACTGTAATTTTCAGCATCAGGTTTTGATGAAAAGAGTATTCTTTCCCTCTGGTATTGTCACAATTAGTTTCTAGGGGGATAATTGGTATCAAACATGATTGATTTCAGGTAGGAAAGGAAGCAGCAGGGGCAGATGAACTTCTGAGCTACAAAGCTTTTTTTTCCTTTTTGTTGTCATTAAGAATAATAATTCAAAGGAGGCATAGCTCAGCCTCCTTCAAGATATGATATTTCAGCAGAAGTGTCCCTAAAATTAATGTTCTAGAAGTTTTCTACCAACCCTCAGCAGCTATTTAACTTTTGATCACTCTTTTTTTGTGCTGGCAACCAAACAAGTGTTTCCTCTGCTAACAGCAAGACAATCTGCAAGAAAGACTGTCCACTGCCTGTGGCAGACAGGCATAGGTAAACCTACTAGGACAGGGAGCACTCCTGCTCATCTGCTATTTCACTCATATCACTCATCTAAACACAGGTTGCTATTGGCCCTGATGAAGGGGTGAGATGGAGACACGGGTCTGAATGCTGAGGACCTGCTCCATTTGATTTTCTCACACTGGCTGACAGATGTAACAAAGCCTTTCAGTCATGACACTGTTGTGACTTCAAATGCCTGTGGGATGAGGCTGCTCTGCCACTGCCTGAAGAATGAGTTTTCATTGACTAACATAATTCACAGAATCATAGAATGGTAGGGGATGAAAAGGACCTCTAGAGATTATCTAGTCCAACATTTTAATCCAGAATAGCACCCATAACAAACCTAACCCTTTTTATCTTATGGGTCACTAACGAACTCACATTCTTAATGGCAAAAGCACACATTTTTCCTAAGTATCTGGGAATGAAATGACCTGTCTATGGTATATTTGCAAAAGATTCCTGCTGCTATTTTGCAACTGACCCTCTAAGTAACAAAGTATTGTTTTCGCTCTTTGGTAGGATGACTGAACACAACACAAATCACAGTTAGTCACATTCAGCATTTCTGGTGAGACATAAATTTGGTAATTTGAAAGATGCCAGACAACATTTTGGAATATTTTATCTTGTTTTTTTTTTAATTTAAGGTGGCTGAAATATTTTCTTGGGGAAATGTAACTGTGCTTTTTTGTGACACAGCATGTTGCTGTGAATTTTCTGTTTCTGATACATTGTGACTTGCCCAAACCTTGTTCTGTCATCACCTATGTGTCAGTAACATGATCATCAAGTTTTTCATGGAATATTAATGTTTCAGCTATTTACCTCCTTTTTAATTGTTGCTTTTGAAATAAAACCTTCTGCTTTTCATTTTTCAGAAGAAAACCCTCCTTTTTTTCCACTTAGTGAGAAATGTTGAAGCATTGTTATCCTGCACTCATTCAGAACGGAATACACAAAGGTACACACAAACACTCATGACAAGATTGGGATTTCATTTTTTTTTTATAGCATTCTTATTCTGCTTCTTGTCTTGCGTGGATTCCCTTTCAGTGGTATAACGTTCAAGAAAACATGTTGGAGAAGCTGTTAACTAGCAGTGTGCTATGTGGTAATGTAAATCAAGATTCTGTAAGTGGGGTTGATCATGGTTTTTGCTCAAGAGAGTCAGAGAACTTCTAGAGAGTCCAGCGCAGAGCCACCAAGATTATCAGGGAACTGGAACATCTTTCATACGAGGAAAGGCTGTGGGAACTGGGGCTGTTTAGTCTAGAGAAGAGAAGTTTGAGGGGAGATCTTATTAATATTTACAGATATCTAAATGGTGGATGTCAGGAGGTTGAGGCATCTCTTTTTTTCAATTGTATCTAGCAACAGGACAAGGGGTAATGGAAATAAGCTGCAGGGCAAAAAGTTTGGTTTAAACATAAGAAAAGACAATTTCACTGTTAGAGTGTGGGAGCCCTGGCACAGGCTGCTCAGGGAGGATGTGGACCTGCTTGGACATGTTCCTATGAGACCTAATCTAGGTGGACCTGCTTCTACAGGAGGGGTGGACTAGACGATCACTAGAAGTCCCTTCCAACCCTACCATTCTATGATTCTATGATGAACTCTGTTTTAGTAAGTTATGGCAGATGCACTTAGATACTGTATTCTAGCAACAGACCACTGCTGTGGACACTTAGTGTTCTCTTCTGCTTTACTGCCTTAAAATATTCTCCATTGTAAATTTTGACATTCCAGTTATCCAGAGTTTGGCAAAAGAGTAGTCTATTATGTTTTCATGATGATTTTGCATTCGTCACACAGAAGGAAAAAAAAAAAAAACACCACCATTTGTTGTTATTAACAGCAACTGTTGACTGTGTGACAGTAATTTCAATGTGAATTACTATGAGAGAAGGGATATCCATTATTGTAATTGTTTAGAAAACTGTAGTAAGATGGAAGCTTTTGTTAAATGAGTCTGAAGGCAAGTTTAAAGAGTTTTATCTGACTATTTTTAATCCAAATAAGTGTAATTTCAAGATCCAAGAGACCAAAAGTCACACCATTAAATTCCAGAAACATAAATTGTTTTGTCAAGTTATTAGTGGAACTGACAATTTGACAGTTTTTTTGTAAATGCTGACATGACATGTACATACTTAAATGGTTTTACTCTGCAGGAAGTAGATTAATTCACTGTTTTTAGCCCCACAAACTGTCATCTTAGAGAGACAGTTTATTGAATTTACCTGAACATAAAATTAAAATTTGATTGATATCTTCTTATTTGATGTATGTATAATTTTGTGATACTGGTGAGAGCTGTGTATTTTGAAAATTATGTACAACGAGAATTCAGTTGCAATTAAGTTAAATAGAGAATGAGGAAGCAGTTGATACAATAAGTATTTCACAACTAGTTAGCTCTCATAGTCTCAGAACTGGTAATGAGTCTGGGAGAGTTTGAGATATCTCTGGATCTCTAGACATTCTATCTGAGCTGTGTTTGGGGAAAATACAAGGAAGCTTATCCTTGGAGGGCAGTTTCTGAAGGTGTTGACTTTCTGTCATTTCTTCTGTGAGGTCTCTTCACGTTTACAGTACTGCCTTATGTTTTTATTACTCCAAATGTCTAGTAGAGGAACATTTTGATTGGAAGTTACCAGGTCCTTCTAATTTTATGGAGATATTAGCAATACTAGCCTGGTAATATCTAGAAGCAAGGCTAAAGATAGGGTAGTAAAGTTCAGCTCTGCTGAACTACAACTGATGCTGCAGGTTCATCTCAGGATGAGTCCTTATTTCAGTACTTAAAGATATGTTCCTTTCATTTCCTTGATGGCTGAGAAGAGATTGTAAGTCACTACTCATCTGTGTTGAAGACATTTACAAATTAAAATCTTCTAGATAAATCTTGTAGGAAAAGGATTTAAATTGCAATATAAATGACAGAAATGAAGGAACTGATGATTTGCACAACTTCTTAAAATACTTAATGCAAAAACTTCCTGTAAGGCAATGTTCTGGCTGAAATATAACATGCAGAAATACAAGACAATTTAAAATGATAGTTCCCATAGCTACTGTAACTCATCTAGCTATTCAGTTAGGCAGTTTTTGATAAAAGTGCATCTATCTGTGTCTAATTTGGAGTTTTTTTAACTCCTCATTGAGATAAAAGTAGGTAGATAACTTGGGATATTAGTTACTCACACACTCCTTAAAAAAGTATGAGAGTGACTTAGCTAAATTTTACTATAAAGGTAGAATTCCATCATCACTTGGACACGCTATTGCAGAAAAAAGTTTTCTCACTTCAAATGAAGGAACCTCATTGGTTGTAGGTGGTTTGAGGAGGGACTCAGAGTTGCGGTGAGTGCATACTCTGAAGATCTTCTAGTCTGTCTTCTGCAAACCACACACATCCTTCCTTTTGGACAAGCGGATAACATGAGAATGAATAAACACAGTTACCATTTCTTTGCCTGTGATCAGAGAAAGTTATCACTCAAAACCTAACTAACTGTAGTGGTACTGGAAAAAAAAAAGTGTATTAACTGTTGGATCTGTGTGTTTTCAGCAAAAGTGTCTTTTGAGCCTTTAGAGACAAAATAAATCTTAGTATCCTGATGATAGTCTCTGGAAGTCTCTGAAATTTTGTGGTCTAGATAGTACAGGGAAAATAGAATCTTATATATTTGACAGTGTAATTATTATGCTCTGTCAGATTTATACAGCTCTTTCATAAGAAACACTTAATACTTCATACGGATATTACTTTTCCCATCAAATATCACTTTAGAAAAAGTTAATAATTTAGGATCTTTTATATTAAAAAATGGCTAATTCAACAGATGCATCTGATACGAGCATCAGACATTGCATGAAGGGCACTTAAAGTTTTCTCTTTTGCCTTGAAATAAACCTGATGTTTATGTCAAACTCTCCAAAGCCTGATGATCCTCAGTTTCAAGCTGTAGTTTAAAGCTACCCTACAAAGGGTAGATGGTTGCTCCCTTCAGAATAATTATATACTGAGATTCACTGCCAGCTTACTGTCTTGACACTTCTTTTGCCCTGTTGTATCTCTGACCTCACGAGAAAAAAACTATTCTATTTATCCTTCTCTTCAAGTTTTGATTTACAGATTTATCTCAATTTCACTGGCAAAAAAATTACCTGTGACAGGTATCACACTGTCAATACATCTGTTACTGGGAGAAGCAATAAAACCAGACTCTGATATAATTCTTAAAAACTGGAAAGACGTGTGGGCTTCACTGTGAATATGACAAATTTTCTTTAACTATGTTGAAGACTATTTTCCTAATTTTGAAGCAACAAATAATTCAGGATCAGTAGCATAAAATGGAAGACTTGTGGAAAAGAGAGAGAGTTAAAATCCTTACAAATATAATCAATTTGAATTTATTTTTCATTTATAAATGCTTATTGGGTGGAAGTTTGGATGGGACTCTTTCTTTAGATACAAATATAAATTAAGATGCATATGTTTTACTATACATACATACACATGCATGTATTTAATTAAGGCAAAATGCATATCTAATACATATGTACACAAACGTTTTTTCACCTTAGTTACCAGTCATGCTGAAGGAAACAAAGTGCCGTGAAGCCCTGCTATTACAGGACCAAATCTGGAGAGAGTAACTATCCAATAGACACCATCTTGTGCTTTTGTGAGGTTTATCAGTTGATACAATAATGGAGTACAAAACCTAAAACTGGTTGGGTTATGAAGCATTTCTCTGGAGACAGATTACTTTATTTGGAAGTAGGGAATAACTTAGAATAAGGATCTTAAGTGCCTGGGGTAAGTGAGGTGACATTCCCACTTCTGTCAGGTTTACTCTTAACACAGAAACCAGAAAGCTGGACTTTGGTAGCTGCTGGTGTGTAAATATAGATCTATATTCTTTGGAAAATCTGGTTCAAGATGGAGTGTAACTCAAGAAGCATGTTGGCAGCTCGTAGAAGTAGTATTTGATGACCTCTAGAGGTCCCTTCCAACCCTACCGTTCTATGATTCTATGATTTGCCATTACAGCTCTGTACTTCCAGAATGAGATTTAACTATACAGGATAAGCGGCAAGTCTACCTTTGGACTACACAAATCTCCCATCTACCCTAAAGTATCTATTCTGTCCTTCCAGTAACATACTGGATCTTTCAGCTTATTACACTGCATTTTTCATTGTATTACTTTGCAATTAGAAAAAAAGAGACAGTAGCTGTATATAATCAGAAGCGTCTGGGCAAAGGTAACATGTAACTCCTTAGAGAAAGTTGCATGCCTGAGTTGGGGTTGAGAGAGATGGTACTGACCTTGATATGTATCCCTTTAAATATATGGGGTCATCAAACAAATGGGTTTGCTTCAGATACCAGCAGTAAAAGAGAGACATTCTTCCAGAGCTATGAAACACGTTTACCAAGAAACTGAGCAGCATATCAACCCTTGAAATATGTCGTCTAGTGAGTTTCTTAAAGCCTGCACAGAAAACATTCAGTCATCTTAATCTTCAAGGATCGAGGAAAATGATTGTCAACACATTGAAGAAAACTGCACAGTGAATTGAGCTCATCCTTCTACCTTCTGCCTTGGCTGGGCAGAAAGCTGCTATTAAGAAGAGTCAGAGAGGTAAGTGCCAATATCAATAAAGGGTCTTTGCCACGGAATCCTAACCTGGGATACATCTTTACTAGGTGCCATTTTGCTTTTTTTCAGAGCAAGGGTTAAATCCAAGTCACTGATAATGAAAGTATTTCTATCAATATGCAATTACTATTGCTATGCTGACAACTCTTAATATCCTGTTATGATTAGCTGAAACACTTCATATCAACTCTAAACATTTAATTCCTTTACATCTGTTTCTTCATCATGGGATGCATAGGTGAGACAAATGATTAAGAAAATGCTGTTATTCTAAAAATCAAAAGCTTTCACCTTTTCCTTCCCCCTCTCTCTGCTTAAATTATAAGCAGTTATATAAAGGTTGTAATAGTGAATGAGGAGGACTAGGCTCCTTTACATGTTACTACACAGGTGAAATGTCTAATACAGAAAAAGTATATATTGTGACAAAAAAAGAGGAGATCGTTTTTTGCTAACAGGAAAGTAACTTTTTATTGGATGGCAAAGCAAGCATTTAGCTAGCATCCAACTACACCAGTTCAAATAGAAAAGAAATTTTTACAATTTCTAGGAAGGAGGGAATAAGTGAGCTTTTGGAATATTATGATAAAATCCTCTTTTCTCCATCTTCCTAGGTATAACCTTTCTAATTGATACAATAACTTTAATATTTTCAGTATGATTCTCTATATTATAATTATATGAGGGAACTGTCGTGGTTTCGGCCCATCGGGGAACAAAAGACCACGATTAGCCTCAAGTACCGAAGACTTAAGGATTGCTAAAGGGCAGGGAGGGCTTAATTGCCGCTTAAGGTGCAGGACAAAACAGAGCAGGCTACTCGGCTTGGGGAAGAAAAAAAAACAGAAAACAATTTAATACCAACTAAAAC
>WBNH01011146.1:69194-182452 GCA_013401255.1 Urocolius indicus | reverse complement strand
TTCTCCGACTGTGGGGTCCGCATGGTCGCCTCCATCTTGTACCACTCTTACACCTCCTGCCTGGCACCTCAAATTCCCGTCCCTAAATAGTGATCGCAGAGGCGCCAGATTGGCCCAGCCAGGCCAGGGGGTGGGTCTGAACCCAGGAGCCGGGGGAGAGTCTAAAAAACTTTCACCAGGTCTTCACTGCAACCCGCTCCCCCTGTTACTAAGCAAAAGCAACTCCTTGCTAAACCATGACAGGAATTCATAACAGTTTGGATATATTTGAGCTGGATTCACGCTAATACAGCAGGTGAGTCAGTACTTTTTCTTGTCTACTTCTAACAGAAGTTGAGTACACTGAACACTAACTGAATACACCATTTTATTTCAGCACTTTGCAGTGTTATCTCAATATAACAGAGACTATAGTTGTGGTGACATGCTTACACATTACCTTCAAGCGATGCAGCAAACACAGTGCGGCTATACTTTTGGCAGGAAAAACAATTGCAGTTGCACTTAGACTAATACTACAAAGCTATAGCCAAGTTCTTTTCTGATGTATATTGGATCTGCAAACAAATTTTTTCAGTGTTTTCTGAATGCAGAGCATCGTGTTGCACAGTTACTATCAGTTAAATATATGCACTGGATAGTTTACTCTTGAAACATGGTACTGTTTCCTGCCATATGATTCTTTGGTAAAGCTTCTATTAGAATGTCCATTTAAGGGGTTTGTGCACATAAAGATTGCTTCCTTTACACTAAATCATAGATCATAACACGCTATGCCAGACTGATAGTATGTTTTGGTCTGGAACTGGTTTTCTTATGGTTGCAAGTTATAAATTTGCTGCATCTGGGGGCATGAAATGAGACACAGTAACAGTTCACTTGAATGCTCTTGGTACAGTACAACTTCAAAGTGAGACAGTTTGAATTCAGATACAGCAAACCTGCTTTGTCACACAGCATGGTTAGCTAGAAGTCAGCATCTTCATTATAATGTACTATCTGTAGGTGGGAACTGAAGATGCAATAAGTTGGCTTAACAAAAGTGTGAGTAGATTCTGTGGCTCCTTAAATACAGCTCACTGAGAGCTAATATAACAGCATAAAGGGAGGTAATGTAAGTCTGATACCGGTCTAACCTACTTCTGGTCAAAGAACCTGGAGGTGGTGTGAAATCATCAAGCAAGTAACTGTGAAGAGCTATTGATTTTCTCTCTTTGATCTTCCCTTTTCTTTCCCCCCTCTGGGTTATAGCTTCTTTGAATCTGCTTAGGGCTTCATGGAGAAGGGTAACATGCCAAACCAAAAGAAAACATGAAGTACTATGGAGATCAGTACTGAACTACTCAGGGTTTTACCAAGTAAATGACTGGCATGCCAGCAGCCAAAAGGTTAATTATCAAATCAGAGGTGTTAAAAAAACCCAAACCCCCTGAAAAAAAACAATCAACCAAAAAAAAGGTCTCAAAACTCCAACAAAAAAAGACATTTAGAGATGGATAATTAACATTTTGCAACAGACATATGAAAAACTGAATTCTAGATTAACTCCAATGGTTGCAAGTTTGGAAAGCAGCTTCACATTGCTAACAGCAGAATAAAAAGATGCATCAATGTGAAGGGGAAAAAAAGTGGCTTTGAGAAGAGGAGATGTTGAAAGATGCATACTGAAAAGGGAAGAGACTTGGGAGTTAAATTGAAGGTAAAAAATTAAGTAAAAAAATAAAAAGCCACCCTGTATTCAGGTGCATTTCAGGATACCACAAGTATTCTTAGTAGTCTTGTAAGAGAAATGTTGTATAAATCAAAGAAAATAGTGTTATTGCTAGAAGGCTTGGGGAATGAGGACCTTGCTCACAGCAAAGTGTTCAGGTTTGGTGACTAAAATTGAGACAGCACGTAATCACTGTTGAAGGGAAAGCAGTATGGAACAATTACAGATTAGTCCTGATTTCCAAGTTTTAACCACACTAAAAACAGTAAGAAATGTCAGACTTATTTTTCTCTGCTAAAGATAAGAAGACCTCCATGGGGATCTACATGTTTCTGATAGAATCACCAAACAAGTCTGAGAAAATGTGATTCAATTACATTATTTAAATAACCTGCAAGAGGGAATGTTTGGCCAGATGTGTGGAGAAAGAGAATTTCAAATGCAAGCCTTGGATTTCAGAATTAACTTGGCAAAAGCATTACATTAGTTTTGACGTAGAGAGTCAGACACTGAAAAAGACCTATGGAGCTCAAGGATAAAAATGATTAATTCTTTCTCGAACTAATAAACTCTTCCTTATTGTTCATAAAACTAAGACAATGGTGACCAGCAGGTGACTCACTGGATGCACAAGGTGAAGGTGTTTCCTTGCACCTCTGACTTACATCCTTCATGTCTGACCTATATAGATTCTGTTTCCTAAAGCTGAATGACTGGTTTTCCCTACTGTAGGATTCTGGGAATTGAGATCACCTCCAAAAGGGACAATGGCTTAATATTTGTATGACTATAGTTCATTAATGCTTAAATCTAGTATTGGTCTACATGATGGCAAGTCATGCACAGGGCAAAATTTAAAAAAGATATTTACCTTTCCTAAGGGTTTTAAGAGCCACAAAGTCACAAGTTTATTTTCAAAAGGAATTTGTTCCTGTATCCCAAATGATTCTGGACAATGACTTAGGCTGAACTTCTTATACATTCAGAATATTGTCCAGTGCTTCTAACATACCATAAAAAAAAATGCTAGAAATATTTTAAAATAGTTCCTAAATGCATAGACCAAGTTGTTACTGGAAACACAACACTTTGCAAGATGAATCTTTGCTTTGAACTGGTGAAGATACTCTTGTGCTATGCTTGTTGTGTTGTGGTTGTGTGGAGCTACATCTCGTAATGGGGGAGGTACCTCAGTAGTGATCACTGTAAGACACTGCTTGAAACTTCCTATTGTCTAAGTTAGACACAGATGTGAGATGGTGGCTGTGTCCCTGCAGCCCATGGAGGATAATGGTGGAGCTGAGATCTGCTGGCAGCTCATACCCTCACACTGTGAGGTGGCAGTGCCTGGCAGGGCTGTGACTGTGTGGTGAGGCCATGACGGAGCAGAACATGCCTGGAGTTCTGCTGCCATGGAGGAGATCCCCACTGGAGGAGTATGTGAGGTGCTGCAGCCCTTGGGAAGGACTCACACCAGACAGCTTTGTTAGGGACTATGTCCCACGGGAGAGACCCCTTGTTGGTGTGGGGGGAGAATGTGAAGAGTCTTCCTCACCTGAGAAGGAAGGAGCAGCAGAGACCATCTGTGGGGGACTAATCGCAGTTGTTCTGTCACCCTGTGCCACTGAAGGAGAGAAAGCAGAGATATTGGGAACAGGGAGTTGATCCCAGGAAAAGGGGAGTGGTGAGGAGGGAAGGTCTTAAAGGGCTGATTTTTCTCATCATCCCACTCTGCTTTTTGCTTTTTGTTTTTCTGTTTTGTGGTGGTGGTGGATTACATCAATCTTGTTTTCTTCTGTAGATTGAATAGTGGACTCTGTTTTGCCCAGAGCCATATCTGGCAGCGAACCCTCTTGGTCCTTTTCTTGATCCACAAGGCCCATGGTTAACTTTTGTCCTCCCATCTTACTGGAGCCTCCACCAGTCCACCACAGAAACTGGGGATGTGAGGATGTGGGGAATGAGCAGGTGTGGTGCTTCATTGTTGGCTAGGCTTAAACCATGACAGTTGTATATGAAGAAACATGATTATTCTGAACTCTCCAAGGTGGTGAGTTCTTAGTTTTTCTACAGTCTTCATCGTGCCCCAAATCATCAGATGGTAACAAGTATAATGACACTCTTTATCATTTCCTGGGTTGCACAGATAAAGAAACAGCCACACTGCAAGAGGCCTTTTTGTATGCTGCTTCAACATAAAAATGCATGAGCTTTTTAAACACTTCAGTGGGAATAAATATGCAAAAGGAAATGTGGTACAGGCTTCTGTGTGGTTCTGCAGAAGTCCATCATAACTTATCTGCTTTAAAGCTGATGTGGTATGCATTTGCGATGGTTTTGGTGCAGAGGAAAACAGTATTCTGATAAAGAAGGGATGATAGTGTGTATCTGATAATATGTGTGAAAAGGCTAAATTTCATTAAGCTAATTTTAACTTAGGAGGCTTGTTAATGGACAAAACCTCATCCTTAACAGTATTCTTGTCTGTTATTTGCAATTTTTCTTCATGAATGACTGAGAGAGGGTAAAGAGCTGTGTTTCTAGGCTACAAATGGCTTATAGCTCTCTTTCAACACCACACATGACAAATTCTGATACTGATCAGCATTCCAGGACTATGTCAAACACCTGACAACTTCTCTTGGGAAATACCTTGGAAAGCGTCAGAGAGTCTACTGTGGGGTCTCATTCAAAACTGAAATCCAGCTAAAACATTGAAAAGTCAAAGTTGAGATTTAAACTTCTGATCTAGATTGAACACTTTTGCTGGTGCCAATTTCTATTTCAGCTTAGATTTGTTTGGAACCAGGCCTCACACACTTTGAATGTGATCTGAATAGACACAATCATCATGTGATGAACTATGCATTTGAAATGTATTGTTGTGAGTTTTACACTATCAATTACTTCATGTGTTAAGTTTCCCCTTAAGTAGCCTTCTCCAGTAACTTTAAACTGATTGTCTCTAGTGCATATTTACTACTCAAAGTATTAATATGAGCTTTCAGTTAAGAGGGGATCTGTACTTAAAGTTTTGATATGACCAGACACAGAGCAATCCAAACGTGAAACTTTTCAAAGCTTTGCAATGTGTATTGGTGTATCCCAGTTCTCCATCTTTGCAACGTGTCTTGGTGTATCCTAGTTCTCCATCTACCTAAATGATTCTTGAAAATCAAAGCATGCTATACAATGAAAATTTAAAGAAATAAATGTTATCTATTGCCTATAACTGTCCACATCTATGTGCAAGTAACCTCATTGCTAAACACCTCTGGCAATCTTTTCTCCAATGTACAAGATCTCTTTTTCTTTTTTCCCCCCTTAATCTGGAAGAAGCTGTAAGGGCATGAAAGGCCTAGGGAGAAGTGACTAGTATCATCTGTTGTTGTTGTTCCAAGCAGCCATAGAATAAGTGACTTGTGTTTCTTTTGAAAAAATTCCTCTTATCCCATCTGTTGGCCATATGGGTGAAAAACATGGTTTGCAGCTTGTCCACACCTACTCACTGGCCAACAATCTGTCCCGGCCTAAACACTACTGCTTACTGTGCCATAGCAAATTGTTCTTCTTAGGAACAACCAAGGGAATCTCTGCCTGCAAGCTGGGCTTAAGGAAAAATCTGAGAAAAATGAACATATGCATCAATCTATTTTGAGCCAGTGGGATTCTTCAGCTTTCCTCACTGCTCTTTCAGGGGATAGAAAGAGAAATTGTGCTGATTTTTCAGCCAACTGGATCAACTGAGATAGTTTTCTGAAGTGTCTGTGCAAAGGCTTGGTATAAACTAGGTTGGCCATCTTTCAATTTAGAAGAAACAAAAAATGGGTCACATAGTAGAATCCATCTCAGATTTTACACTGGATCCACATACATTGATTAAGTGCACTGGAGAGGTTGCATTTAGATGGGTGTTTATACCTCGAGCCTTTTGATAAGCACTTAAGTGCAGTGCTTGTGTCCTCAGAGTGGTTTTCTTCCTGGTTGAGGCAAAGTTGAAGCCCATGCTCAAGCACTATTCTGTATACCAGATGAATCCATGCCTTCCATCAGTTACCTCTCTATAGATTAACATTTACACCTGGCAGTTGTCAAAATTGTCAGGATTTTGCAGTTGTCAAAAACCTCACTATAATAAGCACAATGAAGACATATGGTCCAGAATTGCAATGTGCTTTGGCAATTACAACTTTGGTCCTTCCCTCCTCTCATTTCATCAGATGGAAAACATATCCTCTGAGGTTTTCTAGAACAGTGTGGCAGTTCACATGGCACAGAGACAACCACCAAAATCCTTAACTTTGAGCCTAATGCATGAATCTGAAGATCTGATCCAAACATTATTGAAGTACCAGGGAAAAAGCATTTTAAAAACTTCTCACTGACTTAGTAGTGTTTTGCTCTTGAGATTTGGACTTTGCCAGAATTTATGGGGGGTATTTTTCTCCTAACTATCACATAGTGCTTTTTGCAGCTGATTTAATTATTTATTTCAATCCAAAGAAAGAAAATATTCCCATTTACAAGGGAAAAGTTTTTTCCCAACAGTGACTTTTATAATTGCCATCTATAGGTGTAATGTTTTTAAGTAGGTTGTTTTTCACAATATGATAGTGTTGATGTGACCTTAAGAAACATTACGGTCTTAAGCTTGGGACCCAATACATCATTCCATTCTTTACATTCTGCAGGTCAGTGGGAAAATGGTCTCTAATGTTCTATGCATTCAAAAGCAACAAGGACTGAAACCAGAGTCTAAAATCTAAAATTCGATCATACCTGGAACAATAACAACACAGATTAAATACAAGGTTTAGGGCCTAGAAAGTACTTGACTGTAACACTGATAAAAAAACTCAAAAACTGGGAGAATCAGGAAAGACTTTCATGGTTAAAAGTGGTTAATGAGGAAGAAGCTTCTTCAGCTGATACCCAGTTTGAGTTTAAGTCAACTAATTACCTCTCTGACTTTCTTCAGCTGTTTCTACTTGGCTTTTGTAGTGCATTTTTGTGATGTATCCAGTAGATGTGCTGCTGCTTTTTTTTTAAGAGAAAGAAAAGTATGAGTCTTAGACATTGCAGTATGCGTCTTATGTCATAAAATTACATATGGAGGCAAGATGCGGAGGGCCCTGGATAGTAAGTAGTCTAAATCATTCACTATTCTCATAAGCACTGATGCAGGTTCCTGAATCCAGAAAAAAAATATACTCATGTGTGCTCTGAATATGCCTCTAAGTGACTATAAAATGTTAATGTTCCATACCAAAGAAGTATGGAAAAATATATGTAATGGAATAACACTTTGGTGACTTTACTTATCTATGGGCTTCAAGTGATAGCTTTTACTTACCCTGTAAAACTAGGAAATTTCTTGCGTGATTAGGAGTGTATCTATTGCCGTTAGAAGTAATTATTTTGCTGGGCCTATGAGTATGAAGTTGTTTTTCTCTCCTTTTTTTAAGAGTGTCATGTTTTGCCAGGACAAAGGGAATGCTGCCTCACTGCATTTATTATTTCTAATAAATCCAGAGTCTCTGCTTCCGGCCATTCTCCAGCACTGTGGAGGTAGGTCAATGTTTTGGATATGCCTGAACCTTCCTCCTAGACAGTAAGGTATCTTGAAGATGTGAACTACCAAAGGTGGGTGAAGGAACTATGTTTGTAACTAGCAGAGTAAACCTTCATAATTCTAGAAGCTCTAATCTTGGGAGTGTTCACTTGCCCTTTCATTATCTCCCCATAGCAGAGCAAACAGATTGTCTTTAAAGCTCAGCTTAGAACCAAACAAGAGATGGGGGGAGACGGGGACTATCACACCCTGGCACTGTCTCTTGGTCTGGATTTTAATATAAAAAATCACCAGGCTCCTTCTTCTAAGAGAGAAGTTTTCATTGTTGGAGTCCTAATGATGTTCTGTAGGCCGACATGATGGCATTGAGAAGTCATAACAAAGTCTGTGATCTAGATTTTCATTTCAGAAAGGGAGGAAACCCAAATCTATTTCAGGCACAGGAGTTCTGGCCACCAGTCATTTTTTTTTTTCCTGTTTGCTCTGGTTACACTGAAGACTGCTGTGTTCTTCACAACAAGGGAAAACATTTTTCTAGGTTGTTAACTAACATTATGAACATATTTCCTTGTGGTAGAACGTGAGTTTTTTATTGCTGTTACTCCCTGATGCGCAAACAAGACTGGGAAGGAAAAAAAATCCCACCATAATAAAACAGATTTATTAAACTGGGGCTATTTGCTTACAGACTGATGCTGAAATTGGAAAGGGACCTGTTCTCTCAGATAAACCGGTTCTGAGACAAACCTTTTATTAAAACTTGGCACCTACACAGTCCTCTCTTGCAGCTGTGGAAGGAAAAAAGGAAAAACAACAAAACAAAGAAACTATATGAAGTGAAAGTAACTGTGGTTTGCATATGTATTTATCATACTGAGAGAAAGACTTTCATTATAGAATCAGTTAATTGATCATATTTGATTACCTGTCCTCAGTGGTTTTTGCACTTTTATGTCCTAGGGTGCTCTAACTTGGCTCAGATGTTCTGTATGGGTATACTCTGATATTTCCATTTAGCACATATTGTCCCCAACAAAGAAAACAGTAAGAATCTGTGAGTGTCCTGCTGAAATGCCTGGAAACAGAAGCTTTGATATTGTTATCTCCTGACAGTTATGCCTGTTAAATAACAGAGAGACTAAATGGCCTAATGATTCCCCAAATACTGGAAGGCTTCCTCAGTTCTCTTCCTAGTCCTGCCACTTCCATATGATCCTTAAGAAACCTGTCTGTATTTCTTTTTTTTCCCCTTTCATCTCTTGTGTTCCAGGTCTGTTGTATCTCCCAAATTATATGAGGGCTAGAAATAAAGTTTTTTAAGACACTTTTCTTACTTTATTCAGCTCTGATCTTATTTCATAACAAACTTTTGCCTGGTAATTATGTAATTAGATATTCTGTGAGTCTGAAGCATTGCCATTCTGTTGTGAGTGCTCCCTGATGGCAGAGATATCTTTTGGATGTGTTTTAAGTAAGACTTAGGATTTGAGTCCACTTTACTGCTTTGTTAGTGGTAACAAGATAGCATCTGGAATGGTTTGCATAGATGACATCTGAAACGGCCTGGATCCAAAGGTGACCTATGCAGATCTTGTGCCTTTCTGCCCCTAGAAGTTTATTAAAGATGGAGGCAACTGTGGTATCTATGTTAGGAACTTTCTATATCTCCACGCAGGCCACCTAATGGAAACCTAACACAGGTTACTACACACCCTTGTCCCAAAAATCCAGATGCTTTCTGCTTAGGTTGCATGGGGTTAACTATTAGCTATCTCTTTAGTGAATGAGACACTGCAAGGCCCTGCAGAATGGCAGAGGGGTCACCTAGGGATTATAAGGTTTTGGAGAGGCCTCTACAGAGTGAGAAAGTGAGACTGAGCTGTCTCTGTTTGGGGAATGCCAGAGACAGACTATACTTTTATTTAGGAGATGACAAATACCACAGAGTTTGCAAAAGTTTGTGGTGCAGGTCAGTAATGAGAATCAGCTCATATTTGTGCTTTATGTGTTTGAAGAATACTCTGTAATGGTGCTACTATATTGCCATTTCAGCAATAAATAGAAATTCAGCATGTAGTTTCCCTTTGTCCTCCCTTTCCTCAAGAGCTATATCCTCATCCTCCAATCTTAGTTGCATTTCATTTCTCTAGTTAGCTAAGTGCTTTGGGAAATGTATGTCTAAGTCAATGAAGGTTAACAGTATCAGATCCTCAGTTGGTGTCAAGCAATATTACTCCATCGTCATTGAAGAAAGGCACCAATTTAGGTATATCCCATTGTATTTCTCCTGAGGACTAGCATCAGTAATGGGTTTGTGCTCATTAAATGGTGTCTTCCTGACTCTGCTTTTCTCTGCTCCTGTGAAAATACATCAGTTTAAAAGTTCAATCCCTGTAAAATAGCATGCACAAGGCAGCTGTTCACTGAATGGAAAATTATCTCGTTTGTTACAGGAATGCTTATGTAAATCACTGTTGGGAAACACTATGTTAAAACTTATTGTTACCAAATCCTTCTCATTCTGAAATGGAAACATTGTTAACTGAGGAACTATTTTTCCTTGGCATTTTGTATGAGGATCTTAAAGACGTCAAGAGAGGGAAGGAAGTGGGTGTTGATGAATTTGATAACAATGAGACGTTTTACTTCTGAGAGAGTTTTTGATAAACATGTCTGATCGTTTGCTGTTCTAGAAGAAAGTCAGGCTTCATCTGAATAGGCTTTACTAATGACCAGGACAGAAAGTTCTTTACTTGACAAGCTCTGGGTCATTTTGGTGGGAGGTGATGGTAGTGTGGTACAGACTGTGAGAGATGAGAGATCAGCAAAGAAAAATGACGAAGGTCCAAATTGGTTTACTGCTGTCATCTCAGTCTGAGAAGCTAGACAAGTGGCCTTTTTTAGGCTCAGCTATCATAGAAGCATATGTTTTCTCTTAAAACCTCTTACAAAAAATTCCCCGCTGTTCTAAATATCTTAATCTTTCCAGGGCATGAGCCACTAAGGAAGAGGTGTCCTCTGTCTCATGTCTCCTATCTAGTTCCTTGGTAGATCACATATGCTAATCTGTGATAATGCTTTTATGTCCTTCTTGCCATGAGGAAACATCAATTTATTTTAAGAGTTCTGTTAAAATTAGAGTTGTCAGCTAGGAGAAGTTGGTGCCAGTGGTGCTACATGACTATAGCAGAATTTAAATAGCAGTTTGGGTGGAAGAGGTAGACCAGGCTCAATGTATGGAATATCTTGAAGTGTAAGTAGAAATCACACTTGCTTTTCCTGTTCTTAACATGCTCCTTTGTATTTCTGAGCATACATTTTCCAGACCTGGAAAACAGAAAGATGTCTGAACTGAAAGTGGATGAGAGCTTTCTGTAAGAGTCAGTCTGCATTGTGTTCAGAGCCCTGCAGACCTCCTGCATGTGTATGTCATCTCTGTGCCCTTCTTATGCATAACAGGATAATTCTGGGGTTTGAATTAGGTGAACTATTTTTGTTTTGCCATTTTAAATATTTGATGGCATAGTGTTGCTTATTCCGTTTGTATCCTTTGCATTACTGGGTTTCTATGGTATGCAGGTTTATTTTTTACTTTTCTGGGTTGATTTTTGGTTTATTTTGAGGTTTGCAGTGTGTCTTTGTCTGTCATGGTATTTCAATTATTCATAATCACTGGTATAGTGCAAGGCATCTCATCTGTTTGAATTCTTTTGACATTCCTCATGCAGTATGTGCCTAAATCTTTCTAGATGTTGATGTGACACAAGATCTGACACCTTCACACACCTCACCTCTGAGTCACACATAATATTTTCTAAATTCGGGACATTTTAGGAAACCATCTTCTCGATTACTATGAACTATTCTAGCTCACCTTCAAATTAAAAGCTAAACATAATCATGATCTTTTAGACAACCTTGACAAACTTTGCCTTTCTTTTGTTGTGAAGTCTGAATGTCCTATGGTTTTCATGGCAAGTGTATGTTTTCCATCTAAGAAAAGAGGCAACAGACTCCAGCAGCAGATGATGACAGCAAAAAGTCTCATTGCTGAGTTATCTCTCTACCATTGGGAAAGGCACAGCAATAGAATGTTGATACTGAGTTGTTATGTACTTGTATATGTTGTGCCACAGACTTGGACACCGGATCTCTTGCAGCAGGGGTTTCCTAGCAGAAATGCCCTGAAGCTGGGGAAACTGTGCTCAGGTAAAGCAGCCCTGAGAGAGAGCACAGAGGGGATATGACAGCAGACATGATGTATACTAAAGATCTAACCCTAGCACTGCTCCTTTCACCTGGCTGGTTTTTATAAGGTCACTGATTGATTGCTTTTGGTTTATGTTGTAGGCATAACTTATTTTATTAATTTATTCTCCACCTACATATTTTGTCACTTTTTATAAATAACAGAGTGACTGGGTCAGATGGAGGCATCTCAGGGAAAGGAAACATTGTTCCATCCCTCAGGAGAAGCCTAAAGATGATCAGACACTTCAGGGCAGAGAAGAAGAGACTCACTCAAGCAGCTGCAGAGACAGGAGTGCTGCTTATCAGTGAGGAGAAGAGCCCATGGACACACGGACAAATGTCTGTGGTGACAGGAGAAACCTTCCAGGGAGCAGACAGGACTGCCATGACTTTATTTTGCCCCAGGGACCCACTGAGTTGACAGCAGTCACACCATTGGCTTTGACCTGCCCTCCAGCATGTGAAATCCTTCAGGCTGTAAAACTCTCTATCACGCCTTTCTCATCAACTACCTTTGAGTTACCTCTTTACAAAATTAATTGCTCTAGTAATAACTCACTTTTTAGTTTAAAAGCATTTAGGAGAACCCATAGAGAAAAAAAAATGAGGTATACTGGCTGATTGATGGCATACTCTGTGGCTCCACTTGGTACTGAGTGGGTTTTAAGTAATAGTGGTGAAAGAGGAGAGCTACATGTTTCACTGGATGGCTGCAAAAGGCATCTGTGAGAGCTGCAGCTCTGGGTGGGCAAACCACAGGATCCTGCTGCAGCCGTGGGGAATCGTAAAAGTTATTTAGAAACTTTCTCACATGGAAGACTTCTGGCTGCTTTTCTTAAAATGTGAATCATAGTCACTTTTGAGATAGGTACCATTCACTGTAAGTAATGTCAAGAGAATGCAGGGAAATATTGAAATCACTAGGCAAAGGGAAAAACAGACAGCCTGTCTAAATAGTATACAGTCCCACCTGTCTTCAGATCCAAATGACTTTTATTCAGAGATAGCAGAGGGGAAGTGGTAAGAAGGAGCACTAAGAAGATTTTGGCATGAATTTGGATCGTCTGTCTCTAGTTTCCAGCCGTGTGTTGTCACAGATGCTACTCTATCACTTCTATGAGACAAAACAAGGGCAGATTTCCTTCCTCTCCAACCCCCTGCCCCTTAATTTTCAGCAACAGTTGCCGTGCTTGAATTCTGCTCCCATTTTTATGACAGTGAAATGTCCTACCTCCTTCTGGCTAATTGGTGATCTAGCAGCAGGAGATCATGTGCCGAGGCAGCAGAATTCCCTGCCTGTTCAGCATCTGTAGTCTGCTCACACATGGAATTTCAACATGAAGTTTAAATGTTATAAAAGTAAGTCTAGATAGTAATTGGTTGACATACGCACAGAGACACCAAACCTTGTGTAGTTTCATTGTTTCATTGAAAGTTACTAACCTCTTGGAAACAATCATGAGGAATAGGCTTAAAGTCTCTGAAAAATGTGTATTAAAATTTCAGGGTTGATAACCATTGGTAGATTACTAGGACAAACATGATGTTCTCTGAGAGGTTGTTTCTGAAGTGAAGTGTTACACATTTTCAAATTAACAAATACGTGTATGTATTCACACTGTCCAGAAACTTCCTTTTAGTGGAGGCTCAAGAATTGCTTTATATCAACATTTCTGTGTATTGTGCACTTAGGATCCTGCAGACATTGAGGACTAACCAGGCAAGACATTACAGCAGCCAAACAATTTTCCTCTGTCCTCATGACTCTGTCCTCAGGCTTTTTCCTGGGCCACAGGCTGGGTGCTGTATGCAAGAGAAATTGGGCAATCCAGGGTTTCAATCTGAAATCATATTTCACCTTTGATCTCTAACCCCCTTAGCTACATCCACATTGCACTGAGATCCACCAGGAATAGCTTCTAAACCCCCAGTCACCTTTTCTCCTGTTAATGGGGAAGGAGCTATGACAGGGGACAAAGTGGATTTGAAAGTTATCCTTGTGGGAATGGTTTATAGACAAGAAGATGGATGTCATCTAATCAGCCCACAATAAATTCCTGCCTGCTTCATGCTGTGTTGTTCTATTGCTGTCCTCTCTCATTCATTCCCATTATCACCCAGGGCATCCCTTTTCCCTTCTCCTGCTCTCCCTGCTCCTCCTTTCCCAATCTACATTTGGTAAATAAGGGGCAAAATGAGTTCTCATCTACTTGACTGACTTCAAGTCTGAAATGAGAAAGCTTCTGTTGATGACACAGGGCCCAATTTAAAGCAATATCACCTGTCAGTTTGATAAAAAGCATGGAGAAAATATCCCATCTCAGCCAAGGGGGGGAAAAAAGTGTCATCTAAAATAAATGCTAACCTTAGGAAAAAAAAAAACAAACTACAAACAAATGGCTGGGAATTGTTTTTATGGTTCTATTCACTGGAGCTGGTCTGCAAAACATAAATTACTGTTTATTTATGACACAAACAGAATGGCCAGGAATGAAGCTTGCAGGCTGGCAAAGATGCAAACTTGCTTGTGGTGCTTTTTATCATACCCATTGAAATGTGTGATGTGAAAGGTGTGTTTGCAGAACCTTGGGCTCAGCTGTCTCAGCCCTCTGATCTTTCTTTCTGCCAGAAAATGAGTCAGTGTATTTATCTTTTGTTCTTACCCTCCTGAGCTTTTGCTCGTGTTTCAGCCTATAGAAATGCAAGCAATGTCTTGCTTGTGTGTTTTTTAAGTAAGCATATTGCTTAATGCTTCAACTCTTTTTTTTTTTTTTTTTTTTTTTTCCCCCACAGCAAGTTCTGCTGCAGCAGAGCTGCTTCAAGGACAATGGATGTGGCTCTGGAGTTCATATTGTTGGTTTCTCTGTTTGAAAATGGTTCACTACTCTGTTTGAAATGGATCCAGCCACCACCATTCATCAATGATTTCTATCCCATACCTACTGTTTGAAGGGTTTTCCATCTAGATGACCTGCAGCACTTCCCTGAGCAACAAATCTGCAAGAGTCTTGTATGTGGATGGCAGATGGTAAGTGCTAGTGAAGGTGAAGCTGCATAGCAGGATGCCTATCACAGAGATGACTCTTGGTCTGAGCCCAACTGACCTACCCATTTAGCCAAAATATGCATCCAGGGCAAGAGAAGTGCCAAACCTCCAAAAAAGGGTTCAGGGAGTTGACAGCTGTAGCAGGGTTTGGTCAGGTCTCCATTATTTGTGTTGGATAGATTGTTGCAATGGAAGACAAAATGTCTGTGAGGTGTACAAAAAGGTATGCAACATTCCACAGCATATTAAACCATCATCCAAAGGGTTATTGTCTTCCTCAAACTGGATAAGGAAAAGATTGCAACAGCTATGCATAAGAAAAAGTATGGTAGTTGGAAATGGAGATGGTGAATTTCATCCTAACAGATGACAAATTCCCCTTGAGCATGGTAAAAGATTGAAGGGGCAAGAGATCCACTCTATGTGGCCTCTAAAGAGGGGATAATTCAACATAGAGAAAGCACAAATGTATTGTCAAGGCTGTGTTCTGTACTCAGGCACTGAAATAATTGTTATTACTATTTTATTAGCTATCAGACTGTGATGGGGGCAATCTAGAAGCTTTTACCAATATGAAATAGTTTTTCTGTCCAGTTTCCAATCCTGGTTATATTTTTAATGGCTACCTCCTTAGGAACACTTAAAAATCTGGCAATAGTCAAGTTGTGTACAAACATATGTCAGGAAAATAAAATGGCACTTTACTACCAAATCCTGGGAATTTTTCAGAGAGTAGGAAGCATATGGACACCTATGATTAAGTATATTTTACCCTCCGAGTGGAAATAAGTATAAGTTTCTTCTTCCATAAAGATGATGTAATGAAATTATTCTGTGATTTTTGAGGTGGACTTTGGAGACATCACTGAAGAATCTTTACTCGAGATATCTAGCATAGGACTTATATTTGGCCTGAGATATTTCATGAACACCAGCAATATTGGGCTTCAAAGTTTATGGACAAACAGAAGCTTATATTTTGCTCTCTTTCAGTAGTTAAAAACTTTTTCCATCATCTCTTTGCACCCTCTGAGAAGGATGTAGATGGCATCAGTTTTAGAAAGTGATTTGGATCCTTCAGGTAGATCAGTGTAGGATTATCTAAAAGTTCAGACATTATGCTAAGATGTAATCCACCTAAATTCTGCTTTGTGATTAATTGCCTTTGCAGAACCTGCTCCATGTTTCATCAAAATAAGCAGGAACTTTCTGGATTCAAAGAGCTTTGAATCATGCCTTCACTGTAGATATAATTAAGTTACATAAACATCTTACTTCAAACTTTTCAGTACCTAAGTCATTTTCACATTTGCCTCTGAATGGATCTTGTATTTTCTCTTTTCATTCCCCAAAAGTCAGAATTTGGCCAGTAAGCAGGAGCAAATTTTTACTTTTAAAGAACTATGGCAGCCTGAGGTGGTGGCAACCTGAAGAGCTAAAATACTAGTGCTGGAGAACACTGTTAAGACATCTGTGAGACACTGGGCAACACATTGAGGAGCAGTAAAGCCCATATTAAGGTCAATAACACCTGTGAAGACAGGCTGAAAGTGATGGAGCTCATGGGAACGCCTCACAAAGTGAGTTGCCCGATGTGGGGAGGGACATGTGGAGCCTGCAAACCACAGGGATGTGTTAAATATATTCATAGTTCCCTCACCCTCAGGATTTAAGTTTTGCTCCAAAGCCAGTTTGAATCTGATTTCAGACAAAGGCTTTTACTCAATCTGTAATGCATTGTGATATCCAGCAGGTAGAACTCATTGAAGAAAATTGCTTCCTGTGATGATATATGATTCATTCAGTCACATCTCTCAGCTATTTAGAGGAAATTATCCATGGGATTGTATCATTAGTTTAAAAGCTACCTCAATTGTTTTTTCTGTCAGGATAATTCTAAACCACACAAGAGTATTAGTTGGAAAAATATATTTGCAAAGCAGTCTAACTCCTTCCATATTGCTCAAATCTGGTTTTCAGTAATATTTTCCCCTTCATTTGTAAGCACTCTATTGAGGGGTGGAGAGCAGAGTTCTGTCTCTGAGTAGGCCAGTGACTTTTTCTCAGAATAGAACTACTCTGCGTTAATCAGGTACTCAACTTTTCACAGGCTTGTGCTTCAGTCACTGGCCTTGTCTGCCTTTACTACATCAAAAGGAATGGGGCTTTGAAAATTTCCAGCCACTGTCCTAACTAAGGGCAAAATCCATGAAATAACAAAGTGCTAGCAAAAGAAAGACCTTGTTCACATTAATCAGTAAAGTAAGCTGTTTCCAGGGGAGTTTGTTTAATCAGAAGGCTCTAGAGAAATTCAGAAAGAGAACTTCAACTAAATAATGAAACTACTCAAAACTTGAAATACTGAACAACAGATACGATTGTTGGACCATTGATGAGTTGAGAGTTGGTGGAAATACCAAGTTAGAAAGCAAATGAAACTTTCTCCTAGGGAAAAGTTCTGTACATCAAAGAGAAAAATTGAATTAATAAAAATGGTAAATAGCAATGTGACCTAAAGACTGAAGGAAAGACAATGCAGGCAGACTTGAAGACATGAAGGGAATCCCCCGATGACCTTTGGTAAGTCAATTTAGCTTCTAGCAATAAAATGAGGTAGCATAACTGTGTTGCTCAACTGGGGTATGAGGGAAAAGACCTAATGAGCTTGAAGGGTATTAATACGACAGTAAATGCTTTCAGTTGCATCTCAGAATGTAGCTTCTATCTTAAGCTCCACTCTGTTTACTGAGACTTTCATGACTATGGTTAGTCTTGAAATCTGGATGCATGTTGACATGACACAGCCAAGCATTCTGCCCTGGGATGGATGACCTGGACTGGCAACTGATACAAGAGCAGGCAGACTAGGATGACAAGATTTGCATGCTTGGATAATCTCAGGGATTTTGAGGCATGTGGCAGGACCAGTAGCCTTAGCAATGCAACAACATGTTTTGTAGTAACTGCTGTAAGGGCAGATATCGAAGAGGGATCCCTCTAGCTCATCTGTAGCAAAGCAGGATTTAACTTTCCTTGTGACAGGCCAGCTACATTTGCTTGCTGTCTTATGAGGAAAAGTTCTTGACAAGCCTGAGTGTCCTCAGTTTAACAGAAATCATTCCAACATTTCTGGTCCCAAAACTGCTCTTTCAGTTTGAATGGTAGAATAGTTTTTTCCATTTGAATCCATAAGAATGATCCAAAGGAGTGTGATAGTATACTTACTTAGCTGAAAGATATAGCTACGGGTATCATAGACCACATTTATCACAAAGCAAGAAACAGAGCTTTGAAGTTTGCTTGGTCTCACTTGCTTTCCATCAGAGGGAAGATAAGACACTGTCATGCATTACTGACAATATGCATGCTGCTTGAATGAAGTCCGTGATAGAACAGCAGCCCTCATGTACAGACTTCGAAACACACATTAGGAGCAAGTAACTATGACACAAAGAACGTTTTCTCTTGCCTTTTTAATTTTTCAGCAAAAGATATATTAGTTAATAGCAAGGCATTTTTTTCACCTTGAAAGTATTGTACACTATAAGACCATAGAAGACAGATTGTCTTTTAAAAAATTATGCAGAATAAGAAAGACTTGCAAGAAGGTGGTTTAATTTCTGGGAGGAGTCTGGAAATGGACCATTAGCATCCTTCCTTCTGTCCTCTAATGTGATCCCTCAGCATTTAGGATGATCAAGAAAGCATTGGTCTTATAGGAAATATCTTTCTGAAATTGATGCCATCAATCAGAAATACACAATGACAAAGTGTTGGAAAGCATTAAATTTATGTCATCTAAAGGACACTTATAGAACTATACATAGAGTCAGATTTCCAGAGCTAACTCAAAGATGTGCCTAAAACCATTGTAAGGCAGCAAACAAATATTTGGATTTAAATAGTAAAAAAGAATTCTTGGAATCTGGAGATATTCTGAGACCAGAGACCGGGGAATGTATTTTATCAAAGAATTTCTTAAAATCTCTGGATTTATTCGAGTTAGATCTGGTTTTTGCAACTTAAGATCTTCTCTGATTAGAAGGATAGGACATAAATGCTGCCTGTTCAAAGTTCAGATTTCATGCAGCTGGAAAGAAGTCTAAGTAGGATATCTCCTTGTCTAGATTTCCCTCTCTCCTGTCGCCAGTTAGCATTTCAATAGCTTTAGATGGGACAGTTGCCTGAACAAGTATTTTGCATCATTTTACATGTCCTGGGGCATCTTACCTGCCTTCCAACTGCTAGAAGAATACAGAAGGACCTGGCAGCTCTGTTTATGCTCTGCACATTGACATTTGTGCAACTGACTCTTAACTCCTCTCAGTGCTCTTGGAATTAAGCCCTATCATCCCCTTCCACCCTCCATGCAAAACCTAAAGATCCCAATAAAAGCCCATTCCCTGTCTCCATAGACAGTGATATTAGCCAGTAAATAACAAGCTGTTACAAGGAAAGAAGTCCTGCCCATGGACAGAGATATATTACAAACCTTAAATCAGAATGTCTCATAAATAGATGCTCTGAGTTAAAACAGCAAAAAAATGTCAAAACATGCTCAAATCATTGTGACCTGGATGTTACGAATCATATTGGAGTTTAGATCCTTCAGGCTTTTTGGCAGCCTTGGGAAATTTCAGCAGAACCAGAAAGCCCACGGAGAAAGCATCAAAGCATAAAGCATATTTTAGTGGCTTACATTTCTAAAAGAAGTAGATGAGGTTGCTGCATAGCTAAGGGAAAAGAGAAAAGTCTTTGCAACAACAAAATATTATCAGAGGACAAACAGCTATGCATTATATTCCTGTTCTTTGTTGTGTTCCTTGCAAATCAAACTTATCTATCTATGTATTATGCTCCATCCTGGTCACTGATGCTGTAAAAAATTTCAATAGAAAGAAACCTAAAGAACAACTGTCCACGAGAAAGCCATTTTTCAAGCTCCTTGCTGGGAGAGACTTTGAGGAAAGCTGAATATTCTGCATATGCTGTCTTGTGAGCTCATTAAAAAATAGATACTAGGAGTCTGATTAACATATTTTGTGCACTACTAATAACCATTCGCTGTAGATTTAACTCTAAGAACCACAGTACTCTATTTCTGTGTTAAAAATATGTTTTTCTGTCTAAGCACCATCACTAGTGTGCCTAGTGATCTCGAATACAAGGACATTTGGTGTCTAGTATTGATGGAGAACAAACCCTATCATCTGCCTATGGCTTGTAATTATCTCTTTTCTACGATTTTCCTCCCTGCACGACTTTGTGAAAAATTATCTATCTGCAGCTCAAAAAGACAATCTCCATTTCACCCTTCAGAGGCAGAATAGTCCACAAGAAATCAGGACTTCACCTCTGTTGGGGTACCTTTGCCTCAGCCAGAAGTGAGTGCTTTGCAAATCTGCCTAATTTGCAGCATCTCAAATGTAAATGTGTATTAGGAGATAAACAGTATCCAACATGGACATTGCTATTTATGAGAAAAGAGAGAGCATTGATTCATAGTTAAATGTGAATCTGACTAATTGAAACCCACGTGTTTCTAATAGTCATACCTTCTCACTTTGTGAAATCTCTCATTCTCACCACAGTTCTAAATAATTACAGAGTTTATGCCATACTTTTTATGTGACATTTATTCAATGTTGAGGCATGGTGGCGGTTTGGGATGAGACAAAGACTTCTAAAAAATGGGGTAGCCCACATGAAAGACAGTACTATTATAGGAAAAGGAACACTGAGAGGTGCTTGACAGAGTGTGGATGAGTTGTGTATTAGGAAGATGCAAGATGTATAGTGACTGACTTGGCGGGATCGAAGGAAAAACGTGATAAGTGAACACCAAATACCCAGAGATGCTACAAGCATTGAATGATAGCAACATTTCAGCACAATTCTTCTCAGGAATGGTGTCATATCCTCTGATATATACTGAGCTGGTGTCTGGCTTAGCTCTGTACCACAGAAAATATGCAGACAATAAGGGAAAATATTAGTGTGTGTGCACGCGTGTGAGGCAGAGCGAGTGAGAGAGGAGAATAAGAACCAATGACCTTTAATGGATGGAGTCAGAAGCAATCAACTTCACATCATAAGATCAACCAAATGTCAGAAGCTTTCCAGAGTGACAACACTGTTGAAAATTCCCCTTTAGCTCAAATTTTAGGGTTTCTTAAGTAGGATGATTTCAGTATCACATTAATATCTCTTTGAGGTTTCTGTGAATCATAGAATGGTAGGTCGTGACACGAAACACAGTGAAAAAGTTTCTAGACAATGGTAGATTTGATATAGGATGTTTGCATCTGGAGAATTTACACATATCAACCTCACTTTAACAAAATGAAGATAGATTTTTTTGATTATTTTTTAAAAAAATCTTTGCATCACTTCAATCCAGAAATCTCTCCCTCCTATTTTGAGGGCAAAAAAGTTGGTTGAGGACCACATTTAGGACTAGTAATGAGGATTAGGACTACTTTTGAGTAAAAGTAAGATGTTTCATATTCCTCATCTAAAATAGAAATCTGTAAACACACAAATGTTTTTCCAGTCCTCCTTATTCCATTTCAATTTATTCCTCTCCTAGGATATGATGCTCTTGTATTTCCAACCCTTCCAGGATATATGTCCCATAACACATGTTTTTAGGCTCTCAGATATTTTTTTATTTTCACTTTTTCTTATACATAGAAGTTGTTAAGTAAATTATTTGAAATTCTGGAGTAGACAATACCAAAGCAGAACAAAATGGTATCACCAGTTCTTCTTGCATCAGAACTTGAAGGACTAGATATGCCTCTCTAACTTTTTCTCAGCAGAACTACCTTCAATTTTTAAAAATCAGATGCTGTGGGATCAACTGAGTACCATTGAACTATTTTTCCAATGGGAAATCTGTGGGGAAATGGGGATCTGACTAGGTTGCTATGTTTCCTAGACATCTTGATTGCATGGAACTCTTTTGTGCTTTATTTCTGAGAGGCTTAGGAGCACTGCTTCAGCGTCACGTTATAATAACACTCAGTTCTGTTAATACGGTGTAATCCAATCCATTGCAACCACATTTACAAAGGTATTGTGGTATTACCTTGAAATTTGAAACTTCTGCTCTCTGGAATGCCTCAAAGCGTCAACCTTTTGGTCAGTTTTGGGAAGAACCCAAATGTTTGAAATTCTGATTTTTAGGCAGTTGTAACATGGGTGAATGAATAATACTCTGAGGTTAAGTGAAATTCGGATGCCTTTTGTTTGCAATTTGTTGGTTACTAATTCAACATTCAACTTTAGAATCACAAAAATCGTCACTTGGGCCTAAGGGAGCTATGGATAGGTTTGATGCAAGTTGAAAAAAGAAAGAAAAGGAAAAAGAATGATTGAGATATCATGTACTACAGATCAGACTGACATCTCCTATTGTGGTTGTCAGTTTGTTAAATCATTTGCAGTTGCAAAAACCTGGGAGCCATATCAATGTCTACTGAATATCTAAGGAATCTCAGTAGCAATCTTAGCTCTCTTGCTACTCTTGTGTTTGCCTGAATTGCTGCCTACAAATATTGCTAGTGATTACTCCATGGGGGGAAGAACGATCAGTGCGAAGAGGTTGGAGAGCTGAGAACAGAGCTGATGGACAAATGATCTTGCTCTGTTGTATGTGATGGTGTTGTGATCCTGCACATCAGCTAAGTCTTGGCTGAATTTTTAGCATGGCTGCAGTTTCTTTGGTTTGGTTTTGGTAATGCTAGAAGCTTCTTTCTTCCTTTGTTCAGGATATTTGTGTGTGATTGAAGCCAGAGCTCAATAGAGATTCAGAGAGAAATAAAAAAGCAAAAGGCTTTTACCTGTATTAATGTCTGTTCAGAGAGTATCATCTGGGAGGCCATAAAACCCTTAGATGTCTGGAAGGCTTGTTGTCCTTGTTTGGACTGCAGATCCAAGACAGTTAACCACTTTTGAGTTAAAAGCATTCTGTGACTTCTCTAAGTTCAAGGGCCTGAGCTCCCAATATATCTTATTTGCCTATATTTTTGAACCCAAGTATCCTTTTGATTTCAATGATTTCTATGCAAATTGGGGTGTGTCCTGAACATGCATTGTCTCTCCATACATGACATTAAGGTTTCTGTGGTAAGGAAGTTCACACATGGGCATCAGAAAGGAGACAGAATTCTCTTCCATCAGCTTCCCTGCCTGGAGCATCAGAGGGCTACACTCTCAGTGTGTGCCTAAATTTACTTTTTAATTTAGACACAGCTATGATTTCCCAAAATTAATACTTGGAAACTTTTGCCATCAACCTATTTCTGATAATCCTTCTACTCATTCTGAATAGAATGAAGTCATGATCACAAGAACCACAATTTTATCATGCAATGGCTGCATTTCTAATCTACAAGTTCTGTCTTCTATAAGCTCTAAAGACCAAAAAGTTCAGCACTATTTACGTTATGCAATCTACTCTTCCTCCACATTAGAGCTGGACTACTCCCTCCAGAAATTTGCTAAATGCGCTGTGCAATACCAAATAGCTTCTGGCCAGAACATGTTCCTTTTTAACACTCAGGTCATAAAGTGCCTATTAAAAAGATATTAAAACCAAAGAAAATCTATCCAAAGCCTCAAATAGCCACTGGATACAGCCCACACTGGAGAATATGCTATGTAAGCATGCTCATAAATCATTAAAATCAAGATAGGATCTATCATTAATAAGTAAAGTTCAAGGACAGCCTTTATCTTGTTAAATTATCCAAATTTTTCTGTCTATTAGCATACCATTTAAAATGTAAGAATGTCTGTAGGGTTTTTTTCACTCTTCTTGATAATGACATATTATTCAGAATAAAAAGCCTTAGCAACTGTTCTAAGATGCCGTAATAAGGCTGGAATTATTCTTTGGGGGAGGTTGTTTTATTAAGCAGCAAGTAATTAATGGTAAATTGCAGTGGAAATTCTTGGAAAAAAAAGACAAATTACATACACTCTCCTACTCATACACAGCAAATCCCATGTAATTAACAATATTAAGATAAATATGAGGGGAATTATTAATGATGAGACTAACTTCACATCATAGTGCAAACAGATGTATTTCATCTATGAATGTGGTAGGAATTGGGACTTAGTTGTAATTGTTAAAAGTATCTGACATTATTGCTATTAGGAAGTATACTGCAGAACTATTGATTATTATGCAATCCCTGACATTTGTATTGTGACTTCTGTCCCCACAGACCTCAAGTCACAAGATTAGTTTTGCTGGGTGGAATGAGGGATGTTGCTGTAGCTGCAACTGCTTGAGAATATGAAGCACTCATTCTAGGTAGTGTGGGTCAGCCCCTTAGTAAACATCAAGCTACAAATACCAGGTAATATATTATAAATTACTGTCAGAGAAGGGAACTGATTCACTTAGCACTATATTCAGCCTGGGTTCATGAGTTAAATCACCATTAAATAACAATAATAAGTAGGGAATTGGCATAAAATAAAAGGTGGTAGATAACAGAATACAAGTGCTCAAATGCTTCAAATAGGAAGTGAAAAGTAGCAGTGCACCTAGATGAAATTTCAAAGGCAAAAGATGGAAGCAGCAGAACAACTTGCTCATTTGAATATCTTCAATAGGGGTAGTACTAGCTCTGGTGCATTTTTTTTCTGTGCATCTGGGATCTATCATAGAATCATAGAACGGCAGATTTGAAAGGAACCTTTGGAGATCATCTAGTTGAACGCCCCTGCAGAAGCAGGTTCACCTAGATTAGAAGGCACGGAAACATGTCCAGGTGGGTTTTGAAGACATCCAAGGAAGGAGCCTCCACACCCTCCCTGGGCAGCCTATGACAGGCCTCTGTCACTCCCACAGTGAGATAGTTTTTCCTTATGTTTAAATTGAACTTTTTGTGTTCCAGCTTCTTTCCATTAGCCCTTGTCTTGTCACTAGATACAACAGAAAAAAAGGGATGCCTCAGCCTCCTGATACCCACCATTTAGATATTTGTAAATATTAATGAGCTCCACCTGCAGTCTCCTCTTTTAAGAGGAAAGATGCAGATTATTCTATAATTGAAAAAAAAAACTTTTTAATTTCTAGCTCTAGTTAAGTTTCTTTGTGCCTCAGTTTTCCCACCTGTGTCCAGGAATATCGATTCTCAGACACTTTGAAGTATGTTGGCAATATAGACTAAGGTACATGATTTTATTCTTGTTTCCAGTCAGAATCATGCCTACCAATATCAGCTGAAGAGTTACTGCCTGAGAGAAGGTCCATGTCTTTCAAATAACATAAACCATTTATTCTGTGACCTTCCCATCCCCTGATTTTCCTGCCTCTCTGGGAATCTAGTTCAATCCTATTTAATACTGGGATCGGACTGTCTATTACAGTAGACTTCACTTGTGTCCACCTTGAAGCAGGCCCTTCACATTGTGTCTTTGGATTTAAAGATGAACAGGGGACATCACATTGGTCACAACTGAGAGCCTTTTTCTTGGTAAAACCATCACCAGGAAGAAAGATAATTGTGTCACTTCAGCACAAAGGCACAGCGAGAGTGCTTATAAATCATGCCTCATTTGACCTTACTGGTGTGTACAGAGGAGAAATCAACAGAGCTTCTAGGTTAATTAATCAAGGCTCTCAGAAATGCAGATTCTTAATGGCTTCAGGTGCATGTCATATTTCCTGTAGGTCCTGGTTTGAATCCAGCTCTAATTACTAGGCATGGAGTGATGTGACTTCTGCCCACTTTGGTCAATAGTGGCAAGAACTGGTGACCTCAGTTGAACATCTATTTGATTAGGCACCTACAGGTTTAGTAACAGAGGAGTAATTAGCCATCTCAGTGGGCAGGCTTGGGCTGAAGGTGTGTAGAAACACCAATACTAGATGGGGGTCCCTTTAGGTCATATTGGAGGGATGCTGGTCCATGATTGACTGGACACTTCAAGTATCACAGTGTGCTCTGTACTTTCATTTTCCAGGGATTGTTCTCTTGCATGTTCCCTCTCTGAGGGAAAGGGGAATTAAAGGATATAATTTTTTTCTGTCAATCAACCAGAGTGGTGTCTCTCATGAGAGATCAACTGCACTCAAAGTCATTCAGCTTATTTTCTAGCCATAAGAATAATAGAAAAAAAATTCTACTCTTGAATTATATTTTCCTTTTTTTTTTTTTTTAATATATAAAGAACTTTGATGCCTTTTTCAAGGTAAAATAATTATTTCCTGAAGCTAGAGGTGGTAGACTCTGTGTGTCTCCATGGATTTTTAAAGATTTGCTATGAGTTCTGTGTTTTCTTATATATCTCTGTAGTTCTTGACACAAAAGGATGCTGCCCTTGTTTAGGGTTCCCAGACTGATCCTTGAAGGGAATATAAGGATACTGTATCATCATTTAATGCAGTTTTATGTATTTTCATGTGGATACACTGCACTTCTGACAAAATACACACCTCTTTATTAGGATTCGAACAGTATTGTGCAACCTGAGCCAAAGTGGACACAGAGACAGGGAAATATTAGAGGAAACATTGAAGACCATGGAAGACAAGAGAAAGCAAAATTATTAGAGAAAACCTTTGGGATACATTTTGTGTTACTCCTCTCTTACAGTATTGAATTAAGTTGTTTAAACCTATAACTCAAAGATTATAGCTAGGGAAGCATGCTCTCTGATATTGTTTAATGCAGTTTTCAACCTTTTTGATGTGGTAACAAGAAGAGTTTTCATCTGTCTTTGATAATTATCTCTCACATTTCTTTACTACCCAAGATGGTGCTTTATTTTTTTGTTAGAGTATGAGATTTCCATGGATACTTTTGGTTTTAAATGTGCCTGACAACATGAAAATGAAAGAGTCTGGGAACCTACACATAAATAACTAACCTCTACTATTTTGGTAATTGAAAAAGTTTACATTTAAAAGCCTCATGAAATGCATGATTATTCATATATGACCTCCACAGTATGCTGAACTCTTGAATGCTTACACCCCTCAAGTCTGGGTTAATGTCCTCATTGGTAATAATGACTGAGAAGATGCAGGAAATAATGATTTTTTTACTGTTTCCACAAAAGTGCTGCTTTAGCAACTGTATCTTCTGCTTTAAAAGTGGATGTCGTCAATGCAAAGGGCAACTCTATATTTTTCTGTGACTACAGCAGTACCATTACTGTCCAGAAAAATGACACAAGAATGGATTTACTGTTTTAAGGATTTCTCAATAAGTCGTTGGTTTCATTGGAGAAGTGTTTGCCTAATTTATTGAGGAAGCAATCAGTCAACAGAAAATACCTCCCATACATTAAAGTAAGCTTTTGGGTCTCTGCCCAGCTCAACCAACTGACCCAACAGATCTCTTTAAGGGTAATCCAGACTGCTAGTCCCTGACTTTATGTGGGATTTTTTTTGGTTAGTGGTTTCAGGAGCAGCATGGCAATGCTAGCACAGGGAAGACACAAGCCTTGAGAGACATCCAAGAGCACCTTGCACAGACAGAGAAAGGGGTTTGATTGGGGTGTCTGCTGTGGGCAGACAAGTTATGGGCTTTACATTATAGAGAGAGAGATCCAGGTTAAGCTTTAGAAAACAACTAACAGGAAGGATCTCTGTGGGTTCAAAACATATCATCTAGTTATACTAACTATAGTTTAGTGAGTCACTGTAAGTTTTAAGACCTGGCAGGATGTAGATACCTGTAGGTCATTATGACAGCTTGAGATGCATATCACTGTGCCAAGCTTTTCATACACCTTAAAGGAAACACCCAAAGAGGAGGATGTTGAGGTTTAGAAAGATGAAACTAGTCTCATAGTCAGTTCATAGTGTAGCCCTCCCAGCCTTTGTGTCCTCAGGACCCAGAAATATGCTCCTTGCCTCTGGTTAGAAGGGAGCAAACACAATTGGTATTAGCAAGTGAGTGGTGCAGAGCACTTGCCACCAGTCCCCCAGTATGCTGAAGAAAAAATATATTTTACTGCAAACCTATCAGCTCTACTGTGATCATTTTGTAGGTGACCTCTGCTCTTAGGAGAGCTATTTACTTCTCATTCAAAAAAAGACTTACTGCAGCAGGATAAATGATAGATTAAATAGCTTTATAAGCAATAATAACAGTCTAATGAAAAAATTTCCAAGGTTGAACACTACTGCTCCATATGTGCCTTTTTGATTGAGTGTCCTGAGTTCAAACTCTAATGGACAGTAGAAGAAGAGGAAAGAATAGAGTAATAGATATTCAGTGTTGCAAACTTAATTCATCTCACTGAATTTGATATTTTTTTCTTAACGATCATCTCTGAAACATTGTGATGACTAACAGAAACTTTCATTAAAAAGAGAAGTTGATGTTGACCTCTTATAGTCACAATGAAAAGTGAACCTGTGAGCTGTGGGCAAAAATCGACAAGGCATATTCTTTTTAAAAAAAACCAAACAAACAGACACAAACCACAAACCACTAAACAGAAAAACATATCTTTTTTTTTTTCCCCTGTAACTTTCCTCTTCTTAAACTCATGTCAGGGTTTTGAGACACACGGTTCCTTGTTGCTGAAATCATTAGATTAAAAATACCGTGTATGTCAGCAGGCAAAGAGCTATCACTTCTAACAGTCAGGTCCGTTCTGCAGGGGTGTTGTCATACTATTGATTTCTTTTGAAGTCTGCATCTTTACTATTGACTTTCTTAGCAGTGGAAATATTTCCTGTATTTTTTGTACCAGTCCTACTGGGATCTGCAGCTGAAGCACAAACATTTACCCTTTTTACTTGTGTTGCAAGTGCTATATAGCAGCTATATAGCTGGTTGAATAATTTCTGTAAAAATTGGAAAAAGCAACTTTTTTTTCAACTGAAAACTCATTTTTCAATTAAGTACTACATTTGAGTCAGAAAGCCTGTCTGCTAAATTGTGAAAATGAAATCTTTTGTTCAAAACACGTGAAGTTCAGAGTCTTAAATAATTAAACCAAGAAAGTGTGCTACCCTGAATGCAGAGCCTCCAATCTGTCTTTCTCTTCTCTGGGTTTTGTCTCCACCACTTGCTGTATCTCCAGTAACTGCTCCTACTCTCATAAGCTCATGACAGATCATTTCCTTTCTGCAGTAGCACTAATGATGCACTGTAGAAAATTCATTATCCTCTAGATGTTTCATTTACAAAAGCATTTGAGGCCTTTCAGTTACAAGTCTCAAGAGCTTGATTCCCAGTACTTTCTGTAGTGGTTGCACTGCATACAGAAATCCTTCCAAGTAGGTTTCTTCTTTCTTCAGTCCTGGGTTTTTCTTTCTCATTCAATTGATTAGACAATGTTATTTTTTAAAGCATCCTTGACATATTGTAAACCTTATCTACCCATTCAGTTTTTTGCTGGAGATCAGGGGTTTCAGAAGGTTGAATTTCATTTTGCAGGTGTGAAGAAATGTATTCAAGCTCGCTCTTAGTCAATTTGGTGTATTTTTAATTGATATTTTATCATTCTTGTGCCTGCATCCAGAGGGGATCTACATTGGATCCATTTCTTATGGTGTGAAAAAGAAATAAAATTGCATAAAGACTCCCAAAGGGACCTTTCATTCTTTTCACCAGTGGACCCTTCTGTAAAAAATAGTTTGGATTCTTCAGAGGTCATTAATTGTTCCAGCAGTCTGGTGGAGATCCCAGGAGAGACCTCACCTTGTCAGATACTTCAGGTGTTTAGTTTGCCTCTGGGTACATACCCTTCTTATATGGATCTACTTACAGTATGTGACATTTTCTAGTGCCATTTCTGCATGTGCAGAAGCAGAACTGAGAGGGAGAGTCTAAGAATATTTTTCTTGGAAATAGCAAGATGGCATTTCACACTTTCTCTTGATGGACCCTACTTTGTGGGATTACTTTAGAGGAACTTGTGGTTGGAAAAAAAGTGAGGAGTAAGAGAGCACAGAGTTGATTACAGAGCACATGCTTTGTACTATTTGAAATTTCTTGTCTGTAGTAGCAATACCATTCCAAAGCTACAGGTTTGCTACATCCAAATAGTTTACTTAACAGAACTTTGATCTGAATCTACTAACCATGAGTCAAGTATCTATAAATATGGTTTTAAAAAATTAAATAACTGATGCTGATAAAAGCAAGTATCTGTTAGACACAGTCTCCATCCTCCTAAATGACGTTCAGTTCATATGATGTATGTTGAGATATCTCTTGAGTATTTTAAGGTCAAAGAGATCATTACAATTGTTGATCTATGCTGACAGTTAAGCATACGTATTTCAGTAAGCTCACCATATCCTTTTCAGAAACCTTTTAGAGACTTTCTTCTGGTTATGAGTTGTTTTTACTATTACTAAACCATTTATAACGTGGGGAGAAATAGGAACTTATCAGAGTATGGATATAGCTACAGGGTCATTTAGTAAAGATTCAGTTTAAGCTAGTATTAAACTGTATGTCTCTTTTTAATTAGCTGAGAAAGAAATTTTACACAAATTTTGCAGGTAAATGGGGGTTTTATTTACACATGTTTTATGAGTTTTTTTCCATTTTCAACTCCATTTTTTAATATGTTTTTTTAGTGGAACGTATTTGTCTAGTCAAATCCTAGATAGGGTAGGGAAGTGATTTACTGAATCTACAAAGATCTGATTGGTGTGAAGACACTTTTATTTGAATAAACAAGCACCATGTGTAAAAGAAAAGATTTCAATAGCAATTTCTCTTTTGTGATTCTAGTTCATATGACCAGCACAGCCCCATATTGTGCACACTGTGAATATTTCTGAGAATTTATACAAAAATGCCCTGCATTTGAATTCATCCAGGGCTCATCATCATTATTTTTTTTAAATGTAATTTTTATTTTTCTCTACCTTGTTTGTGTCTTCTGATTTCACTCCTTAAGTTCCTTTCTTGTTTTCACTTGTTGACAGAGGCTTTTTATGAATTTCTCTTTTTTTTTGTTTTTTTCACATTCCTTCCTTCCCTCTTGAGTCCCTTTCTTCCTCTTTAGTTCTTTGATGCTGCTGAGGTCTAAGGGTATAATTTAGTCAGATTGTTCTGCTCTGCTGCCTAAAAAAATCCTCTCTCTTCCTGGACAGTAAATAATTCTCGAGCTTGTCTGCCTGTCTTTTAGCTTACTCTTTTTAGTATTATAATTCTGGAGTCTCGTCCTCCTGCTACAGTGTTCTCTTATAATTCTGTGGAAATGCCTGCCTTCCTCTGACCTCTCTGACAAATCTGCTTCATGCCTTACACTTCTGAGGTACATGTGACACAATACAGTGGGATGGCTGTTGTTAGGGATTGCAAAGAGATGATCAACCCCAGGGCCACCACTACAACAGCTATACAGACAGAGATATCTTCTTTGCATTTCCTGTGTCTCTAGCTGTAACTGGAAAGTCTGAGCTCTCATTTAAAACCTTATGCTCTTGCAGAATGATAGCTGTAGTAAATCGGATGTTGACTTGTTTTAATGAATGGTAAATGAGGGGCTGTAGTGGGATAAAACCAACATAGGAGATAGAATGAGCACAAATAATCTGAACAGAGGGTTCAGAAACCCCACAAAACCTTCAATCCAGAATCTCAGTACCACTTTTGGTTTGTGACTTCATAGTGTGATGAATCAAAACCTCTGTACTAGAGGCTTTCATGCTCTGCATCTTAGCTGGAACTCATATGGGGGTTTTAATTTTGCAATTGAAACTCACCTGGAGGCCTCATGCCACAAGTAACTTCAGTGATGTACACAAGACAACACTGGGGAGCAAGGACTTGAAAGCAAATGTGAAAAATTCAAGTCCAGGATGCAATAACCCGCAGGTAATGTTGTACACTCACAATTTAAAGATACATCTTCTATCCTCATTTTTTAGATAGAAACATAATTGTCCAGACGTACCTCCATAATTCTACTTACCATCCTAAGGAGAGACACTACTGATGCATTAATAAAAGGTACCCTTGGCTCAGAAGCAATAAGGAAACTAAAATTGAAAGAGATCATTGCACATCACAGAGTACATGTTAAAATTTATCACCCCAGAAGTTATACAACTTGCAGAGGAATGGATATGAACTAGGAGTCAGCATCTCCCTGCTATGAACATGGATGCTCAGGGATGCTATGAAAAGATGTTTGGGAGTCTCGGGAGCCTTTCTGATATCAAGAGACTCATTTTTACAAAACTGTACCTGGCACTAGATGGCTATCTGGTAGCCACAATTGTAAGAGCAAATGTCAAAGGCATGAAGCACAAATGCAGATGTACCATGGGGAGATGGAATGATTTGAACAATGCAGACAGCTTGGACATCTTTCACATTTCACTTTACCTGACTTAGCTTCTTCTCCAGAATTACAGCTGCATTTAATTCAATAAAGTGCAGTAAAGTTATAAAGGAGTGTTTGTTTCAACCAAGCCTTCAGAAAAAAATCTTTATCCTCTCCAACTTTAGGGAACAAAAACCATTTTATATTTCCCAATTTTTAGTGAGGGTAAGTACTGCTTTTAATCTACCTACTGCTCCTCTTTCTTTATGCAACAAAAAAAGATATCTATTAGCTGCATTTGTCTCAATCATATTAGGATGTAAGTCTGACTTTTTGTCCACTGATATTTAGAAAATCAATCTTTTTCTTGCTAAAGTCTAGATCAGAACTTTAGAATTTCCCAAATAATCACCAGGCCTTTGTATGAGAAATTCTGGAGAAATACAGTCTCTTTCACACATCTATGTAACCCACTGACAGTATGTGCAATGACTTACTCTGATATTACCAGTTCTTATAACACTGGGTTCAATGTCTGGATTTTGTTATTGAGTGTTGTGCTTCTAGCTCTTGAAGTTATTAGTCCAATTTTTTTCATGCGATGTAGGATGGTGTCAGCATAGATTTGTACATATACATTTCTGTTTTTATTCATGTAAATGACTTTTTCTCTAATATATGATATATTTGGGAATACAGAATGTACTGAATTAATGTATATGCCCTCCTTTTATGTACACACACAGACACACAAAACCCTCCACACACACACTCTCCTGTTGTTAATGTGTTTAAGGAAAAAAAATCCTTGAGCCATTCACATTCACTTGGTATCTCTTGATATTTTTTAGGCTTTTGAAAAATCTCAGATCCTCAAAGGTGAAAAATGTCAGGCAAAAAAGAGTAGAGATTGAGGTTTTTCTTTGAAGATAATAATAAGAAGCAGAAGGGACTGGAACAATGTAGCATGAGTACTCCTTATTTCTTTCTTGTTTTCTTTGCAAGATTCATTCAAAACTGAACCATTGATAGGTAATATGAGCAAAAATGGATTTGAAAATGGATTAAATATCAATTTGAAGTTAACAAGCTAAGAATTGGCCAAATCCACAGAGATTACTGAAACTAACATCAGAATTGCTATTGTTTCAGGGCTGCTTTCTGTGGCAGTTCCATTATGGTTCACGTCTGAATGGTTTGAGACTTTCCTCTCTCTGCTTTCCTTGTGTTTTGTATCTTCATAGTGTCCTTATTGCTCCTTCTTGCTGGGTGGACCAGAGCAGAGAATTGCTGAGAACCCTCCAGAGAAGGCCTGATCAGTCCAACCAGTAAGCTCAACTGCAAAAAATATATCTTAATCCAAATCAATAGATTTTTAGGAACTTATCCTAGACAAGATATCAAACATTTCCACATGATGGAGCGTGAAGTTCCTAGAGCTGATGAGTGAAGCAGAACTGTTTAGTCTTCAAAGTCAATGGACAAACACTGAGAATTTGTGAGGTTCATTTACACTGTACTGTGTTTTACATGTCTCATAGACCTTGCAGTAGTGTCATCAGAGAAGAAAGAGTGATGAGTCTTCTTCCTAAGTTTCAAAAGACAGAAAACAGAAGGGACAAGATTTTGGAAAAGGATAGCTGATTGGGCAGGGTGTTCTAAAACTTGTACTATGCTGGTTTATTTTTCTTTTTTTTTTTGGTAGCAGCTATTAATTTCACATCATCTCCTTCTATGTCAGTAGATGGGGAAACAATCTTCTAAAGGTGGTTATGCCAGGCAGGCTGATCAGGAACAGACTCAATAAATAACATAGATAGGAAGAAAAAGTTCAAAGATACAATGTTTTGGCACAAAATTAAGATATTAAGAAAGAAATCATTCAAAGAAGATTAAAAAGGCTGGCCTGTGTAATTATCCATACTCTACTACTGAGAACTTTGGAAACAATCAAAGGTAATTTTTCATTTATTAAATCAAATTTATTTTGATGGGCATTACTAAAGTCTAGTAAGAATGTTTACATGCTGAAAATAAGAAAATCATCATTTATAAGCAGTGTACGAATGCTCAAATTGGCAAAACTGACTTTCTCAAGAGTATTATCATCTATGTCATTGACAGCTTTGAGAATGGTCTTTGACATTTACAGATCATGTTTAAATACTCAAATAAAAATATGGACATTTGTTGCTGCTTTCAAGTACCAGTCATCAAAGCCCAAGAGAACAACATAAACTCTTCCTTAAGACCCCTCTGTAAGGCACATGGGATGGAAATTGTTATGGGAAGACCAAAATGTTCAAATGATGATACTTAAACATCCTTTATAGCTCACAACAACTGTATTGCATTTAATGCTGGGGAGTTATATTCACAAAGAGAAACTAATCTGGGAACTATGAGTGAGGTGTGCATGATCATGTCTTCATTGCAAACAGAATAAATTAAAAACCATCTATATTTATAACTTGTGCTTTAAAAAAGGTCAAATTCTCAGAGATAGAAACAATTATGAGCTAAAGGTGCAGGGAGAAATAATTTAATGGAAAAAGCTAAAAACTAATTGGGACTTGTTTACGAACACTCTACTAAATGCTAAAAAGTCATACATGCTTTGGGGAAAATACTACACTGCTCAAAAAAGCACTCAGTTCTGCTTAGAATGAAAAGTATAATAGCCAAATCTGTGTATAAATATATGTACATAAAAGTGACAAATGGGAACAGAGACATATGTAGAAAATTTTAGTCAGAACATGTAAAGATAATAATATTTTTATATTCTTGAAGTGAAAACCATGAAAAACATAACAGTAACACTGTTACATTACTGGATGTTCTCCATAGCACTGGAATAAAGTTTAGTAAGGTTTTCTGTTTAAGGTCTCAAAGTCAATGAATACTATCATCAGATAATGATAATAATGAAGGAATATTTTCAACTCAAATCTAGTTTAGTGTCAAAAAGAGCTTTGAAAATCAGGAGATATAGATAGCTTGCAGCTAAGAAAAAGAAAAACAGTGGTCAATGACTATTAATATTGATTGATTTTAGGAAGGCAGAGCATATTCCACAGAACTTGGAGAAAATCACCACATACCAATATTTGAAAAAAAGAAATCAGGATGATTTAAGTAATGACAAGTTTGTTAGCCCACTATCAGTTCTGGGAAAAATAAAGGTATGTCTGAGGCAAGACTCTAATAATGAAAGAGTTAATGAGGAGGAAATAAATGAGCATCAACATGTATTTATGAGAAAGAGTCTTGTTTAACTGAATTGGTAATATTTTTCAAAATTAAATTTTATGTCTGTTTTATCAATGCAATGTTGTTGACATAATAGACTTCTCTCAGACATTTGGAGTGATACATGATGTATTGATTTGTAAGTTAGAGTGATACAAAATCAATGGGGCACACATTGAATGCATTGAAACCTCATCAAACAATGGATATCAAAATCTAATTAGAAAAAGAGAATTTTTCAAATGTCTGTATTTCCCAAAAGAATCTGCTCAGGCCTACACTGTTCCACAAATATATCAACAACTTCAAAACAAAAATCAGAACATAATTATGGATTAAGGCTACAAATAACACAGGCTTGGGGGAGCATGGAAAGGAACAGATTGCTGAGTTATCTGGCATTTTGAAGATATCAGGCAAATAATATGTGTTTGATCTGAGCCAAATCTAAGTTTATATGTCTAAAAAATAATAATATAGGCTATGCACACAGCATGGAAGACCTCTGAAGGCAGTGGCAGAAAAGAAATCATGGAGGATTGTGGTCTTCATGGCCACTGAGCAAGATTCAAAAAGCAGATGTAATCTTTGAATGTTTAAATGTGAGAGAACTCAGTAGGAGTAGTAAGGTTAAATTAACTTTGCATTTGGCACTGGTGAGATTGCTGTTGAAATACTATTTGGTTCTGGTGTCTACACTTCAGATGGATATTGATGAATTGGAAGGGATTCAGAGAAGAGCCACATGAATGCTTACAGGCTTGGGAAATGTGCCTTGTTGGGAAAGACTCAAGCAACTCTATTTAGTTATCAAAGAAGGCTTAGAGGATGACCTGATTGCAGTCTAAATATATCTGCAGGGGGAAGGGAAAGGGCAGAAGGAATAAATTTGATGAAGCTCTACAGTGTGAAAAACAAAGGTGAAACGATGACTGGTAGTTCAAACAAGACAAATTCCAACTAAAAATGAAATGCAAATTTGAATAGTGATCAAACCAACCACTGGAACAACTTGCTAAGGGCTGCAGTAGATTTTCTTTAATTTGAAGTTTTAAATTAAACATTGAATTTCTTTCTCCTAAAAGAAAAAAAAAAAAGACAAGAAAAAAACATGATGAAAAAGTTCATGGATCTAGAAGCAAAACAAGTAACACACAGACCTATGTATGCCTTGTGTTATACATGTCACGCTAGACAATCACTGGGGTCTTTTCTACCCTTAAAAAGAAATCTATGAATCATTTTCTCCATACTGACTTCAGGGAATGAAATTGAGCCAAGTGAAATAGAGCCAGAATATAAAGCAAAACCCTCTAGCAGCGACTTCCATTAATTTCTGGAATAGTCTCCCAAGAGCAGAGCTGGGGGAGGGGCTTACTGTCTTTTTTAAAAGGAAGTTGCTAAATATAAAGAAATAACACTAAGACAGCAAACAGTAAGCTCAAGCATGAGCCTGTGTTTTTTTTAATACTGTTAGGCATTTACCTGAGCCACAGCTGGAAATGAAACCTAATGTCTTCAAAATCTGCTTTATTCCCCAAAGCTCTCAGTCCCAGATGCTTGTCTGTCCTGTCATGAGAAAGGAATCACTCCTTTTCTGACTCTAGTGGTTGACCACTGTTCTAATCACTACTTTAAAGCATAAAGGTGTAGTTGGCCAATATGTCCCTAGCAGAAACATTGAGATGCCATGGAAGAGACATGAGGACACTGCAAGTATTTCTCTGTCCCATGTTGACTGATGGTTTTTTGAAGCCACTCTCTTTCATTATCCTTGCAATAATTCTCCACTTCTCATCTTACCTCCACTTGTTCCTTTTAACATCTTTTTCTGTGTGCTACCCTCTCTTACCTTCTGAGGACAACCTGATTTTTAGGAGGGACATTAAAGCAGCTGGTTTAGGCTGTTAGAGCAATGTCTGAAGTGCGTTGTTCTTGCTTTATATCTCAACAAGTAAACATCATGGCAGAAAACAGGCTATTTTAGTTCAAAGTAAATTTCCCTCAAAAAAAATGAATATAAGTTTCCAACAAGCAATTTTCTGCAGTGGTCTTGCAGAAACTAGAAGACAGAAAAGCCTAAATAGCTTTAAGATAGAACTTGATATTTTTATCAAGTGATTATCTGCAGTACTGAAGAACCAATGTGGCTGAGATTGTTTCAGGTTGTATGTTTCTGTGAAACATCCTTCCATTTTGAACTTCACATATTCCTGTACTTTAGGAGGTCTCTAGTGGCTGTGTATTTCTTATACAGTATAAATCCATAAGTCTAATGTTGTCTATCCTATTTAGAAACTCACTACTCTGATATTCATGATATGCAAACCTCTGTCTCTCAAACCCACTCATAAATCCAAATTCACTCACAGGACTCCTGCATGTTCCTGTTATGGTGACCCTGGACATAGGAGTAAATGGTGCTAATGATGTAGTTGCAGCTTATAAAGTATTAAAACTTCTGGTGTACCTGAAAGTTGAAATTTCAGAATTAATAAAAACTCCCAAACCCTGCATGTTAAAAGCAGTCTTTTACAGTGAGAGGAAAATTAATTTCCCTTAAAAAATTGAAGAAGAAACAAATATATCTCAATTCCAAACCCAGTTTATGGCCGTAAAGCCTGAAAACATGTTCAGGTTTTATGATCCCCACAATATAAATTGCCAGACCTTTAGGTTTCAATCAGCTTGTTTTTCTTTGGAGAGGAAAAATAAAAGAAGAAAATAAAGTGTTAGACTAGCTGTGGCAGTTTTTGTCTGAATTTCAGGGATTCTTGGTATTAGTGGCTCCAAAAGCAATTGGACGTCCGTGAGTAAAGACCTGAGATTTTATCCAGGATTGAGAATCAAAGTCATTAAGGAAGTGTTGAACAATATTTGCTATAAGTCCCAGGTACTAGTAGTCTTTAACCCTGGTTTCTTAAGCTTCTTGAGCTCTGCAGGTTTGTGCTTCAGGGAAAGTTACAGTGTTTTTAGCTCTACAGATAACTGACTGAGGCTACAGTATTAACTTGCTGTCGATGAACTTCAATTGAAAGTGGAGGGCTTGTTGCATTAACACCATGCTCTGACCATAAGCAGAGTGCTCATCACAGCCAACTGCATTGTGGACTAATGCCAGCTCTCCTATCCCAAGTGAAAAAACATGTTTTCTGTGAACAACAAAAAGTACAGGCTTNAACGATGACTGGTAGTTCAAACAAGACAAATTCCAACTAAAAATGAAATGCAAATTTGAATAGTGATCAAACCAACCACTGGAACAACTTGCTAAGGGCTGCAGTAGATTTTCTTTAATTTGAAGTTTTAAATTAAACATTGAATTTCTTTCTCCTAAAAGAAAAAAAAAAAAGACAAGAAAAAAACATGATGAAAAAGTTCATGGATCTAGAAGCAAAACAAGTAACTCAAAGACCTATGTATGCCTTGTGTTATACATGTCACGCTAGACAATCACTGGGGTCTTTTCTACCCTTAAAAAGAAATCTATGAATCATTTTCTCCATACTGACTTCAGGGAATGAAATTGAGCCAAGTGAAATAGAGCCAGAATATAAAGCAAAACCCTCTAGCAGCGACTTCCATTAATTTCTGGAATAGTCTCCCAAGAGCAGAGCTGGGGGAGGGGCTTACTGTCTTTTTTAAAAGGAAGTTGCTAAATATAAAGAAATAACACTAAGACAGCAAACAGTAAGCTCAAGCATGAGCCTGTGTTTTTTTTAATACTGTTAGGCATTTACCTGAGCCACAGCTGGAAATGAAACCTAATGTCTTCAAAATCTGCTTTATTCCCCAAAGCTCTCAGTCCCAGATGCTTGTCTGTCCTGTCATGAGAAAGGAATCACTCCTTTTCTGACTCTAGTGGTTGACCACTGTTCTAATCACTACTTTAAAGCATAAAGGTGTAGTTGGCCAATATGTCCCTAGCAGAAACATTGAGATGCCATGGAAGAGACATGAGGACACTGCAAGTATTTCTCTGTCCCATGTTGACTGATGGTTTTTTGAAGCCACTCTCTTTCATTATCCTTGCAATAATTCTCCACTTCTCATCTTACCTCCACTTGTTCCTTTTAACATCTTTTTCTGTGTGCTACCCTCTCTTACCTTCTGAGGACAACCTGATTTTTAGGAGGGACATTAAAGCAGCTGGTTTAGGCTGTTAGAGCAATGTCTGAAGTGCGTTGTTCTTGCTTTATATCTCAACAAGTAAACATCATGGCAGAAAACAGGCTATTTTAGTTCAAAGTAAATTTCCCTCAAAAAAAATGAATATAAGTTTCCAACAAGCAATTTTCTGCAGTGGTCTTGCAGAAACTAGAAGACAGAAAAGAGGGAAAGGAGAAGCTCTCTTGACCTACTGCCCATAGCCCTTCTAATACATCCCAGGATGCCATTGGCCTTCTTGGCCATGGGGGCACGTTGCTGGCGCATGGTCATCCTGCTGTACACCAGGACCCTCAGGTCCCTTTCCTCTACACTACTCTCTAAGAGTTCATTCCTCAATTTAGTCTCTGTCTATGTGAATTTACCATTGAGGTATTACTCAGAAAATACTTTCAGAGTGTGTTTAAGTTACTTCAGTGTGCCAAGTTGGTAAGTCACCTTGTTCTCTATACCTCAGCATTAGGATTGGATTTTACTCCAGCTGACCATCAATGTAACTCGATACACATCAGACAGTGGTGACACTTATGTGTGGTCTTGAATATTTTCCCGTCCTCTTTCTGGAGAAGTGAAGATTTAGATACCAAAAAGCCTGCAACAGTCAGCTTAGGAGCATGACTTGTCTTAAGTTTCCTATTTTAGGCTCTGTTCTGTGGGGACGTACTGGTTTTGCTGTATAGTAACTCAAGAGCTTCTGCCCTGCACAGTTAAATTGTATGTGATTTAAATCAGCTTGATGAGGGTGAAGCTCCTCAGGGAGTAGGATGTTGCAATATGGACTGCAGCAGTGCCAAAATATTTTAATAACTCTGAGCTTTAGCCAATTACTTTTCAAGGACAGGGTATTCTCGTCTCACTCCCAGTGTCTCTGCAGCAAGCACATCTCTGACTCATCAAAATCTTCCCAAAGCCAAATTTTTTTGGTTTTTCCTTTTTTTTTCCTTTCACTTTGGCCACCAAAATAAAAAAAAAAACAAAACAAACAAACAAAAAAAAAACCCCAAGCATGATTTCTTCTCCCAACAGGCAGTTTATGATGGCTGTGTGGTAGCACCATATATAGTTTGGAAGGTGACTTTCCTCTGAGGTTGCTTTTCTCCATAACTCTAGGGATCAGCTTTGCAGAGCTTCCTCAGGGCACCCAGAACAGATAGAGCAGAGCCAGGAAGGATCATCCACCTCAAATCTCTTGTTACTAAATGTTTTGTGTAATGCACATCCATTCTGAATTTTGCCTCTCATATCCATGCTCCTCTGGTGATATTTTGGGGATAGATCTAAATGTAGCCCTTTCAGTCTTAATCCTCTTATTTTATGGAGTGATCCAGTGAAAAGCTGACAGCTTCTGGCAAGCTGTGTAGTATTTTACCACCCTCCTTGACTGCAAATCAAAGGAAAATAAGGCATTGATCATATTAGAGTTCCCTAAAGCTGTTCACACTTCTCTTTGTCCTTTTTCACAAGGTATCCCACCAGTGACCTCAGAAATACACAGTCACCTCTGAAAATAGGTGATGCTAGCAAAAACATAGAAAAACTTGTTTCTTTTGTAATAAATTTGACTTATTGGAAGTTGTTCTATGGTTCTGTCTGGGCCCTAACCTACAAAGCTTAGAAAGCAGAGATGGAATTTAAAACTTAAGAAATGTGTGTATAAGCCCAGTTCCAAGGATGAGACACTTTCAAAGCATATATTCTATTTAGATTAATATTTTAAAAACCCCAAAATGTTAGTTTATTAAGTATTTTCCTTTACATTCAATGTGTAAAGTCTCTATGCACTATATATAGTGTAAAAGACCGTTTGCTTAATCAAGTACAATTCTATTTTTAGCTCAGGAAAGCTCATGATCACAGATCTGCCTCATGATATGCTTAAAATGATACTGTGCTCTAGTTTCTGAACAGTAAGAAAGTTTTTGCCAACATTAATGCCTCAGAGACTGAAGCATCGACAAGATCCTGGAGGTGAGGATGGGAAGATAAGGTTAAGGAGGTAAAGGATGGAAAGAGTCACGGAGAGAAAATTTTACTGGTAATTCTAAAAAGCAAATCCCTTACAAACAAGAGTAAAGAGTATTGGTAATAAGAGGAAACTGCTCTCCCTTTTTCCATATACTTTGCAGGTGGCAGACTGATAGATATTTTCATCCTCCAGCTGTAAATCTGAAGTCATATACTAGTGCACACTTACACAGAAATAATTTTTAAAAGAAAATAATAATCCTATTTGCTGGATAATTAACACTGAGCAATATCATCCTGTGCTTTATACTTCATTGAAATTCTTTATCTCAGAGTGGTATGGGCAGAAAGTATATTTCAATTATACAGCTATGCATGTCTTTTATATCAGGTTGAAATATTTTAATAGATGTGTCAGTTATCCATTTATTGATCTTAATGTATTTTTAATATGCAGGCACTGGTCTCTGCTAACTGAGATATATCTGCTTTTCCCTGGTTGAGTTCTACAAATTAAAAAGAATTCTTTCTCTCTTCCGATAACTGGTATATGGTGGGCTTCTGTCTTGTGGGCAATAACTGCTGTGAGCTGCCTTTTAATTTATGAGATTAATCTGTGCCCACAAAGGGAGTTTCGAACAGGAATAGCAAAATTTGCCTGTAGACTGAAGGAGAAACAAGATCAGAGAGAAATGTTGAAACATTTGCTCTTTCGTGAACTATTCAAACCCTTGTTTTGGCAGAGATAAGTCCAAAATGGAAAACAGTCTTTTTAAATAAAAAGGATGTTCCATACTTCTGCCACTAAAGAAGACTTCCCAGAGATTTTTAAAGACAAGAAAAAAAAGTCAGTTAACTTTTGAGAATCTGAGTTGGACCTCCTTTATTGTGGTCTTTGTAGGAGGCTGCAACCCTCTGTAACATCTCTAAGGACCTATCTGAAGATCATTATGTGGGTACAGTGAAATCCTATCTTTGGGTTGTTTTGAACAACATAACACTTTTCAGTGTTCTTGATTACACATGCTCAATTTAGAGAACTGAATGTGGAATGATTTGCTTCTCACACATCCTGACTATGTTTTTTCCACCTGTGGGACCTCACTGATTCCCGATTTCGAATGCTTTGTATCCCAGTAATTCTATGGTCCTCTGGACCAAAGCATACCTCCTAAGAAGCACTGGACATCTACCTGCTACAAGCATTTTTAGTCACTTGCAAAAGGATTAAAAATCAGTGAGGAATTTTCTCTTAGCCATCTGATTTAGATGGGAGTGATAAGCACTAAATTCTGCGTTATTTTTCAATGTAGATATTTTGGTCTTCTGGGACAAGAGAGAACCTTCATCCTATGATGATCTGGCTTATTCTAGCAGTTACCTTTACATTTTGTGTCTTGGTTCTTCTGGATGGTCAATGGGAATCAATTCCTGTTTTGTAAAGTGTTTTCAGATAACTGATTCTGTGAAAGGGCTGTGGATTGATTGTGGTTATTTCCTATGCTAAGGTTCTCAAAGGAAATATCCTTTCTCTTGATTAAACTGGGACCTGACTGTGGTGAAATATCTTTGAAAATATCACCTTTGATAGTAGGAGTAAGGACATATTTCCAAGAGACCCAACATGGGGCACTAACGATGAAAGCAAAAATGTGATGAGATTTGATGCATAAAGGCAAAACACAATAGGAAAACCATCCAAAGGTGTAACACACAAGAGAGAGAAACCACAAGGAAAAGTAACAGTAAAGAAAATAGTGAAAGGAAGATGGCTGTATGTCTTCCACTTTCACCTTGGCAGACAGTGAGTAGAGTGGAGTCAACGAGGCAATGCAGGAAATTGTAGGAGCAAATGACAAACTAATACTTAGTTTAAATATTGGTGATGTTAGAAATGTTGAGTATGAAGCTGGAGGGTGGTAAATGACAAAAGGTCCTTTGAATGGCACAGCAAGCAATGTAGCAGTAACTGTGACAGATTTTTAGTGTAGCAAATTTGGTTAAGTAGATGGAGATATTGTTTCTTCTTATTATTTTTTGCCCTCTCTTCACTTGCCAGAATAATAAGGACAAAAACTTAGGGGTAAAACTTTTCATCATAGAGAAAAGAGATATCCCTTGTGCAATACTTTCAGCTGTTCAGTTCCAGCCTGGAGGTTGATGTCAAGTATTTTTGGTCTCTACTCATGCATCTTTAAACAGGGAGTGATTCATCAGGACAGCAGAGTGGCTGTGACCATTCTCTGCCCTGTATGAACCCATTGGATAACCACCATGCCACTGGGAACCATGAGTCCATTGTTAGGTGGTAACATTATCCCCAGAGGAGCTCCAGGGAACTAAGAGTGATCTTCCATTTGCAATGGCAGAGCACTTCCACTCAGGAAGCTGAGGGAAACAACATATTTTTTGTTCCCCCTAACTCTGTACTGTTAGGTTGATACACCTGTCATCTATCTTATCAGTAGCACACTGCAACCAGTTTTCTTTCCTAAGCCTGTCAAATCCTAGTTTGTATCAGTTGCAGTCATATGCTGATTATTGTTGTAGAGTTTATTCTTCCCCATGTTGATATTTTATGGAGCGCTGACATGCTTTGCCACCTCGGTGCAGGACTGGTTCATGAGGCAGGGAGTTAATATCCTCATTTATACTTAGGCAAAGCTGGGGATTTATATCTCTTCACAGAAATCTGCCAGCAAGATACAAAAGAAAGATAATTTTCCTACACAATATAAAAATGATCTTTTGTTGTTCTGTGAACTTGTGGTTTTGGATGCAGAATGTGAGAGCGTGTTCTTGCAAATTGAAAAACAAAAACCAAGCTCTGAAAAACTCTCATCTCATGCTAGGTAGAAATAAGAGCTAGTGCCCCTTATATAATTAGTTGACCCACAAGTGCAAGGCAAAAGGTGGAGGCACTAACACATGAATCTATAAAACAGACTGGTTTATTAGTGAACTGTCATAGTAGTGGTCATAAAGATGCTTACAGAGGGGAAACAGTGTGTTGCACTTGGTAATACTAAATTAAGAACTGAGAAACATGCAATCCATTCCTAACTCTTCCAATTTCTTGGCTTTGTTAAATTTGCGTCCTTTCTTTTAACCTATGTCCTTCTATCTTGACAAGTTCCTTTGTAATCTCCTGGTTCACCAAACACAACACAAAAAATATGCAATATAATTGATGAACTCTGCGTTGTCCTCTGATATAAGTAACAATGCAATTGCAAGGATAATCATGTCTTTGTGTTAATCCTCTTGCAAGAAAAACCTATAATCTCCTAGAACACAATATATAGGCTTTTAAATTGTTCCTACATCAGTCTTTTGACAGCAGGCCATGGAGCATTAACAAGCAGATATATTTCTCATTGTTTTGTGATTAGCTTTCCCAAACTTATTAAGAAATAAAAGAATCTGCATGAGCAGAAGTGAAAGTTTTAAAACTATAAACCTTTCAAATCTATAAAGATGACATATTTGTAGTTGAAGCAATTTATAACTGCCCCTTTCATATGTAGGTATCATGAAGATGACACTATAATATCTTTATATCATGTTGGAAGCATATTATGAGTTTGTGTGTATGTTAAGCATACTAGCACATTTCTAGAGAGTGTCAACACTGTGCTGCTAGCTCTCCAGCAATTAGCTAGAGAGGAGACTCTTAAAATTGCAGCAGTGATTCACACAGACAAGACAGTAAGAGAGAGACTCAGCTAATTATAAACAAATAAATAAAAAAATACTGAGGAAAGAGGTGAAAGTTTCAGAAGGTTCAGGAGTATAGAAAGAGACACCAACCAGAGCCTCAGCTGTTGCTGCATTATGCATATGCAGAGGAAACTGCTGGATATCTTCTGCTGAAGCTCTGTTCAGATGGAGGGATGGGTGTAAATAAGGGAAACGTCCTCCCTACGTCTGTGAGTGCCTGTGGATTTAGGCTGGTGCTGGAGTGAGTCTCTGAAGAAAGACACTTCAGATACAGCCAATGACCATCTCAGTGAGGAGATCTAAAAAGAAGACAGGAACTCATTGATTATGGAGGATATTCCTAAAATAAGAAGCACCTGGGGCTGTGGTAGGAGGCAAGCAATAAGGTACAAGAAGTGTCTTGCAGTGACAGGTATCTTACTGCTTTCAGAAGGATTCCTTCAGGCAGGGCTGACAAATCACCAGCTCTGCAGCCTGGGCAGTTTTATCTGGATTCCTGGGCTACTCACTAGGTCATGAAAAAAAAAAAAACGAGAAACAGACAAGAATCACAGTATATATGATTTTCAGCAATGGATGTACATAGACAGGCTGAGAATGAAGGTGGCAAGGTTTATTAACCAAGCTCTGCATCAGTACAAGTATTGGTTACTGGGAATGAGAGTGGTGCTTAGAAGCACATTTATACTTTGGTAACGCATACACTTGGCTTTCTTTGATGACACAAATAGCAGAGCAAGCAGACAGGCAGAGAGGAGGAATATCAAAAGCTGCTTAGCACTGCTAACACCAACTTCTAGCCATTTGTAGATGAGAGATTGAAATGGCCTGCTTTGGTACAGTTGGAACCTGCCAGAAGGATCCTGTGTTTCTGTGCCGCTCAAAAAGCTGTCTTTGCCCAGGTTAGGAAAGCATTTTATTATGAGCTCTTCAGAGTTAAAAGAAATAATTAAAAGTGAAGACCCTTTACCTTCTACACAGTTATAGACTCACTTTGTATTTTGACAGTACTAGCAATGTAATTCTCTGTATTTTTAATATCATTTTTTCACTGTGAGTTCATCTTAGCATCGTTGTCACTTCTGACAGTATCTTCTTGCCTTTGGGAGAGTGCTGGAAACCAAATTGCCTACTGCTAGCACTTCTTACAGAAGACCAGACTCTTTCTCCTGAATAGGAAATTAGTATCTTGTGTTTTCCTTTCCAAGACAAATGTATGTCAAACTGGTAACCTAAGAAAGAAGTCCATCAAATTCTCACTTAAATCCATGCCTCTGCAGCTAATGATGTTTGGAAGAATGTCACCTTGCTAGAATTGGCCTGTGTTGACGTTTTCCTTTCTATTGGGAATGGGCTGCATTCTAATTTAAGAACCTCCATAATTTCCTTAGCTGTCATTCCAAATGGTCTCTTTCAAATGCTACGATCAATTTGAACCTCCTGTTTCCAATAAAGGAAGTTCTGAAAGCAGGATTGCCAACTAGAATGGATGAGCAAGAAATCACAAAGCACTGAAAACAAACAAACCAACCAAACTAAAAAGCAAAAGCAAAAAGCAAAGGAAAAGTCGGTGTCGTTATCCATCTACACTAATCTGCAGCACATGCAGTCTCTTCTAATTACTAACTAACATAGAAGCTTGTTTATGGATGGACTGGAGATAGCAATTGCTTACTGTTGATGCCTTAGCAATTGTAAAACTAATTATACCCCTCCCTAAATGCAAATAATTAACAGCAAGTATCTTCTCAGCCTTTTATTCATCTGTTTATCATTTTGGAAACAACTGGTCTATCTGGGCATGGGCACATGTGAACAGGAAAAACAGGCAATAATTACAGAAATCACAGATGTTCCAAACAGTCTGGACCAAGGGAATTTCTCCCTCGAAGTCTGCAGAGGTTTTTGCCCCTATTTTTTACAGCATCTGTTTGAACAGTTGGATTTCCCAGGCACAATGCCCATTGCAAGATCTCTGGAAGGATTATGTTCCTGGGATAGGATTCAGTTACATATTAAGACATATTAATTTAGATGACTACATATCTATATGTTCATCTAGGTGCCTCCGTAGTCTGTATAGATGTAGATTTTGTAGGGAGTGGAGTCAAGGGAGTTGTTCAGTTGACTGAATATAAGTGAAAATTTCAAAGTGGGCTGAGCACCATTCCATATTTAACAGACATTATTGACTTGGATCCCATCAATTTTGATGGAAGTATAAGCTCTTGGATCATGTGTTAACCCAATTCCATTGGAAGTAGAGGTATTTGAGATGCTGAGGTACTCAAGACATCCACACACAGCTGGTACAAACCCAGATCTGCACCATCCTGGAACAGCAGCAGGAGCCCAGAAAGGACAGCACAGTTCAGCTGAAATGCCAGGTACCAAATTCCACCTCTAATCTGAAACTGAATATCCTATCTAGAGTTTTGCCATCATGGCCTTTGTGATGGTCCTGGGCTCAAAACATTTGGAATGATATTCACCTAAACATCTATGCTGTAGATGTCTGCCTCTTAAGCTGCACATCCCCTGTTCCTTGCAGATCATGGTCAGAAGGAGTATATTTTTTACATATCCTACTGAGACGGTATATCTTAAAATTAGACAATGTTTTAATTGAAAACTTATAATCATAAGCTGGAAGAATCTGTTTCCATGGTTTATAAACACAGTCAGTTTGAAATCCAAGATGATTTTCATCCCACTAGTTTAATGAAACATTTATAACTGCACCCAGCACCTAGATTCTCATTAAATCAGTGGTGCTCTTCTAAGTGCAATTGTGTGTGATCTGTCAATTCATCCACAAATGAAAAAGGTATCCAGTCAGGATTCAGAAAATCATTTCCCAAACTCCAGAAGTGATGCTGTGCAGGTTTCTTTGGTTATAAAGAGAGAAGATCTCACATTGTACAAATAGTGATGAGTCTTACAAATTTTGCTACAAAACATCTTCTTGAGCAACTCATTTCCACTCATGCCACAGGAAGTTTTAATATTCCTAAGCAGGTGTTAGAAACTTAAATACTCTGTACTATGGAGAGATGAAGGTTGCCTCTCCAGTCTCTACCATTAATCACCAAACTGCAATGACTTGGAGAATGAATCCCTTAAATTAAAGAAGATACTGAGATGTATATACAGAATGAGGAAAACCTTCAGATCTCTGCCTATCGGTAAAATATATGTGGTTTTATTTTCTTTCTTTTTGGTTTGTTTTTTGGGCTCCAAATACTCTTTGAAATCAAAGGCTTCAGGCAGGCATCAAATTGAAGAACAACATGTTTTAACCTTCTAGTCAACGCATTTAGATCACAAAAGATTTCCATTTTCTCCTGCAGAAACAAAGAAAGAAACATTTGTTGAAATTTTTGTTGTAGTTCATCAGGGCTGAGTACTTTAGATGATTACGTTTGCATTTCAAAGAGTAATGCACATCTGAGTGAGTCATTAGAAGCAACTCATACAGGAGCATAGGTAGGATATTGTTGAAGAGGGAGGATTATGTATGCCTCTTGTGAAGAAGGAGAAAAGGATTAAATAAGAAGTTGTTGCTGTGTTTCTTCTGTAGTTTTTGGATTGCATGGAAGGTCTTAGAGCTTGTTAAGTAGGCAGCTCTCACTGACTGTGTTCACCAAACACACAATGCTGCAGTGAGACCATGCATAGGATGTCTCCAGGATTGGCTCTAAAGTGCTTGCAGCTGCAGGAGCTCTTGGACAATCTTTTTAAGTCAGAGAGTTTAGAAAGTGGTCTATGCCCCCACTGCTTTTGCCTGTGGGAAGCAAACACCTAAACCAACCTAGATGTATGGCCATGGAGGGGCAGGAGATGCCTGATCACTGCCTGCACGTAGAAACTCTGGGAAGGGATCAAGACTGGTTTGTAAAGCTGTCCAACAGGACATTGGAGACTAAAAAACGCTGGATTTCGGAAGAGGAATAGAAAAAATAACAGATTTTTTCTAAAGAGCTGAGTACTTGCCTCTTTAAAAGGTCTGATGTTTTCAGCTGACATGCTCATCTTCTGATTGGTTCCAATCGGTGACACATACTTGGACAATTTGCTCTGAAAAGAAGGAAATATCATGTACAATAGTAAATTGCAATCATGGTTCCTGCAAATTAACAGTGACTCAGATTTCATCAGGTGGCCTTCAGTGATAGGTACCAATTCCATTGAGTCCTAGAGAAAGTGTTGTGTCATTTTTCTCCTGTGCTGTTAATTTAGACTAATGCTTTTTATTGTTGGTTGTCAGCTTTGACTGATCAGACAGCAGTTACGTTTCATTTTCCCTTTTTCATTATGGTACTTGGTGAGGAAAAATACAAATGAATTCACTTGTTTAATTGTAGCATTGAAACAGCTTTTTGGCTCTGGTTTCAAGAACAAGCACAAATTGCTGTGTAAAAGCACTGATTGGGTTAGTGATTGTGTGAGTGTAAGTTCTCCAATTGTTTGGTCTTTCTGTGTTCAGACAGAAGTTGTTTTTCATTGCCACTTTATCACTTTCTAGGATCCTGTAAAATATCTGCAAAAAGAAGTCATATTGCCACAAACAGATATTTTTTTCCACATCAGTTCTCTCTCTCAATTAATTTTCCTCTTCCGTACAATCTTAATCTCAGTCTCTCTGACCTACCCGCAGAGAAGGTAAGAAAGCTTGAGAAAGAGGGCAGGTGTAAGAAGTCAGTGCATGTGCAAATTTAATTGGATACAAGGAAGAATGTCAGTCCTAGGAGCTGATCAATCCATCAGTGCTGGCAAATGCCCTCATGGACTTTTGTAAAGAATGAAAAATGGACAGCACAGGAATGTCCTTTCCAGGCTTTTTCTAGCTGAGCAGGGAAACAGTTTCACTCTTCTCTCCTGCATCTCAAAATGTCATTTTGGTAGATGTTGCAATGCTGAAAGACACTAGTGGTGGATGAGCTGGTCAGTCACAGACTCTTGGATGATACAAGGAGTCAAGTTCAGCAGAAAAGCCAGTTATACTGCTTGAAGTAATGGAGATTCAGACTCTGAAACCACCATCTATAGCATTGGGCAATAAGTGTCAGAATAAATTAATTGGAGAGAGGTGTACTTTCTGCAGAAAGAATAGAGAAGAAATTGCAGGTCTGCAGGCTGTAGGACTTCAGGAAACAGGAAAACTAAGAAGAGGACTAGTGAGGGGATAATAAAAGCGAATTTGGTGGAAGGATAAAAACCATAAACTGACAGGCTTTCTGATTTCTGGCGGTGATTTTTGACCAAGGACACTATTGTCTTTGGTTTATTGCTACACTGCTCAGGAAAAACAGATCCCGGGTTCATATGTTTTAAAATAGAAGAGTATACACTGAAGAGAGTACCTGTCTCATATCACTGGTGATTTTATTTTTCTCTCAGTGCAAATGAACCTCTAGCACACCAGGTAATGGATTACAGTCCAAAACACAAGGAAAACAGTTCTTCTGTGTTGAGCAGATTCATTTAAAATAAAGCTACTTTTTTTCAAGTTGCCAAATTCCCTCAAAATTAGTCCATCCCCTGATCTTGAAGCACTCAAGGCCAGGATTAATATTTATGCTCTCCTAACCTAGGTGTTACTAAATCTCATTTTTAAGACTTTTTATTTTTGGCTTATTTTTTTTTCTTGTAAAAGTGTGTTGTAGCTATCTCATTTTTAAAAAAAACCCTAAAGCACCAAACATTGTGTCCAACTGTAGTGCCTGACCAGATATACACAGTCAGCAACGGAGACACTGCTAACCAATGCCTGTGCTGCATGCCTTGAGAGCCCTTGCATCAGCAGCCACTAGATATACCTGAAATGGTATTAGCAGACTTTCTCATTTTGTCTTAATCTGCTTTCTGTTAACTCTTTTCATTCATTTGCTTTTGTCCTGAAATAAATTTAGTGCTGGTAATCATTGCTGTAACAGACAACATGACAAAATACAGGTGTTTGCTGTATTTAAGCACACAAGAGGCATTGTTAATTGTATAGGGCTGTGCCTAATTAGTCGTAAAGGGCAGGCATAAGGTTATTGGGTATTGAAATGATGAGCCTGTGAGTGCTGTCTTGTGGGACAGGCAGTGAGATGCAGCATGATGTGGGTTATACTCTTCCTCTTTTAGGGTCTGAAGAACTAAGGGTGATTTCAGAGAGTCAAATTTCTTATTTCCTTGCTCTGCGAATATAGAAAAATCTATTGTGGCCTTTAAAGGAAAAGCAGCATATTCCCATCTACTTCAACCAACGGATGAGGAGTCTACAGGACAGGGAGGAATATGTCCAGGAGGAATTCAAAGTCCAAACTACTAAGTACAAATACTTCTCCAGAGCATTTTAGAAATCTTCTTAGAAGACAATATCTTAGTCACTTTGGTATTTTTCTCTGCAATCAGGTCATTTTTGTGTCCGGTTAATGAGTTTTATTGTTACTGGAATGCAAGCTATCAAATCTGTCTGATCTCTTTTCTCTATAAAAAGTGAACCTGTGGTTTTCAAAGTACAAACCATCAGCCTTAAATCAGCACTTTGCTAAAAGTCCACTGGCAAGAGAATTCTGGAAAGTTTAGAGGTGAAAATGGCAGCTACCTATAAAGTTATTTTGTGAACTCAGGTTGATATAAGGCAAATAATTCAGGAAAGGATTAGGCATTTACATGACTATGAATAACATCAGCAATTGCACAGGCAATGAGAAAATTTACAGGGGTTATCAATCCTTATACCTCAGAGCACTGGAGCCATTTCTGGGAAGAAATATTTTCCTGCCTACATAGCCCTTAATCCTCAGAAGCCTCAATGTATGACACCAGCCTTTAAAGTATCTTTGAGTGATTCGGAACAAGAGGCACACCAGACCTCAGGGTTAGGTGGGATGAGTTTCTTTAGGAGATTAGAACGGTAGTAGGACTGGCAATTTCCACTGATCTCCACTAGTCCTGAAGCAGGGACTTCACAGTTCAGCTGTTTTTCTAGAAAACACTGAAATGTGAATTGCTGTTGCCAACTGAATTGTAGAATTGTAGGAGTTAGAAGAGACCTTTAGAGATCATCTAGTCCAACTCCCTGCTGAAGCAGGTTCAGCTAGATCAGGTCACACAGGAAACTGAAGGGCAAGAACTAATTTTTTTAAAAATGTGTTGGGGGTCTCTTCCACGTTTTCCTCAGAATTAAAATACAGGAAATCTTTTTGCTTCCTATGTTTGGCCTGGCGAACATTTTACTGAGCCTCTACTAAACCATGAAGAACTGGGAAAAAAGTCCTCCCTCACTCCAGTTGTACACTCTGCCACCTGAATTATGAGTTCCATGTCCACATACTGTCTCCTTCTGTCTTCCTCTTCCCCTTGCAAGGTTACACTCCCTGGGGAAACAGAGAGTCACTAACGGTTTGCACAACTGTGATGTTAAATCAGCACAGCAAAAATTATGGAGAGACTGAAAGAAGCAAGTTTGTAGTGTAATGACACTCTAAATAGTTGTTTTCTGTTGCCTTTCTCAGAAGGAAGAGAAGAGGGATTTATCTTGGGTGTAATTCTGCCAGACTATGTAGAACTGCAATGGAAATTTGTCTTTTGTGATGCTGTGTCTACTTGACTGAAAGGGTCTTATCTTCAAATTGCTTAAAGTACTTGTTCCCCAGCCCAAATGATAAAATAGAGCTTTAAGCTCTGGATGTTCTCCAGGTTTTCCAGTAGGAGTATTTCATTGCCAAAAATACAATGCAACCTCATGCTTGCCAGCCCTCATTTGCCTTGATGTCTCAAATGCGATATTCTGGATTTCATCAGGAGATTCTGATCTGACGTGGGAGACAGTAAAGCCCAGGGAATTGTTTTGAGTTCAAACCCTCTTAAGCACAGCGTCATATCATGGTGAAGCCACTAGCTGAAATGAAGACTGACAGTTTAATTTCTTGAAGTACTGGAAAAGAAAAGACATCTGCCATGATGGCTACTGGCTTCCTCAAGCTGATGGTAATAGACTGTGAGGCCCTTTACAGCTAAAGAAATTAATCTTTTTTTTTCCCCTAATATACCTGTCATTTTCTGTATCTGCAACAAAAGAAGCATGGCCAGAAGGCCAAGGGAGGGGATTCTTCCCCTCTACTGTGCTCTGTGAGACCCTATCTGCAGTGCTGCATCCAGCTCTGGGAACTCCAACATAAAAAGGACATGGACCTGTTGGAGTGAGTCCAAGAGGGCCACAAAGATGATCAGAGGGCTGGAGCATTTCTCTTATGAAGGCATGCAGAGACTAGGGATTGTTCGGCCTGGAAAAGAGAAAGCTTTGGAGAGACCTTCTAGGAGCCTTCCAGTACCTAAAGAGGATGGCAAGAAAGAGGGAGAGGAATTTTTTATACAGCCAAGGACAAGAGGTAGTGGCTTCAAAGCAAAAAAAGGGGAGATTTAGATCAGATATTAGGAAGAAGTTCTTCACTGTGAGGATGGTGAGGCACTGGAACAGGTTGCCCAAAGAAGTTGTGGTTACCCCATCCCTGAAAGTGTTCAGGGCCAGTTTGGATGAGGCTTTGAGTAACCTGGTCTAGTGGAAGATGTCCCTGCTCACAGCAAGGGAGTTCGAATTAGATGATCCTTATTGTCCCAATCCAAATCATTCTAAGATTCTACGGTATTAAAAAGTATGGGGGTTTTACAATTATCAGCATGGCTATTTTGTCTCCTTATCCATGCTCTGTGTGCCTCTAGCCTCTGCTGTCCATGGATTTTACAAATTTGCCAGTCTAATTTACCTTGAGGCAGCAGTAGATTTGGACAACAATAAAAACAAAGACTTGAAAATCTTTGCTCAAAACGTTGTTTTATTTTAAATAACTATGTCTTAGCTGAGTATGAAAGGGATTCTTCTAAAAAAATTAAATGAACCAGTAATGATCCTTCTCCACACAACATGGCATTTCATAAACTTCTGTTTTCTTTCTTGACTCAATGAAAACTTCTGATACCTTGAACCTGTGACAGAAAAATCACCCAAAAGGAAAAGAAAATGGGAGGTGAAATTTAGGATCAGAAAATATAAACAGGAGAGCCAGAGAAGTCAGGTTATGGATGCATTTGTAGTTATCACATCTCCCACCAGAGTAGCAGCAGCTCCATTTACCCTCTCCAGTCCTCGACATGCCTGTGGCTTCCCATGGCTTCCTTTCCATTCTGACTTTCCTACTCTCCTTTCCAGCCAGGATGTGCACCAGCTGAGTGCTCCCTGCCTTTCAGATCTCACTTCTCTACCCAGGCAGTTCAGTGAAAGTTGTGAAATGTGTCTGTCCCTGGGACTTATCACTCTCTTTCAAATATTATTGAGATTGGCATGTTCAAAAGTTATTAAGCAGGAATGGTAAATGGTTTGACAAGGTACAATATTTCCTTAGGAAACAGAAATGGGAAAAAAAGGTTTGTCATGTAAAAATCATAAATCATAAATAAACTTCCTGTGGTTCCTTGAGCATCAAAGATTAGCAAAAGCTGGAGAAATTTTGAGCTACAATTTAAACTTCAGTGCTTGTGCTAGTAGTTTACTATTGAATTGTCAATTATTTTTGGTTTCTTTTTGTAATTAACTCTGCTTTTGGGCTTTGGTACATTATTTATTAATTTTGTTTTTAAAGAAAAATAAAAGGAACATAGAACATAATGGATATAAAACTGGCTTTCCATGGAAGAAAAAAGCCCCATAAATCTAATTTCAACCAACATTTGAAGATTTTTTTTTTTTTTAAGATTTTCCGTTAGTGTTGTCTGGCAAATGATGGGAAAATTATTGTTTTCAAGTATATACTATAGGGTTGTTCTTCCTGACTGATGCATTATTTATAGACTCTTCTAATTCTAATCAGTCTCATTTGAATAGTGGTTTTACTTTGTTTGGTGGAGAACTGAAGGTACAAAGGGCAGTGTCTGAGATAGCCCATGGTATGTGTGTATAATCCTTCAGATTAATTTAGCATCATAAAACAAAGTCACAACAGTCCTCAGAGAGAAGAAAAGACTTTACTGCATAAAAGCTTAACCACAAGACAGAAGACTGCAGTATCACAGTGTATAAAATGCAAGAAACATAGATGGATCTCACACTCCCTGTCTACATAAATGCAGAAGTACAGAGTCTGCAAATTGGTCTAGAAATGCAAGGGAGATGGAATAAAGGAGCTCTATTCTCATTTGGTTTCAGCTACAGAGTTTGTGGTACAATCCTTGCTGCAACACTTTTGTAACACAGTGTCTGTAGGTACTTAATTCTGAGAATGGGATTGGAGAGCTACATATCTACAGATTGGTTTAAGAAGCAGAATATCTGTATATTGAGGATATAACCTTTCATATTCTTTATGACCTGAGAAAAGAAGATTTTCATGTACAAAATCGATTAGGTTACATGTAAAATACTTAAACAGAGAGAATTCCTCATGAGCTTTCTGATACACTAAGATGAAATCTCTTACAATTTAATGTTGGGATGAGCTTTTGCAGAATCAAAGCCAAAAAACCCAACATTTTGGCTGCAATGATAGGACTCTGAGCTATTTTATTTAGTAATTCTGTGAAACCAGATGCCTAAGTTTTGTTTATCTTTTTTTATCTCTGTATGAGTTGCAACAGTATTTCAAAATGAAAAGACAATGTTGGGAAAACATTCTGCTAACACTAACTTTCAAAACTTTTGACAACTTCTTCATTTAAGGACTTTTTTTGGTTATTGTTATTGTTCTTAAAGTTATTAGGGATGAAAAGATAGCAAAAAGTATCCTGAACTATTTGAATAATATATGAATGATGGTAGATCTTTTTGTAGCTCTTTAATTCAATTTCTTTTTTTTTAATTAGACCATGTCTTCAAACAACATCCCAAATCACTGTTTTCATCTTTACCAAGAGACAATTTCCTCTCTTTGCACTATATTGGTGTCTTTCTATTGCCAGCAATAAATACATAAATACCACAAACATAACTTTTTATTATGCTGCAGTGGTACACTGAAATCAAAACATCTCAGAGCCATGAAGTTAACTTGAGTTAATCACTGGACATTTGCAGAGGGCAGTCAGGTCCCAGAATTTTCTCCTGTGTCTTTTCAATTTCATGTGGAAACTTATCTATAAGAAAGCTGCTGGCAACCTAACTTTATAAAGGAAACAGACAAGTGAAACTCATGCCTGTAGGATGTGCCTGCTGGGACTCTTGTTACAAAGAAGGAAGAAGGAGCAACTTTTTATTTTACATAATGAGCCCTCATTAGCTCATGTGCAAAACTGAACTCAGATCTTTATCTATAGAATTAGAGGTGTCATTATGAAGGTGCTAACAGCTGTAAACTCTCACATATGTCATATAGACTAACCTTTGGGAAGGGGGAATGCTTTGTACTAAAAAATATCTTTTCATGTGGATCAAAGATATTTTCCTGTTCATTGTGGCTTCTGTGCATCTACATAATTGGGCTCCTGCTGGATTGCATCAGTGTGTCCCCTTTTGAGCTGGTGAAAAATTACGGCCTTTATGGAAATGCTAATGGCACACGTGGTGTTCAGCACTGGAGGTAATATCTGGGCAGAGGGGACCTTCAAAAGGCAGGGTAGAATGGAGTGGAGAAGCGAGAACGCTATATATTTGCATTTTGTTTCAGAGTTGAAACATTTGTGAGAGGTCAAACGGAGAAAGGACAGGGTTGCCAACGTGAACTGTGAAATGATGTTCATGACTGTGTTTTTCACTGCATCTATGGATGATCCTTCAGCTTTTATCTGAAATCTTAACCATCTCTCAGTGAGTGTTAGAACAAACAGTTAATAGCTCGTCTCCTTGTAGAGCTGTAAAAAGGGTGACAGTTTTTGTATCCTCAGCAAGTAGAAGCGAAGAGTAGAAATATCATTATGTATTAATTGCTTGCTTCTATCCACCCATGCTGCCTTCCCAGGCCCTTTTGACCATATTTTGAAGTTAAGTGCCTCAATGACTGTAATGGGTTCAGGTAGCAATACGGGACTGGATCCAGACAGCCTACTTCAGGGTGACCAAATTCATCTTTTAGATACAAAGAACATCTATTGCAGATTTTCAACATTTTCACTGAGAAAAACTATTTCTTTGTCCATAATTTCACTTAGAACTACTGAACCTCCAGATCTCCACATCTAAATTTCATCAAGCTGGGATCCACATAAGATTGTTTCTGCTGTTTCTGGACACTGTCAGTGGACAAAATACCTGACAATCTTCCTTCTTCCACTCAGTTGTTTTTATTATCTCCTCTTCTAGATGAACAGCAGTGAGGGAAAGGTCTGTAGTGGCAGGAGTTGGACTGCTTTGAGAGGTAGTTGGCTAAGAGTTTAAATATTTGTCTGCTCTATGGGATATTCCCAGGATATTATCTGCATATTTTCTCCCTCTCCTTACTCAGATTTGCAGTGCTCTTGTAGCAGGTGAAATGCTGCTTTGTGGACTGCCAGTCCCTGAAATGGCTAAATCAAAGTGTTCTGGTGCATTGAATTTTGGCATTATTATTCAGTAAATCGTGTATCTTCCCCTCATCTGCTCCCTCTTGATATGTCTTGTTATTAAACAGTCATTGCCTTTGACACCAGATGAATGCAGCCTGGATATCCAGGCAGAGCAGAACACATCTAGGAACAGAGGGTTGCTCCTGGGGCAACTCTGACTGAGCACAAGTCTTCAGGCACATTAACAGTGCTGCAACCAGAGCTGTTTATCAAGCACCAAAAGTGGCTCCTGAAGTGCTACTGGATATGCTGCTAACTCTGTCAGAATGTGAAACAGAGAAAATGCCAAATCCCAGCAGCTGCAGGAGGTGGGCTGGGAAAGCAAAAGCAGTACAGGCTAGAGATTAAATCCAGTAGTTTTATTACAATGCAAAGTCCTCTTAGCTTTTCGGTGAATAAATCTCTAGTCTGCAATATTAATTCAACAGTGTAGTGGTTTTGCCTGGGCTAGGTTTTTGGTAGGGAAGAGGACTACATGAGTGGCTTCTTTAAACAAAGATCTGCCAGATTCTTCCCCTTTCTCCAGCCAACAAGGTTTATTCAATCTACTTATGTATTCCTTCAGAGCTATGCTCTGATTTTGGGATGGGCCATTGCTAACTTACTGTAATAAACCCATGATATTTACAGAACTATTTTATTTCAATTGGGTCAAGCTTTGCCATGCCCAGAAAGATCCCTTTCTTTAATATTTTTTGCAAAGAAGGGCATGCTCTGAAGCTAACAATTGATCAGTCAGTTTGGGCTTTTTTACTCAGTTTCTTTTAATGGTCAGCTCTGGAATGTCATTGGACTCTGCAAAGTAAAGCATGCTTAGCTTAAGAGCTGTGGCTGTATTATGCTTTCAGAGCAAGATATGAGGCTTGTGGAAGTCTTTCAATAATTTTCCAGAGCCCTTTGAGAAAGGTAACTTTGGTTTATGACTCATTTTTTTCTGATAATAAGTTCATTTTCACATCTCTCGGACTAAGAACACATCTTGATAGGCTTAATGTTGCAACTGGTGGGGAAAACCCTATACTTAGCGACTGTATTCAGTGATGATATGATAGTACAACTCTTCGATATCTATTAACTCTCTGCACATTTTATTGTCATTGCAGCTCTGCTGCTTGTCTTCCCTTTCTACATAGTCAGTCATCAGTCACTGAGCTGAAGAGGACTCACACCTGCAGAACCCTTCAGAGAAATAATCTGAAAAGGGAAGAGGAGAGAAAGATGCAGACACAAATGGACAGATACATTCTTTAAATTAATTATTTATTTATTTATTTAAATTAATTATTTAAACTGAAGATTTCAAAACCATTCCCTTATTTTCCATCTGTGATGTTGTGCACCACCTTTATAGGAATACCTATTGTCACATCCCTGTGGAAGACTGTGGGTTAATTGTCTATATGGCCTGTTTCAGAGCTCAGAGAAAAGCCTGTAGAAAAACTCCCACTGAGGTTATTAAGCTAAGAATCATGTCTCAGCTAGGATAGCTGTGTTAACAGCAATTTGCCTGTTGGGGCAGGTGGAGCTGGTACAATTTGGCCCATTTTAAAAATAAAATTGCTATCCTTCATAAAAAGCCTGTTTGTTGCTTTGCAATTACTTCTGGCAAACACTGACAAGCTGGTAGAATTAGTGGGATGGTTTTGGCAAGGTTACTTGCTTCTTCAGGTTCTCCCACCCTTCATCTGTCCATTTCATCAAGTTTTGCTAAATTGAAGGCATTTACAAAAAAAAACCCGCTTTAAAAAGGGAGGAAATTCAGTATTCAGAGACAGTGAAGCAGAAATGCAATGGCTTTTACTTTTCTGTTTAATTTGAGATGCATCATCAAGGCTAAAAAGCACAAATAATGACTGCCCCCAAAAAAGGAAGAAAAATAGAAAGGAAAAAAACCTTAAATGTACTTGTGTCAGCCTTCCAATCTATAAAACTAAAGGTTAAGCTGTGAATTGGGAATAGCAAAACAGGTGAGAGAAAGAGAAGATCTTTGGTAAAAACTTCGCGAAGGTCTACACAACACTGATTTGGAGAGATGCAGGGATATGGGAGATACTGCTTTAAGACATATGGGCAATTTACTGGTGACAGAGTGCTCTGAGGTACTGCAAGGCTGTTTTACCATTCTGTCTGGCTATTATCTCTCTTTGCCTCTGTAGCGTCTCCTGGAATAAATGCAGTCAGATTTTCCTTCATGCTGTTCAATTGGTGTACAACCCTAAAAAGGATCATCGTGCCAGAGCTTCTGAGCTTTGTCAGATCTACAGTCCATCCTCACCCCCTGCAGCTGAAGTAGGCTGTGTCTGACACAGGTACTGCTCTGGAAGGATTAGATTTGATGGAGTGGAAGCGGAAGCAAGTGATGGATCTTAAATCAAGTCCTGTATCCAAAGCCTCTAATGCATACTGTGAGTATGACCCTAAGTCAAACTTTGTGAAGAAGAGCCAACTTGCTGATAAAACTGGTGAGGGAGATCATTCAGCCTGATGGCACGGGTTTCACAGGCAGTACCCAGATGCAACCAGGTCAGGCATTGGTGTAAAACTCCAGCCTGTTTTCGCCGCCTCATTTCTCGTTCCATCCTGGTAACTGGCATATGTTCTGTTTATCTATGATAGACACTTTCCTCATCCGCTGCACTTTCAGGGTGTGATGGTTATAAACCACTGGTTACAAAGCCTGAATGTTTCAGTATCTAGTGACATTTAAGGAAAAAGATTGTCAAGCCCTTGAAAGAAACACATCACTGAAATGCACAAAGAAGCATCCGTGACTTCCTTGCTGTTAAAGCGATAAAGAAATTAACGGCACACCAGGTTCCCAAATCCCACTGCTGTTTGGAGATAGCTCCCTTTTTCTCCTTTTTTTTTTTTTTTAAAAAAAAAAAACCTCTCCTCTCCTTCTACAATGTACAAAAGTATCTGCAGTTAAAGGGATACCAAGACACAGAAAAGATATTGCTTCCCCTGAGTTTTATGAAGCCGATATCAATCTTTTATTTCATAAACTTCAGGCCTGTTATTACCCTAAAAGCGTGTTCCATGGCATTTAATATGACACTGATGAGAATACAAATAAGGGGAAGTGAGGGAGATAGAGGACAGGGAGAGAAGAATCAAATGATGTTAAATGTGAGGACCTGAACAGCACTTCCATATCCGTTCCCATTGAGAAGAGTTTAAAAGGGCCATGAAACCACAGCGCATCTGAGTTGTGTTTTGGGACAGTAAATCAATTTAAGCTTCAGCAGTGAGGGAAAAAATACCATCTAAGGAAGGTGAGAAAAGAAATTTAGGTTATGGAGGCATGAAGGCTTGCATGTGATCTAATGGGACATGCTTTATCTGAGTGTTGTGTGAAAAGTCAGGGTATAAATGCCCTTGATATTGGGATGATTTGGAGTTAAAAAAAAATGCTTTGAATTTTCTAAACTTTCACCTGGAAGTGTAGGAAATGCCATTTCATTTTATGTCATGTTTATCCACTGCTTGGCAAGATTCTAGTAGATGTGCATAACTTAAAGGTTCTTCTCTGATATGTTAATAGCCAACAATTGGCACGTTCCAAAGAAACAGAGGTAATTCTTTATGCAGGGTATAGCTGTGAAATTCCTTATTGCAGGACTTTGAGGATATGTAGAGTTTGCTCAGATTCAAGCAGGGACTGGACAAGTCATGAGGGGAAATCCACCAAGAATAACTGCACATATATGAACCATGTTTGGTCTGGGAAATCCTGGAGCTGCAAACTGCTGGCGATTGGAGAGCATTCTGAAGTATTACTTCATGACTGTCCAAGGCTTATATTACTTTCTTGGCATTTGCTTTTTGTTGCTCTCAGGCATGCATTCCCAAGTGACCCTGACTCACTATGTTAATTGTGAGGATTACTGGCCTCAAGACAGAAGCCATCATGATTTTAGCCGTGCTTAGAGATTATTCTTTAGGGTATGAGGGATTCCTTGAACACTCCAAGATGACTTTTGCATGTTGCTTCAAAGCAGCCCACCTTGCTCCTTAGCCCGCAGGCAGAAGCCAGGATGTGAGAAAAGGGCTTGCAAACATGTTGGTCCTTCTTGAGGCCATTCTTTCATTGCAGTGGATATTTAAAGCAAGGCGTTGCTCAGTGCTAGGCTGAGACAATGCCAAGTGTGCTTTTTGCAATTACAGAAATAGACTCTCAGACGACATTCATGGGGCCACGTCCTGTGGGAAAATAGAGTAACCCCACCAGTCAACCTTGACCTATCTGAGCTGAAGATCAAACCTACAGTGCTATTGACACAGATGGGCTCACCAGACTGCTGTAGTGATCATGCAGGATACATAATCCTGCTTCAGAGTAAGAAGCTGAGCATTCAGCTAGCTCATAAAGTCACTGTGTTCCCCAAGCTACATCCTCAAACTTTATTGCTGTGAGGAAGTTTACAGGGCAGTAGAGAACAGAAGGAAAGAACAAATGTCATCTCTGAAGTGAATCTGGAAGAGCTGTGAAGTGCAAACTGGGCACAGAGTTGAATATAGTCAGAGCAAAAATGTCTTTCTGTTCATCACATTTTAGCGATGTGATGTACTATCAGCTGCTGAGAGAGCAGCTGAGGTATCCGAGAAGTCAGTTCAACAGTCTTTTGAGAAATCTATGCTAGTACTTTTGAGAAGTGTTGCTATGAACAGGATGTAGCTGAAATGGTGATAAATTACCTGATATTGCCATAGGAAACAACACTGCAGGTGTCCTCTAGACAGCCCTTCCATATTCCTTCAATGTTCCACAAATACGTTATTTTTTTTAAATGAATTGTACCATATGTGATAAGTATTATTAGTTCCCTGTTTACAATTTCAGCTCAGGTGTCCTGTGCCAAGTTTACATCCATGAGCACATGAGGGAAAACATTCTCATTTTCAGATTATGATTCTGAGGATTCAGGATGTGCACATGAAGACTGTATGTATTTTTCCACAGGTATGAAAATTTTACAATATTTTGATAAGAAAAAAATCTATTGCAACAGCTCAACGTTTATCAAAACAGCTATAATACTGTTTAGAATTGAGAAAATAGTGATTAAAATTGCAGCAGTCAGGATATCTGTTTTGAGTTTTGATGAGATGTAAAATTGGCTGAAGTTATTTCAAATTTCTGCAAATGAAGGCTGTCTTGAAATGTCAGTACTTCATGAGAGTTTTCAATAGCTCTTCAAGTGACACAAAGTACTTTCCTGTCAACCTTAGAAACTCCAACCTATGCAGCTGTTCTTACATAAAGAATTTCCTTTGCAATGATAGCTGAGGACCAAAGAAGTTCTTTAGGACTATTAGAAAGAGAAAACAAGTTTCGGAAGAGATTCCAAGTTTGCAAAACAAGGTCTTTCTGGAATTTTTTTCCCGACTGAATGCCTATTGTTTATCTGTTGTCATGTTTGGAAAACAGCCAACATTAACAGTGTAATCTGAGGGCTTAATCTTACAACATCTTTAGGGTTTTGTCCCAGACATGTAATTTCCACTGATTAATGTTGGACATCCTTCAGGTTTTTGTAACATCTCTTATCACTTGGATAATTTGGACTGTAACTTTTCATGGGAAGGGACTGTGGTCTTTGCTTGATGTTCAGTCACACTGTTTTGTGGGAAGCTGTTCTTCAGGAGTGAAACACTTGGTGCACACAGTGCCAAAGTTCCACATGGGAAGAAAATGAGTTCCTTCCAAATGTATGGGTTTGACCATTTGAAGTAAAGGCAGTAAGATTACCAGAATTTTCCTGATTGTGCAAAGAAAAGCTGTAATATTGGTGTCAATAGGTCACTGCCTGTGTTTCTGTAACAGTCCCCTGGTACCTTTGTGCTGTGACAATCCCCAATCTTTGTCACGATTCCTTTGTCCTCAGCTGCTTGTGAATATTTTCAGCTGTTTTATGAGCAGAGGGAGTTTGTGCACTGCCTCTCTCTCCTTTAGTGGATGATGTTTCTGTTTTCCTGATGAACTTCCTCCTTTCCTCATTTAGCCTTCATTGCCTTGCATAACACAGGGAGCAAATCCATGCTCCTTAGCTAGTAGCAGGACAGAGGGAGACAGACCAGGTCATGATGTCACCTGATCTAACGCTCGTTTGAGTAGGAACTGATTTATACCTTCAAAGCTAATAAAAACTCTACTTGTGGGACAATTCTTCCAGCATCCAACAGAGGGCAGAGCAATTTTCACCCAATTGAAATTGTATGTTTAAAAATGGTCCTCCAGGAAACAGAAACAATTTTATTTTATTACTTAAAACTTGATTCTGCTGAATACTAAAAGACCTATCTAATAGAAATACATTTTTAAAGTAATGAAATATTTACAGCTGGAGCCTTCAGCAAAGGAACAGTGGAGTATGTTTATTTTGCAGCTCAGTAAATTATATATATACCAAGAATCAAATGGATGCTTTCAGTTGATCATGTTAATCCAAACAAGCTTTCTTTATGCTTTTTAATCTGGAGAATTTGTTTTACATTCCCATGCACATAATTATCAAAGCATCTATTAAACACTATAAATAAATCCAGGCCCTAAAATTTGTCTCCAGACTCTAAATACATAGTATGACTGCAGGGCATATAATTTTTCAGCAAAAACTGGTAGTTTTGTCACTCTCCCTGGGCCCTTGCTAGACCCTTAAAGGAAAACTGCAGTGATAGCTAAATAAATATTTGCTAAATAAGTATATATATATATATTGAAATTTATGCAAAACTGCTGAGAAATATCTGGCAAAATTTCCATCTCTGTAGAGTAATAAAGCCTGCTTGTAGCTTTCCATAAACTTTGTCCAAGATGGACAAGAGCAGGATTTGCTTTCAGTGCTTGCTTCCATATCTTGTATGCAGGGGAAAGTCCCAGTGTGGACTTTCTACATCTAGATTCCCATGAGTATTTGGGAGGAGAGAGACAAATTGTATGGAAACACAGTGAATGCTGTCAGCCAGAAAAGCCCTGCTGTTGCTTGAACTCAGTGGTGTTCACCAACTGCAATAGAAGAAAAAAAATCAGAAAGACTTGAAAACTCAAATAAAACCTAAAAAAATCTGATAAAAACTGCAGTATTTACCTATGTGTGGTAATTTTCCTACTTCCCATCAGCTTTCCTGTTATCAGTGCTTATTGCTATGGATATACAACATGAGCTGCAGGATTTAAAGCTCTTTGGGTCTCACTGGACAGACAGTGGCGTGATCCTGAGCTGTCTCTTGGATTTGTGCTGAAAGTGACTCCTGGTCGCATAATTCATATGTAGCCATTCAGTCAGTGGTCACTAAGGGGGACTTGAAAGTGAATTCAAAAGGTGGACTGGATGCAGTGGTATGAATTTCACTCATTCTTTGCTATTCAATCTGGTGAAGTTCAAGTATGCCAAGTCATAAGAAGGGAGAGGCACAGACATTATGACAGACAGAATACAAAAGTGAAGTAGAAAGAAATGGGTGGTTCAGCCAGAGTCAGACTACAGGTCATTGCCAGACCCTCCCGAATATCAGGCCTACCCTGGGATTTATAGAGAAGCATCCTTATGACAAATACTACATTCAGATGGTTTTACTCTCACACTTTTCTCCAGTATTGGAGCAGGGGCAGCCTTTATTATAAGATAAACATGTTTTCTGCTTTAGCATGAACTGTTGTATCCATGCCACTGTTATTTCATAGTCACCCCAGTGGAGTCCATGACAAGTTAATCCTCATTATCCAAATAATGGCCTAACTTATTGTTGAGAGTCTTTTTTTAAAGAAGTTAAATGAGGAAAAATATCACTAGAAAAAGTGCAGAAAACAAAAAAGCTTAGTATTGCTTAGCTGGTTCTTTCTGGCTGAATTGTTCTTTAATGCTGAACTTTAATTGGAAAATAACAGCATTCCTGCCTGCTTTTAGAAAATCAATACGCATTTTTTCTGTCCCACTCCCCCTATTCAGGTTAATTCATTACCAGGATATTTTTAGACAACTGAATAAATTAAAAGAAAATCCTTTCCAGTCAGAAAATAACTATAAGCAGACAGAAAGAGCTGTCTTTGTCTTGCCTTCAATGTTGCTTACCGTTGTCCATGCCAATCGCATGCCCCAAATCACTTGCCACTCTTTCGACAAAGCTGGATCTGTAGCCCATGTTCCTTCAAACTGGCACAAGCTGATGGATCAGTGGCTCTGTTTGGCAGGGGCTGAGCTTCTGGACGTTTTGCAGCAGGAAAAGCTTGGCAGTCTCGCCTCAGTATATGGATGTTAATGCCAGTTTACTGTTTCCTGTTAACCAAGTGAAAGAGTAAGGCAGGATAAGAGTGGACAGAACTGAAAATGCAGAGGTGACGTCATATTTCACAGAAAATGCCTCACAACATAAACAAACAATAATTCTAGCAACATTGTTTTGCCTTTTTTTAATACATAGTCCCTCTCAAATCCCCCTGGATCTAATTAAAACTTTGTTGGCCACCCACCAATCAAGATAATTACATTGTCTGGCAAAAACAACACCAACGAAGACAAAAATAAGATTGTGCAGAGAGATACACCTATGTGTCAAAGCAAAACAAAACAAGACAGGGAAATGGTCAAGGCCTCATGCCTTATTTATCTATTTTTGCCTCTATTGGAAACTGCAAAAACAACCAAACTCTGTAAAAGGTGTGGAGTTTGCACCTCAAAGAGTCTGTCTGCAGGTGTTGAAGGCAGCAAAATGCTCATTGTGTCAATAAGGATTTAAAACAATGATAAGGGAATCTTGCAGGAGACCAAGGCACCATATTAAATATTAAAATGAGCTGACTGCTGGGAGAGACTGAATTGGAAAAGAAGCTCTTACTGCAGTGAAAGGGCAGACGCTTAAGATGTGTTATATAGAACAATCACTGCTAATAAACCAAGATAAACCAGGACTTGCTTAAATTCTTGCCAAGCAAGGTCTGAGATCTGTGATTTATTCCTTGTTCTCTCAAGTTCCCTGACTGCTGCTGCTGTGATAGCTGGCTTATTCCATGACAGCAAACACTTGTAAGCTATGCTGCAGGTGAATCTGATCCAAATTCCATTGAAATCAACGAAAAGACTCCCAGTGATTGCAATCAGGCATAAATGAACTGAAATGTACACTGGGACCTGGACAGACTGGAAAACTGAAACCATTTTTAAAAAGAGTATCAGGGAGTCTTGATAAAAATGTTAAAAATTACTTTGGATTGAACAAAGACAAAAGTGAAGCACGTTTAATGTCTTTTGAACAAACATTGTTTCAAAAGGAGGAGAGAACCAGAGCAATTCAAAATCAGACAAAAATATGCATTTGGAGGGCTCCAAACCTTGGCAATCATAGTTTTAGAATAAGAATAGCACAAACCTTGAATTATTAATTGCATGGAAATACATCCAAATTGAGTTTTTCCCCTTGATACACGAGTCGATATTAAACACAGGGCCATCCACAAGCAAACACTCCCCAAAATAAATGGAATGTCAGGGAATGCTTGCAATGAAATCAGCAGAAGCATTGTTATGAGTTCCTTCCACTGCTTGGGCTGTTTATTGACCTTTGTGTGTGTATTAAGCAGTCACACTTACTGTTTTTCATCACCTTTATTTCATAAATCTGATTCTTCTAGAAGAAAGTCTTCTGACTGAAGCTGAGGGCATTTATTTCTTCTTTAGTTTTTCTTTTTAAGGCATTGATTGAAAACTGATATAATTTCAGTTCATTTTGAAATTATTTTACAGGGTCCCTTTATACACAATATCAAATTTAAACTTAAAATAAATTAGCATTTTCAGGGTCCTATTTACCAGAAACAAACATCTTTATATAAGCTTTATATAGCTTAATCTTCCAGGTGCTACACCCATTGATGTCTCAGATACATTGCTAAGGGTTCTGGGCCAGAAATGAACCTGGTACTAAAATTCCAAAAAGAAATTATTTTATGTTGCAAGGTGTTCTAGTAAACATCTTGAGTAATTAAAGCCATATGTATAACAGATTTTTTTTTTCAATTCCCTAGCCAAATTGAATTTTTAAAAGGGACAAAAGAGATGCAGAAATGAAAGACTCACTTCAAGCTGAATGCAACAGTTTGTTCAGCTTGCAGAACAGTATTTTATTTTCTATTTATATATATATTTGTAGAAAAATACTTAAAATATACATATTTTAAAAAGATCTTTCAAGCAGGCAAAATTAGCTCCAGAACACCGTATCTAAGCAAAGAAAAAAGGGGAAACTGTTCATTATCAAGTGCTCAAATGGAATATTTAAATTTTAATATTTTGGCTTTGTATTTCTGTTGAAATGCTTCAGATTAGATTTTGGGCCTGTAGGAGCCTTCTCTTCAGATTATTCTCCATAGTTATGAGGGCTAGTCTTCTTTTGTTATTTTTGTCAAAGAAAAAAAGGAAGAGGGTTGATAATATCTTATAAAACCATGACACCAAGAGCTCAAAATTCACACTGAAGAATGACAATACAATAATACAATTTCCTTTTCAATTTCTCCTAATTTTCCATCACCTATTCCAAATTCTTCCTTCTGCCACTTTGGCCAGAAAGCTGGAGTTTCCCACCAAGTGTAGGACTGACATGCTGTCTCTCATGACTGTTTGTGCCCTGATGAGAGGGTGTATCTCTCTCAGTCCCACCAAGCTACAACTTGGTAGGTGCATGCCACATATCTGAGAAGCTGTTGAAGAAGCTACCAGGCTGGAGGGAGAACAGGTCAGAAGAAGTTTTCATGTCTTCATCAGCCTTTGTTTCTGACCTGGTAGATCCTAGGAAACAACTAACCTTACAAACAGCTGCCCCAGTGGGAAAGTTGTCTGACTATGCATTGCAGTGTTCAAATGTGGATGTTTGTTGGAAAGTATCATGCTGCTTATCGTCTACCAGAAAACTCATGTGAGTATCCTCTAACTTGTTGTCATGGTTTAGCAAGGAGTTGCTTTTGCTTAGTAACAGGGGGAGCGGGTTGCAGTGAAGACCTGGTAAAAGTTTTTTAGACTCTCCCCCGACTCCTGGGTTCAGACCCACCCCCCGGCCCGGCTGGGCCAATCTGGCGCCTCTGCGATCACTATTTAGGGACGGGAATTTGAGGTGCCAGGCAGGAGGTGTAAGAGTGGTACAAGATGGAGGCGACCATGCGGACCCCACAGTCGGAGAAGGAGGAAGGATGGAGCATCAGACCAGAGACCCCTCTGCAAGCCGTGGTGAGAGTGCAGCCGGTACCCCTGCAACCTATGGATCAGCAGCAGCAACTTCATGTGAGTGTGCCCGGACGGGCCAGAGACTGTGTGGGGGAGGCGGTCATGGCACAGGACATGCTGGAGAGCCTGTGCACCGCAGAGCAGCCCCACACGAGAGGCAGAGAGGAGCAGCAACTTTTGGGACAAATGAGCATCGGTACAGCCCGTGCAGGGCTTTGGGACAAATGTGCGTCGGTGCAGCCCGTGCAGGGCTGCCATGTGTGTGTGGTACCTCACGGACTTGCAAGGAGGACTGGTGCGGAACCCACTTGCCCTGAGGTGAGACAAACGGCAGAAGCCACCAGGAACGGACTGACTGAAACCCCCACTCCCTGCCCCCCTGGGCCGTTCAGGGGGGCCGGAGGTATAAAACACCGGGATCAGGGCTCTGAGCCCGGGAAGAGGAGAGGGGTGGGGAGCAGGTGGTCTTAAAGGGCTGGTCGGACTCTTCATCTCTGTACCATTCTGTGTTGTTTTGTTTGGTTCTGTTTTTTTGGGGTTTTATGTTTTAGTTGGTATTAAATTGTTTTCAGTTTTTCTTCCCCAAGCCGAGTAGCCTGGTCTGTTTTGTCCTACACCTTAAGCGGCAATTAAGCCCTCCCTGCCCTTTAGCAATCCTTAAGTCTTCGGTACTTGAGGCTAATCGTGGTCTTTTGTTCCCTGATGGGCCTAAACCACGACACTTTTTTTAGGTAAAAATGAGCTGAGTTAGTAAAAACAATTTTAACGGATCTCTATCCTGATTTTGTACTATGGGATTGTGTGTATGAAAAGCTCAGCTGATTGATCTGTGAGGGATGTAGCTGTCTCCAGAAAAGGACTTCTGACCATCACAAGAAATGATACATCAGTGAAGCAGGACAGAGTTGCCTCAGAAATTTTTACCTGATTGTTTTTTCAGTTCTGAAATAAAATACTGTCAATGAGCAACCTCACATCTTCAATCAGCCTCAAGGGTTCTTGCTTTTTCTGTTGGATTTTTTTTCCTTACAGTAAAAAGGTAAGAAGAAGACTATTTTTCTTCTACTTCTTCTACTAGAAATTTTATCTTTAGTTATACCTGGAACTTCTACTTTGTCAACACTTCTGGCTAAGAGAAATCAAGCTAGGTGCACAAGCAAGAAAACACCATCTGTAATGATGACAAACTATAAACAGCATTCACAGACCATTAAGTTTGTAATCTTTTTCTCTTCATCATTATTCTCTTACCTCCATTAAATTCTTCCACAACCCAGTGAAGAAGCCAAAGGTGACAGCAGTAGAATGATAGACAAGAATTTTTATTGTCCTGTCGATACAGATAAACCCAGAGCTGATAGAATGTCAGGCGAACTTCCCCAGTGATGACTGAAGTTCAGTAATCTCTGAAAAAGGGAGAAAATACAAATGATTTTTATGTCTGTTAGGCTTTTAAGGAGATTTATGTTACTGAGGTATCCTGAGTCTATGGAAGATACTTTGAATTATATTTATTGGTCACAGGAAACTATTATCTGCACTTGATCAGCCTGCTTCAAATTGCAGATTTTTAAGGTTGCAAGACAACCAGAGGCATCCCACAGCCACGATGAGCGAATACAAATGACTCAGTGGACACGGCTAAACAATCTGCAGGTGATTCTGAATAGCTGCAAAGGCCTTCTGTTGGTCAGGAAAAGGAAGGTTTGCATCTCCACCAAAGGAAAAGAAGAGACAAGGATATGTTGAGAATCAGATACAGAACAGATGCGTGCCTGGGAGAACAACAGAGAGGGTAAGGTAAAGCCCAGGTATTTTGATATGACCAAATCTAGGATGTTATTGCATGTTTGACTTTTGTTTGCCAATGATTGTCACCACTGGTAGTAGCATTGCATTAGACCTGGAACTCCATTTGACTCCACTCTCAAATAAATACTGGGAGTCTTGCAGGACTCTGCAAAAGTTTGGCGACAATAGTTGGTAACAGTACTTGAGGTAGGTGCAATAGGACCCGAGAGGATGAAATTGCCTCAGAGGTCCCACTGATTTGTTCAAGTAGTGCTGGAGATGCAGACACCTAAAGATAGAAGAGCTGTACTAGTCTTGGGAGAATCTGGACTTTACTGTAAGATGGTATCTAAGCTTATGTATAACCTGGGAACCGTTTGTCATTGAAACAGGTTATTGGCTTTATTTTGGTGAGAGATGGGATTTATTCCTGTCTTTAGCTGTAAACATGTCTTTTATTCTTGAGCTTTTTTGCCTCCCATGGTTTCAAATGTTCAAAGAAATGTTGGTTGTGAGAGACTAACCTCCTACTTGAAGCCAGACTGCCATCATCACTAGATCAAGTTGGCTATAGCTTTGTCTTCCTAAGGGAACTTCTACAACATAAAAAACCTGTCCTGGAGTGGCACTGTCATCGTGGGTGAACTTTTCCTAATGTTCAGTCTGAATGTTTTAAACACTAAATTTGTTTTATCTTTGCTTTAGCACCTGTCACAACAAAGAAGTGTTTGCCACTTTCTTTGTAACTCCCTTTGAGGCAGCTGATTGCCCATTAGCCTTCTCTTCTGCAGGCTAAACAAGCCTAGTTCTTAGCCATCTCCTTGTAGGTTGTGTGCTCATCACCTTGGTAGCCCTCCACTTAGTAAACTTCCTTAGTTTCTCCATATCCCTCTAGATCTGGGGCCCACACTGGAAATACTACTCCATGTTCAGCTTCCTCGGTGCTAAAAAGAAGGAAATGATAGTTCCTTCCCATCCCCTAATGATGCTTTGCCAAAGACAGAGCAATGTGCAGTTTGTTTTATTTGCAAAGAAAGACTCTGATGCAATCCCCAGACTTTTTCCTGTCAGCTGATTCTCAGCCTTTAAGAGTGTTGATCCAGCCAAGTTTCAAACCTCTGTCAATTGCTTTGACCTGCACATTCTTCCTCAGTTTACCATGAGACTGCTTGGAGGACAGTGTTACAATTGCCAGCTATTTAGCAACAGAATGCAATTATGTTGGTCAAGCATTCTTTGCTTTTGCTAAAATCATACTTGTATTTCTTGGTTACATTCTTGCCTTTCATGTGGTTAGAAATGTCTACAGCATACATTGCAGTTATTAATGGCAAAAACCTTCTGGATATTATGGGGTTGCTTTAAAACAGTCAGGATGAAATGTGACAATTGCTGGGTCATCCCTGTGGTTATCATTCATATTGGTGGCAATGAATGACTTGACTACAAGATACACCTCAGGCTTCCTTCTGCCAATGTTTACTAGTTTAGAAGTTGTTATAATAAAGCTCCGTCTAGCTCTGAGGTCCAGCTCAGTTTTTTCCTTAGCTGCAAGCTCGGTGCACTAGCTGAGTACGTGCAGTTCTGATATAAGTGCAGCCTTTGCAATTCTACTTTACACTTAACTAAACTATGAAATCCAGCAGAATCTCAGGCTAGCTTTTCAGGGCAGCTTTCCAGGTTTCTTAGGCTGCAAAAGCTTTTCAAGAGAGAAAGCCAGGTGGGAATTTCAAGATTTTCTCATCATTCGTCTTCTGTGCCCTGGGGTGTTTTTGGATCCTAAATCCCATGGTAATCGCTGAGAGGGGAGCAGTGCTCAGGAGTGCAGGGTGGAAATGGATTGATGCCTCCAGATCATAAACGAAGAGGACCACTGGACTAGTGAAATGCAAGGCCAGCACAGGGGAGCAGATGTCACTGGAGAAGAAATGGTAAAGGTAGAATTAAGTCCCGGGATCTATAAGCAGGGTCAAAGAGGGCTAGATTCAGCATCTGTGTGGATATGGCATTGTGTGGCCATGTGAGTACTGCTTTAGCACACCACTGTCAGCACGACCTTATGGAGGTGGGGGGGAGGGAGGGGGGATGTGGAGTGGGAGGACAGGGAGTGTCACATGCTCCCTTCCTCTCATGAGGATCCATACTTGGTTTGTCACTGAAAGGTGGTCCAGGAAGTCTCTGCAGCTGGAAGAGCAGGAAGGAGCTGAACTCAGAGTAAAATGCAGTCTGTGCCATGGGCATGAAGTTTGCTGTCTGTGATGAGATGGTGAGAAAACTTTAGATTCAGGAGTGGTAGTGAGACAGAGGAGACTACATGAGAGTTTTTCTGGAGGAGAAGGACCTAGACATCTCCTATTGTCCCCAGAGAGAGTTGCTGGCTGATAAGCATCACTAGATATTTCAGTATAAAGAGTGCTTTAAAGAAAACTGGCGTCAGGTATGGATACTGAGTATCTTCCTACACTTAGAAGCAATCACCCTGGTCGAATCTACTTGCCATTCAGCTTTCCTTGCCAGATAAATTGCTATCTGAAATCTACATTTGAGGATTTAGCAAAGTGTTGTGGCTCTTTAAATTACAAAGTGGCAAAGTCTTGCACTTTCTTTTTTTTTTTATATTACTTTAAACCTCAGTCTTTGCAACAGGCTGCAGCAAGAGGGAGTAAAAGAACAAAAAGTCCTTGCTGTTAATATTTATGGCAACTAAAGCAAAATTGCATCACATTTGCAGATGAATGGGAATCCCTGTTAAAAGCTTCAGCAGTTTAATTTTGGGATGGCACTGGTTTGGGGTTTGGGGTTTGATTGTCTGGAATAACAAAGGAGAGCTTTCATGTTAATTAATTTAGAGGAATTATTAGTGTTAATAAATAGTTCAATCACCTTTCCAAAAATAGTCTAAGGAAAATGAAATTAAATGAAAAGAAGATGCAGATTTTTTTTCAGTTCCAGATTGTTTTGAAATAATTTTGTGTGCCAAATGCGTTGCCCCATGTGAGATCCTAGAATTTACTGCTGATAATACCTATGTAACAATTATCTAAATATTGTTGCAAAACAAGACACATAGGTAAAAAAATTCCACTTTTTTCAGTGAAATAAGAGGCACTTGGAAATAGCTGTTTTCATGTATGTAATTACTCTCTATTTTATTTAAAGAATGAAGCATCCAGAACCTAATTGGGAAAAAAAAAAAAAAAACCTCTTTGTGATATTTACAGATGAGAGCCATCATTATTTTTTTCTTAAGGGAAACTGCAACAAGCCTTATTGTACTATGATTTGCAATTATTTTTTCTTCAAACAAAGATTCCTTTTGGAGTAATTATGTGTAATGTCGAACTACAGTATTCATCACTCACCGTGGCTTGATAGGAATCAATGGAGTAGTGTTCGCCTTGAGCTCCCTTCATTATACAGCCTTTACAGAGAAATCTAGTAATTTAAAATAAGTGTAGATTCACAAAATCTTGATATACAAATATTTAGCAGAGAAAGATTATACTGCCCTGACTGAAAGACATTCAAGTGCAAGAGAGACCAGGCTGTGTCATGTCCCTGCCCTATATTGAAACGTCAGCTAGTTAAGCCTACTCAATTCTGTTTCTTTCTCTCCGTCTTCTTTCATTCCTCTTCTTCCCTTTCTAACTCCAACAAAGTGCTAGAAATGTTGGCATAGTCCCTGAAGTGCTTCTGTCATTCAGGATACATTGTCTAGCATGTTTCAGAAGACAGGAATCCTGTGGAGCCAGGAAGTATCTCAAGATCACATTTTCACGAGTAGTCTCTGACTAGGAGCGTGAAACCCTCTGGAGGAAAGGATTTTTGCAGATGGCAGATTACTGCAGTCACTGATATGTCCTTAACCAAGTCCATACTTCCATCTGTCTCTGAACCTGCCCAGTCCCAAGTGAAGATTTGTGTACTCATCCATGTTTCATCATGTTCTTACTTCTCTTCTTAAGGCTATATAAATCCTTAGGAAGATGCTTGCTCCACTGCAACAAGATACTCAGAACTGTTATCTACTCCTTTCACTAGATTTCTGCTTGTGGTTCCTGACCCTGAAAGTGAAAACCTCTTCCAACCCTCTCATGTCTGAGCAGATCTCTGCCTTTGTAGTAGTTCCTCCCTGGTGGGGAACATCCTCTGCCACTGCTTTTCCTGGTAAAGGCAGAAACTGAAGAAGTTAGCTGAGACTTGCATTGTTCATTTGCTCTACTACCGTCATGTTTTACAGTACCAGTGATTGTCTCCTGTTCCATGGCTCCCAGGGCTTGCTCCTGTCTCCTCCCTCAAGGCAATACTGGCTGTATGAAACAGAAGAGCAGTTTCCTGATTAGGTAGTGTAGCAGCTCTGATAGAAAACACAGATCCCTCACCAGAGGCTGGAGCTGGGCATGTGGTGTACTCCATACTATTGAAACATCAGATCAGGTGTAACCTCAAGTCGAGACACCCACAAGTACAGCCTTTCCTTTCTTGTGTCACAGACATGGTGTTCAGTCACTACACACCAGTGCTTCCTTTTGCCTGAGTATATGGATTCATTCTCTCTCCAATGACAGCATAGTGGCTTATTGTAGCTCCCAAGTCAGAAAGCTATCCTCAAAAGACAGGGGATTATTCTTTTGTGCCAAAGACTCTGGCTTGTTATCTCTGATGGCTCAATCATCACATCATTTGTGGCAGAAAGTAGGCTGGCAACAAGATTAGATTATGATGATTTAAAATGTCTCTCTAGGATAAATGCAGACCGCGAGTATTCAAAGCACACATCATCAGATTGTAAAATTGACCACTACAGCATACCTACCTCAGACATCAAGAATATAAATAACTGCTAGACAAATTTAGGGAGGGAAGTTTCATATGTGGCTGTTAAACATAAGGGATAAGGTGCAGTTGCTGATGCTGGAATCTCGTGAACTAGTGATTAAAGGCAATGTGGATCAGGGAAACACTCACACTGTACATCTCTGTTTTTTGTGCACCCACTGCAAAGGTTATGTTAGAAAATGTATCTGTGGTCCTCAGACTGGATCCAGTATTTTCTCTCCATGACTGACTCTTGTCTGCATTTGCTGAAGAGCTCTGCAGGTGTAGCATATTCACATTTTATACGGTGTGTTCCACCAGGCATATCCATATCACTCACTGGTCACTCATCACAATCCAGACATAATCATCTGCCTAAATGAGACAGCTAGATTGTTTCTCTCATTAACCTTAGCCACCCATTGACATGCAAATCTCTATTATAGTCTCAGGAGAAATATCCTCTGATCTCTTACTAATTTCCTTCTTCCAAGTTTTTTTTCTGTCTTGCCTACTTGTCTCCTTGAATTTCACCCCTTTTTAAAGCCTCTTCAGGAACCTTGTCCTAGGAAGATGTCACTCTTGCATCCTTTAAGATAGATCCATCTGGTCCATCTATTGTATAGAACAAAGGATTAGGTTGATAATAAGGTAGCGCCATATCCAAGTCTTGCTTCTTTGCTGATTGCACAGTGACTGAGTTTCCCCCTGAGTTTGCACACCAGTAAAATTCACCGGCCTTTGTGAGGAGCTTTGGGCTTAGTAAAGGAGTTAAGTGCAAAGTGTTAATTATTATTACAGACAGGCTGTAACTAACAGAAATGGTTTAGCTGGGAGATATGGAAACAGGTATGCAGTTAATTGGTTTACAGTAGATTTAGCTGAGGTCTGGTGGTTACATTGCAGACAATCCATCATCGTTGTAAGCAGCATGAAGTTATGCCCAGCCTCAATTACTGTGAGTATCCCTTCGGCAGTGGTCTTGTGCTAATATCTGAAGACGTGCCACCAGCAAGCATTTCAGTGAAATCTCTGGAAGAATGTGGAACAAATCTGTAAATCTCTTTCTGAAATGCCCTGCCAAAAAAAATACAATAAAGTCTCCCAGGTCAGGAAAGAAACATTAAAAACATTACAAAAATGAGCTCCTGGAAATCAAATGGGAACAAGTGAGAGCAGGCAAATGGGGATGGAATAAGATTCCAGTGGAAAGGCTTTAATTCTCTCTGGTCTTCAGGTGCATGGGCATCTGCAAGTGTCTGTTAAAGCTCAGACCCCTGCACTGCTGTAGGGGCAGGGGCCAACCATACTGCCTACAGTAAGGGACCAGCAGCTTCTGTGGCCAGCAAACACCCATCTCTGCAACCAGGGTTTGGTAGTCTCCTCTGGCCTCCACTAGCGACCACCCCCTGGGAAGGAGATCTAGTGGGAGAGCTACTCAGCTCCTTGGAGAGAAATTGCTGGTCCTGAAAATGAGAGACAGAGCAGAGAGCAGGGTTTTCTTTCTCTGCTGATAAACCTGTGGTGGGGAATCTCTCTCCCTCTCTTTCGCCACCAACTGCTGTCATTTCATTTCCAAAAGCTTGTCCCTGTCTCCATCAGCATTTATGTGAGTACATCTCTGCCATGCCTGAGTGATTTATCTAAACATTGGCAGCTACTGTAAATGATGGTACAGTGAAGCAAAGGCGGAGGAGGGAATGGAGGGGTAAAAATGTGACTTTCCCTCTCTAAAATCAAGCATGGGTGTCTGTTCCCAGCAACTCCAGTCATGTCAGAGCTTGCTTAGATATTCAAGGCCACTTAATTAATGAAAATATTTCCTCTGGAAAGACTGTATACATATGTATATGTTTTTATATGGACACATTGCTCCTTCACTTGGCACGTTTGCTTCCAGTCTGTATGCAGTGGTTTCAGTATGTTGGGGAACAGTGTCAGGGGTTCGAGCTGATGGGAAGAACAGGGGAGGAAAGGATTGGATGATTTGAGTTTAAAAGTTGGGGTAAGTCCTTCTTGGAGGTGGGGGGAGGGGTGGTGTTAGAGAAAAGGAGAGAGAGAGAGAAAGAAATTGAGTCGGGGAGTGAGCAACCAATCGCTCACGAAACACATGCGGAGCTGCTGCGGGAGGAGTGTGATGCAGAAGCGACGAAGTGAGAGGGAGCAGAGAGAGAGCGAGCGGGAGAGGAGCGAGCTGTGACTTCCACAGAAGCAGCCGGGAGAAATCAGTAGCCGGGATTTGCTCCTCTCTCTCTCCCTCTCTCTCTGATTTCAATTCAGCTCCTCCCCCGTGTGGTTGTGGCTTCGCTTTCCATCAAAAACCCGATCAGCGACGCCAGTCTCGGGGAAAAAAAAAAAAAGAAAAAAGGAAAAAAAATAAGAAAAAAGGAGGAAAAAGTGTTAAAGAAGGAAAAGAAAACAAGGAGGAAAAAAAAGAAGAGGGGGAGAAAGTAATCTCCTCTACATCCCGGCTGCATCTAATACAGCAGAGTCTGAAACTTTATGGAGTTCTCGCTGTGTTTACCCCGCGGCGGGTGAATCGGGAGCACCCTGCTCTGCTCTCTCGCTCCTGCTTTTTCTTCCTTGTACTCATCAGCAGTCAGCAGCGATGGAAAAAGTTGCTGGCTGGTACCCAGCCTGGCACGTTGCTCTCCTGTACTGGACATGGCTTTTCCTCTTCACTTTTGGCTTTACCGGTGCAGAAATAACTTGCAGATCCTGCCATTCCCAGGTGAAGCCGCAGCAGCAACATCCGCAGCAGGGAGGATTATTAATGCATTTGAGGACCGACGGCAGAGCAAAGGAGCAGAGGAGGTTCCCGGGGGAGAAGGGAGGTGAGAGAGGGCAAGGGGCCGGGACGGAGGCGGAGGAGGATGCCGGGCTGCAAGCGACCCTCGCCCCTGCTCCCCCGGGGACGAAGTTCAGCGCCTGGGAGACCCGGCGATTGACGAGGGAAACCGAGAAAGCGGCGCCGACGCCGGCTCCCACGGAGGAGCAGCCTCTCCGGGGCCAGGGATCCCCTGCGGCGAGCGACCGGCCGGGCCGGAGCCGTGNATGGGATAGGAGATGGGGGGTGCTGGGGTTTTCTTCTCCGAGGGTGGGTTTTGCGCCTCCGGGCGCTGGGAATTGGCTTCGCTTAGCAGTGTGCAGTGGGGCAGAAGTGCTTCAAAAGGGCCATTCTTCTGGAGCAAAAAAAAAAAAAAAAAACAACTTTCGGCCGCCCGCCCCGCTGGGCACAGCCCCCTTCAACCCCCTTCCCTTCACCCTGGAGGCAGACAGGGATAAACCGGAGCGCAGCTCCCTCCAGTCTCCTTTTTCCCTCACCCCGGAGGCAGAGAGGGGTAAACCGCGGCCACCGCCCGCGGCAGTTAGGGGAAAGATGAGTCTGGGAGGAATCTGTCCTCGTACCTTGCCTTTCCTGCCCCACCGGGAGTCTGGGAGGCTCCACTGGGAGCAAGGCCTGGGAAAGCCCTTTTGGTGCTGCTTCTCCTCTTCCCAGCCCTGGGGACTGGGAAGGGCTCATCCTCAGGCCCCACTGATGGGTTGGAAGCTGTAAGGATTCAGGACACCAAGGTGCCTCTGCACAGGGGATAAAGCTGCTTTTTGCCTCTTGTCATCAAGGTGTTAAAATGAGACAGTTCTTGTCTCTTTGTAATCTGGACCTTTCTCTGAAATATCAGCATGACAAAACCAGCCAGAGAAGTGGGTGACTGCTTTCCAGGCTGTAGTAATGGCATCAAAGTTACCAAGTTAACTTTAGCCCTGTACCCCTCCATCCTCTGCTGCAGAGGTAGCCTAGAGCCAAAGGATTGTGGCCTGGGGAAGGCAGAGTTAGTTGCCTGGTGTGCTTTCTGCCTGCCGTTAACTCTGCTTGTTGACTAGCAGAAATGGGGGGAGGAATCTGTATGTCTGAATGCTCCAACTTCTGCCACTTTGCCTCTTAGAGACAGCAAGCAGAATGCTAATAAGAAGGATGCCGGCACTACATGGTCGTTGCCCATACAACTTCCCAGGAGAAAGAGGGACTCGGGCTCTTCTCTAAGGTGTCTGCAGCTGTAATGTCAGAAGGTTTTTGGCTGCTTGACACAAAATGTGGGCCTCCATTTCAGCTTTTAGTACTGGGAGCCTGGTAACGTTTTGAAATAACTGGCCTAATTATTATGAATTCCTTTTGGTATAGATTGTATTGAGGTATATTACAGCCACCTAATTTAGAACTACAGCGGAAGTCATGAGAACCTCACTGTGGGGTTCAGCCCTAGTTAATTAGGACATGGTTTTATGATCTCATCAGGAGCCTTTTAATCAATTAATTGACAGAGGAATACTTGTCATCTCCGTTTTGAAGGACTTTCCCCTTTCTTCACAACTCAGCTAGACTGTTTCTTACATCATTGTGCGAACAGAAGCTGCCTTGTAGGAGCTCACGTCTGTTCATACAAATTGAATTGAGACTGACACTGGTTCAAACTGACCCATTTGCTAAGAAAAAGCTTCTGATATAAAAAGTCATCCAGTAGGCATCAGTTTTCCTGGTCTACCACTGCAATGATATTTCACCTGTACTTTTATATTTATGTGTATTGTTACATGTGTGATTTATTATACATGTGCTTAGGTGTACATATACATGTATACATGTTTCTGCTTATTGTTGTGGTATGGACTATTAATGCCAGGGATCAATTAACTTTCTGAATGTCTTGCTGTACAAATGTTTTCAGGGAGCTGAGGGGAATTGTTTTAGTACTGTCCTTCCCAAAGAGCCATGGGTTGCATTGCGTGTGGGGAGATTATGCTCCCACCTTGCTGTGGGAGGCTCTGGCAGTGCTCTGCTACCTTGTCCTGTGATTGGATCCTCCTTAAAACGGTAAGTGAAGCTGGGCCCAAGCAGGATGGGGATGCATGACAGGCTTCTCCAGTCTCAGCTGAAGCAATGATGTGTGCCCGGTAGGGCACAGTGTCTCTGCATGGAGGTTTAGGGTAGTTGTGTGTGAAGGAGGTGGGTCTGGGAAATGGCTGGAGTGAAATGCTTCCTTTAGGGTACAATGTACGTAGCTCTGCCTGCATGGGTGTCGCAGAGGATCCCGTGCTGCTGCTTGCAAGGGATGCTGTGTAACCCGGGTGCCCTGGCCACACTCCAGCAGTGGTAGCTGCCAGCTTCCTGCCTGCGTTTCCCTGCCGTAGCAGAGGGATGTAACAGCTTTTGCCTTTCACACAGGCACAGGGGTATGATCATCATAGTTTGCAGCATCTATGTAAGTACAGGAAAAATCAAAAAAATAAAGCTCACACCATTTGAACTATCTTTAGATGGAAAAGCTGGAAAATTAAAGTATTGTCAGCGCTAAGTTCTATTGCAATGTACTTGACTCTGTGAGCCACGGTGTGGTTCCCTGTACCCTTATTTTGGTAGTGGTTTTGTTACAGTTGAAGCGCTTCCAATGGAGAAGGGACACCTGAAAGGACTTCTGATTTCTGTAGAGATTGTTCTTGGTGTTTGTAGCTTCTTTCATGCTTGGCTGTAATTCCATGTGGTCTGTGAGCATGACCTAAGTGGTGGCATTCTGTTCTGTGGATGTGCTTGCTGTATGCTTGGCCACAGATACAATAAGAATAATAAATAGTGATTCAAGTCACCCAGGTATAACTCCACCAAGAGAAATTATTTTACATGAGGGATTATTTTGGTCCATCAGTGACTTTAGCTGTTCTGTGGACAGCTTACCTTCCAACACAATAATTAGTATCCAGAAATTTAGTGTGCCCAGCTCACATCTGTAGGGATACACTTCACATGGGCACTAGTCTCTCTCATCTACCTTGGCTTTTTCACCAATGGACTCAGTATGAACTCCCCAGAGGACAGCATAAGTTTAAGGAAACTGGATAGTCAGGTGACTGATAAGAAGGAAACCAGGAGTGTATCCAGTGTTGTATTAAAGTATAGGCGGGCCTCAGGCTTTCTCAGGCTCCAGGGGAGGAGAGGCTCTGCTCCCTGGCATCTCCACAATCCTGAGCAATGTCAGTCTGCAAAACAGAGAAGAGTGACTGCAGCTAGGCTGGGTACTGGAAATGGTCTTTTGCTTGTGCCAAGTTCCAGGCTGTGTGGGACTAATTCAGGAAGGTGTTAACTGGCCCATGCCAGCATCTTGCCTTGGATCATTTTGACAGTATAGTGAGAGTATAGGTTATTGGGACTGTGATTGAGTCCTGGCATTACTTAATTTACTTCCATTGATACATTCTGAGAGTCTTTTCCACTGATCTCTGTAGAAACTAAAGTAAAAGATCCTACAAGATAAAATATTTCTCAAATCTCTGCTACGAGACACACAAGTGAGATCTCCTGCCTTTTTGCAGCACTGAGAAATACCATCCTTGGTGTGGAAATTGGCAAGTTGCCTAGCTCCCAGAAACATCAGACATCAAACGTGCTTCCTAATGTGATGTATTTAAACATGGTAGATATGGAGTCCCCATAGCTCCTTTAATGCTATGCTTTACTGTTCCTTTGAAAGTATCCTGAAGAAACAGCGAAAAAATTGGAGATCAGAAGGTAAGAGAGTCCAAGCAAGAGCCCTGATGCTATAGCTTATGCTATAAGGTGATGCTGTGAAGGACTGCAGCATGGGTTTCACTTTCACATAGTAAGGCAGTCAACTTTTCCTTACTCTAGACAGTGTGCTCTTCTGGGCTGGTTATTGGTGTAAATCTCAGAGATCTGCAAAGGATTTGGTCATGTGTTCTGCTATACACCTGAGGACTGGCTTTTATGTGATCACAATACCTTTCAAGAGCTGGTTTAGACTTCTGTGATTTAAATGGCTGGAAAGACAAAGCTAAGCATAGATCCTCCACAATGGAAGATCCTCAACAGACTGATGGAGATGGAATCTGGACCAGATGCAAAACAATCATCACCAGACAGGTTTTATATTCCCTCCACAGTAGAAAATCAATACAGCTGGTGAGTCCAGTGAGGGATAAAGCCTGCAAGGTCATCATTGCTGTTGTCAGGTGATTACACTGGTGCACAGGGGAAGAGTTAGGACTTTTATGAGAGAACTTTTAGGCAAGATGAGACTCTACATTAGGAATTATTTGCAAGATTTTACTTGATGTTGTGGGCAGGACAAACTGGGCACAAGTAAGGCAGACTGACAATACTCCTATACGTTTGTAGTGCACTGCATTTTCGCCTGGACAAAATAATTGTGAATAACTTCTTGGATTTTCAGTTGAAGCATTCAAACCTACTTTATAAATTAGGAACTTTAAAAATAGCACAGGGCTGCAGCAGGTACTCCATCCTACAGCCATAACCTGATCCAATTGCACCTTAAAAACAGTTTGATTTCTTTCAACACATCCTCTTAGAATCACAGAATGGTAGGTTGGAAAGGACTTCTCTCTTCAGTCTCCTCTTTAGAAAAGACTAAACAGCCCCAGTTCCTGCAGCCTTTCCTCGTATGAAAGATGTTCCAGTCCCCTGATCATCTTGGTGGCCCTGCGCTGGACTCTCTCCAGAAGTAGTCTGTCCTTCTTGAGCTAAGGAGCCCAGAGCTGGACATGGTACTTCTTCCTTTCTGGATAGCAGTTACAAGCCTTCTTCTGGCTGTTGCAAACTTCTGTCTGATTTCTATTCTAACATTGCCATTGGGCAATTTAGATTATTTCTTTTTTCTTTCATTTGTGCATATGCCTTTTAGTTAAAGTTGTCTTCCCTCACTGGCATTTACTTCCCCTAGAATTGTTTTACAGGCAGTGATCATATTCCCTTTCAGTATCTGGTTTGCTAAGTCAAGCGAGCACTGTTCTTTCTGTAACTGCTTGTAAGACAGGATGTGGAAAGTGAACTGTAAATTTCTAGGAGTCAGGTCTGGAGAGCTCAGATTCGAGTCAGCGTTTTGCTTTTGATGAACATGGTTCCACGCAGATGATAACAAATGTATTCTCTTTCACTAGGGAGCAAGTAAAGGTATGGCAAAAGTATCTTAAATTGCCAATGTTCTTCTGTTCAGACCAGAATGGGGGATCACAATCAAAATGTCACTCTTCACATGTTCTCACTCTGAGATTTTTTTTTTTCACAGAAGCTGTGTTCATGCAAAAGGCTGTAGTTGGTACCCTCTATTCTTTACTTGCTGGCAGAGCTGAGGCTCCAATGCAAAACTACCAGGGATGATCTTCCATTACCATGCCATGAGGTGGCCACTGTTATGTTGTGTGACACTGAGATAGTCCATTGCTCCCATGGCAATTGTATTAATTTAAAAGAGGAGTTTTAAAGAAGTAAATAGGTGCCCAGAAAGATTAATCTGAGGAGGATCCCTCTATTGAAATACTTCTGTGTAGTATTTATTGCTTTCAAATTACAACTGTTTATAAATGTATTAAAAGTATAATGTACCCGATGCTGAGACTGTTTCAAGCTAATCTCTTGCTACAGCTAATGAGAATGTATTTAGGAAGGGATGATTAAAAAGGGAGAAAACAAAAGTGGAGATTTACACCAATAAAAAAATCAAATTAAATTATTGCTAAAAGTACACTATTTAAAATTTTGATCTTCTGAACTAGATTTGCTTCTGTGTAGGTCATAAAATACTTCACATCCATGCTGGAAATGAAGCCTCCTTTAAAAACAAGGCTTCAGTGAGAGAAAGCACTGGAAAAATTCCTGTAACTGAGTAGGGCTTTATTTCTTTAACCAGAAGGTTTTGATGGTTTTTGGAGATGTTTTTCTTTGAGTGTGTGTGGAGAAAATGAGTCAATAGTCATAGTATTTCTTCTGCGTGGCAGTCCACCTTTAGGTATATTTCTTGCCTAGGTAAAACAGGCTTTTCATATACAGAATATGAAATAGGATACGTGGGAACTGTTAATAAGCATAGCCTGAAAGCAGCAGGTGAAAGAGAATCCATGAGGACTAGAAGAAAGGCTTGTCGTTGTGTGAATCTGGTCTCTGTGAAAGAATTTGGGACATGGTGAAGATCTTCCACCTGGACTGACAGGTAGGATATGCAAATCTTATCATGAGGGGAGATTAAGTAGAATAATGGAAGAGCTCTGACAGTTGCAACTGACATTCATACCATATTGAGAGGCCATAAACTGTATAAAGCAGTAGAGTCATAGCTTTCAATCTTCTTAATACTGCGCTTCATAATAGAAAAGGGTTTTCTTCCTTTCCTCCTGACTTCAAATAAGACTTTTGTATTTCCCTGGTCTGGCAGTCATGATGAGGTCTGTCCAGAGGGGGAAGCGAGGAGGTCAGAAGTCCTCAACATATTCTGGAGAGGTTAGGGACCATTCTGATCCATTCCATTGTGATATGGCTTTACATACAAAGGGCTGCAAGATTAGCACTGGCTTTGGACAATCTCACATCCTCTGGGCTTTTTTTACTACACCAGACTGAATACAACCCTCAGGTTGTGCAGAGCTCCAGCAAGGGCATGGAAACTGCCCCATCAAAGACCTTCCTCTGGGAAAAAATGTTGTAGCCTGGCCAGAGCTTTTCATAGGTTCACACTGATTTTCCAAGGCTCCTGAGAAAAAGCCCCAAACAAGCCAAAATTGTTAAAATTTAACATTTTTTTCACTGTTTTGTTTCAAGGTGACATTTAAAAAATGGATTTTCAGTTCTTTTATTCCATATCTAAAAGTGATCCAGTGATTCAAAAACCTTGATTCAATGTCTCACACAGAGGCATCTAGTGACATTTGAGATAGTATTGCCTCTAGCTGCTGCTGCAGAGGGCAAGGGCATCCTGCAGGTCCTACCTGATGCCCAGATCAGGGACTGGTAGAGCTTCTCAAAGTGTATTTGCCTATATTTGGGCAACTGATATTATCATAAAAGCTGTATGTACTCATAGAATGGCGGGGTTGGAAGAGACCTTTAGAGATCATCTAGTCCAACCTCCCTGCAGAAGTAGGTCCACCTAGATCAGATCACATAGGAACATGTCCATGCAGGTCTTGAAGACCTCCAAGGAAGGAGAATCCACAACCCCTCTGGGCAGCCTGTGCTGGGGCTCCATCACCCTTACAGTAAAATAGTTTTTTCTTATATTTAAATGGAACTTTTTGTGTTGCAGCTTTATCCCATTACCCCTTGTCCTGTTGCTAGCTACAATGAAAAAAGGGATGCCCCAACCTCCTGAAACCCATCATTTAGATATTTGTAAATATTAATAAGATCTCCCCTCAGTCTCCTCTTCTCCAGACTAAACAGCTCCAGTTCCTGCAGCCCTTCCTCATAAGGAAGATACTGGATACTCTCTGGGAGTACTGGATCCTGTTCATCCGGAACCAAAGCTACGTTTAGGTTTTCATTTCATAGAAGGAGGGGAAAAAATATCATCAGACTGATACAAGGCACTTCTTTTCTCTCTTTTTTTTTTTTTTTTTCTTTTTATATATCTGGCCAGCAAACCAAAAAAAATCAATGGCTCCCACAGGTCTAATTGACATTTCTATGCTAAATGAAAATGGGCCTTGATTCCAATTCAAATCGCAGCACTGGGTGATAGACTAATTATTTTGGAATTTTAAATGCATATAAAAGTTGATGCAGTAAAATGATTTTTGTGCCACTTGCAGTTTTTTTGTCTGTCTCTTAAATCAAACAACAGTTAACACGAGAGTGCTTAGTCCCTAATTCTCAGTGCTGGTAACACAATAACACTTTTACTTAGTACCACACTTTCTCTCCTTGGGGAACATAAAAGGAAAGTACTTTGAGAAGGAACAGGTTATTTTAGGATATGTCCTAAAATTCCTTTCTTTTAGAGGGTCTCCAATAACTGAATTTAACCTCACGTAGTGTCCCTAAATAGATGAGTGATGTTCTCCTTTGGTAGCATACTGAGGCACAAAGCTGCCTCTGAATTTCTCTCCTGTGTGCTGCCATGCAAGGGGCATGCTCTGGGCAGGCTGTTCTGAGGTGCCTCTGACATGGGGCAAGCAGGAAGGAGAAGGCTGAGAAAAGAGGTGATGGTTTAGGCAGTGTAGGGGAAGAAGGTGGGAAGGGGGACTTATTTGTACTGCTATAGAGTGATGTTGATGCCAGGTATCCCCACCATGAGCAGCCCACGCTGTGGCAGGGTCTCCAATTCTTTCTGCCTGTGCTGTGGTTAGAGGCTGAACTGCTTTTTCAAGGGTGGGAAGGTGAAGGGAATCACAAACCTTGTGATTTCTCTTTTCCTGGAGGGAAAACTCAGAGATAGCCCAGAGGAGACAAAGCTCACCTCAAGGGAGTGGCTTGGCCACAATGAGGGGATTGACACATGCTGTGCTGTGAGGAACCTCAGGGCAGCATGAGGAGGTCACAAAATGCATGTAAGGCAGCAAGTTACATGATAATAGCAAACACCACTCACCTTCACCCACAAAGAGATGGCCCTCATTAATACAAAACAACAACAAACCCCATTACCCTTAAAACCCACAAAACTCCCAGCTTTCCCCCCAACCCCAGCATTGCATCCCCTAATGCTGAAGCATCAAGGGTAGAGAAGATATTCTTGGACTATCTGGGCTGGCAAAAATATTGGATTGCATCTAGTGCATAAAGATACTGCTGGTGTTCAGAGAGCATATCTGAAATTCATTCATCAAGACAGTTTTAAGTTTGCCAGGAATACGTCTCCCATGGTCTGTGTATTGCTTATTGCCTCTTGGAACCTAAGAGCTCATTTACAGAGTCTTCCATACTTTGCACAAATATGTTAAATGAAGAGACGAAGGAGAAGAGACAGAAGGGCATGATTAGTAGTTGGCATTTCAAGGCAAACATGACTACAAGACATGGAAGGGTTGTGTTTTATTTTTTGGGGTGGAGAGTATTGAACTGCTCATGGGAAACTCATTATCCCTTACTGGGTCCCAGCTCAATGTTAGTGCTCACGTCCTGTTTGCATGAGGTTTTATATCCCCTTTGCTGGGGATTATTTAAGGACAGAAGTGCCATGAGCTCTTGCAGATCATTCTGTGCATGTCTTCAGGAGGATGTGAAAAGTTCTTAAGAAAATCTAGGGCTATTTAAATAACCCATCAGAGACATCCCATGTCTTCCCCCAAACGTTTCTCTTCCTCCCTCATTCTCACCTCCTCCACTACATTTAAGGTTGGGAAAACAATTCAAGCAAAATATTTTATGTAACAAATGTAGGCTTGTTTTTCTCTTCATAAATTGTCCCTGCTCAATATCTGATTTTTCTCAGGTGCACTTTTATGTGTGTGTGTGTGAAGTAATCAAAAAGTTTTTAATTCAGAAATCGGTGGGAAATTCTTCAGTGACGTGGGAATGGGCCACATTTAATAATTTGGAAGAGACTTTGCATGGAAGAATTATTTTAAATCCAAGATATATTTTCAGTAAATGAAAGGTCATATATTCCTTGTCTGTGTGTGTGTGACTGGATGAATGTAAACCTTTAGAAACAGCTTAATGTTCCCTGCCTTGGCCAAGAGTGCTGTCAGTACATTTCCCTGAATATACTCTAAAAACAGACCTAGCAGAAGTGTATTCCACTGAATATCCAAATGAATATTCAAGGACCTTATATTTTGAAGAATTTACTTTGTGTAAGTGTAAACATAATTTTTTTTTCTGGTGTAAAAATGATACTTGTGGTGAAAATCAAGCTCTATATGCCAAAGAATATCTTGTGGAAGTACAAATTTGGTTTCTGCTGAGTTTCAGTTCAGGTTTCCGAGAAAAAAAAAAAAAAAGCATTACTATAGATAAAAGGTAAAAGCTTTAAATTGATCATTATTGGAAACAAGATCAAATTTTGGAAATTATTATCTGCAAATCAGTTAGATCTTTGATCACTTGAAACAAAAGATTTTTTTTAACAGAAAAGGATAAGCGGGTAAATAAAAGACACACTAGCAAAACAGTAGATGCATTACACTTAGTAGCAAAATGCATAGGTCTGGAGTGAAATGCCACTAGTTAGAGGAGTTTTGAGGGAAATTTTTTCCTCAGATGGTATTCTGGCTGAGGATCCCACCATGGGAAGCAACTGCACTAGACCTCCACTTCATTAGTGATGTGCCTCAATAGGTTAAGGAGGACAAAGCCTGGGCTAGAGATAAGATCTGGGCTTTGTAGCTCTGGACTTAGCCTGGATCCAGTGGCTTTGCATCCCTACAGAAGAGCCCCCAACTTTAGTAGTAGCTATTCAGGCTACTGTAATGACAATTTGATGCAGATATGTATCTGTTTGTTTAAATGACAAATGTTTAATTGTGTATCTCCTGGAAAATAAAATAAATCAAACAAAAAACATTCTCCACTCATCTTTTGGATGAAAAGCTTCAAGTTCAGTGTTACCTTTCATTTTATTTTCAATTTTTGTAAATTGACATGTGATCTTCCTTTTTTATTCATAATCTTCTCATCTACTCCCAAACAGCTCATTTTAAAGTTATTGAAAGGAATACATATGGTTGATTCTCACTGTCTCTGACTGCAGGCTATGCCTGTGAGATGGGCAGGCCGGCAGCACCCCACTGACTCACCAATGACAGAGGGAGATGGACCATGGACACACGTGAGAGCTGAAGCAAGGAACCCAGCTCTGCATTACTGTGCCATAGGCCATAGTCCATAGTTTCTTCCTCCACCAAAAACACAAGGTTCTGCAATCACTGAAATCCCTGTTATTTTCATCATGCTGCAGGTTGAGAACCCATCAGATAACCTCTACAGTTCCCGTTCCTCTCCCACAGGAATGTGAGTTTCTTCTTCCTCCCTGCAAACCCTGGTGTGCTTCATCCTCCTCCTACTCCTCCTTACCAGCCACCCACGTCCCTGTCTGTTGATACTGTTGCCTAGTGACCACCCTTTGACAGACAGCTTGGAGGGAAGCAACGATTAAACAACCTGAACTGGCTTCTGAAAGCAGCGATCATTATTGTAATGTGACAAGCAGTGACAGCTAAGACAGCAACACGTTCCGAATATGATACTTAAAAAAAAAAGAAAAGGGAAAACATTAAACACATGAGAAGAGTGTCACACATAACTGTGTGTGTAGGTGTGCAAGTTCTGATGCCTTCCCTTGATGCAAAAGGGCTAGTGAAGTCATGTGTTTATTAGTGAAAAGTGAACATAACCCTAATAATTGTCATGATGAGCAGGCCAGCCCACAAGCCGTTGCAGCTGTCAGACATCTCAGCTACCCTGGCAGGCCAAGGCAGCAGTTAAATGGGATGCTGCAGGTGTTAGCAAGGGGTGGCTGCACAGCTAATAGCCCCTTGCTGCTTGCCAACAGAAATACCCTCGGCACAGAGAGGAACATGTTGAAGTATCCATGTGAAAGTTTTGCCATCGCTTGTCTGAAGCCCAGAAATAGGAGGTTGATAATCCTTCCAATTTTATTTTTGTTCGTAAGTGTAACTGGATCTAGGGGACATGATTGCTGTTACTATCACTCATTACAACATTAAAGCTCGTCTTTATGATTTTCCTGTGCACACAAGATACAGACACACACAAGATTCAATGGAGGAGACAATATACTGATGGTTTGTCTGATTTGTGCATGGATTTGGGGAGAGGAGATGTATGTTACTGATGCTTCTCATTTGCTTTTCAATCTCTCTGTTTAGTTTTATCTCAAATTAGAATGGATTTCTGCTGTTCTCCTGTCCTGTTTGGGTGCTGATCTCTTTCAAGCCCTTCTCAGGGAAATTGCCCTGTCTTGGTAGATTCACTACAGCTGTGTTTTTACCACAGAGAACAGTGGAGGTAAGACACAGCTTCACTTCAGGTGAACATCACCTTTCTCTTAAAGCAGAGTTAAGTGAAGATACTCTGATGTTTCCTTGAATTTTGAAAGTGATGTTAAGCACAGCAAGTATTTCCAGGAAATGTTTGTGCTCTAGATTATCTGCCTATGCTTTGATGGCTGCTCGTGTCCTTTTAAAATTGCTATCGATGTGTGCTTGGTACAGCAGCACTGATTTTCTTCAGTGCTGTTCAAGATCTTAAGGCAGGCTTATCCACAAGGTGTCTGAGTGATGGCTTTAAAACAAAATAAGAAAACAAACTCCAAACTACTTTACAGAGATCCTTCCAAAAAGAGTTAAGTAGTTACTGGTGCTTCTGTCATACTAGAGGAGACAAAAACAGCACACACAAAGAGAATTTCATTGCCTGCCTTGCTGTATCCTTTCCATCTCTCCATTGCATTTGGCATCATCTCAGAATGAAAGAACTGAGGAGGAATGTTGAGTCTGTCTCTGCGCTCCTTTTCCATTCATGTAAATCAGGATTCACACAGATGAAGCCAAGAGCTGTTTTGTGGCAATCAGGAGAATCTATCTCTATTCCTTTCTAATGCTTAGGTATTGCAAGATCAGGCAGAAGGAGTAATTTCTGAGAAATCTTGTGTTTGACAAGGTGAATTTTGGTGAGAACCAAACCTTTATGAGCAAGTAGTGGAAAGAGATACCTTGGGAAATTTTACGAGGAGCAGAGAATATAGTACAATGGAATCAGCATCTCATTATGAAATGTTGCTCAGGAAACCTGTACTTAATCCTCTATATAGAAAGCATTTTGTTTTAATAAGGACATACTGTATTATTAAACAGACAGAGATCTTTGCTGGAGAGAGTTCAGAAAGATGTCTCCTTAAATATATGGAACTGTGTGGTTGGCATCTGAACTGGGATGATATGCTATGAATTACACTTTAACCCATTGGTAAATTTGTCCTTCTAACAAGCTACTCAGATGATCCAAAAATATATTCTGCAGTAGCAGCTGCTAGAAGATGAAAACACTGCATTACAGAAGTACATGGTATAATGAAGTATGGGAGACGAATGCAGTATGGCAATAAGGACAAAAGAAGATAGATGACATACAGTCTTAAATATTCACCTTCTGTGTTGAGTTTAGAAAGGACAGATGACATCAGCAAACTGAAAATGCCACTGAGACACACAAATCATTAAACACAAGTATTAGAGCCACTTAGGGAAAGTTAGTTGTAGGAAAAAAATTCCACTAGAAAACATAGTTTAGACAAAATAAGAAAATCTCTTGGGGGTATGTGATTTTCCATGACATTTGCTACACTAAAATATCAACCAAAATTGTCTGCATTCTGATATTGTCAAAACTGTAGAGAGAAACATTCCCAGCTGACTTTTGGTTTGGCATCAAGATTATGACAAGACATTAGCGCTTTATCAGGGACACATCTTTTGTACTGAATATAAAAGAACATGTGGAGTGTATGGAACCCTACATAATACTTAACCTCATTCTCAAGAGGTGTAAGAGTTCATTGCCTTTCCATCCTCTTCCATGATCCCTTCTGGGAATGGGCCCTGTGACCAATCTATATTCTTTCTCCCTCCTGGAGAGGTTTTGTTTCCAGCTGTCTCCTCTTTCCTATGTCTCCCGAGTTGCATGTTGGATGTCATCGACAATTTTGCTGATGGTAACAAGTTCTTTGGCCAATGAGGCCACTGGAGGGAGGCAAGTAGATGGGTAGTCTCAAAAGCAACACAAAGTTTTCCTTTCTGAGACAGTACTGGTGGGGATTTTATCACTGACAGTCCTCATCTGAAAACCCCTTGGAACACATTTTTTCATTAATGTTTAATGTTTTGACATTATCAAAAGGAAATGCTTTGGTGCTATTGATTATCAGCTGAAAAATGTTTACTAATACTCATTTTCATGGCAAATTTTATGGTATTGCTTTTCCGTCTTGGGACAGAATCCAAACATCAGCCTGCCTGAATCCCTCACAGAATAGAAGTTGTGGCTTCTGACACATTCAGATGGAGATTGTAACTGGGAAAGTGGTTTTTAAATGTATCTTGGCAATTTTTGCTTTCTATAAAATGATCCTTATTGTCTGTTGTAAGGTGAAGGTAACTTGAATATCAAATATTCCTTTTTAGCTCCTGACACAGTCTTAACTTTACTAAGGACAGCTCTGCATAAGGTCAGAAGAATGGCAAGTTGGCCATTTCTTGGCTAGCCAGGAGACTCTAGGGGAGAATTAATTGCAAGAGGAACATTTGAAACACCAAAACAGCTGGTTTTCTCTCTTCTGACTCCTTTCACTGCTAAATAGATCGACAACAGACATCGTAAGGTATGTGATTTCTACCCAAGCAGGAGCCTCCTAAGAGGGGTTAATTACTGCCATTGTTTTAGTGTGCAACAAAGCGATGTCTTCTCCCTGATAATTGCAAATCCTGTTCGCTTTACAACACTGAAATGCTTTAAAGACAAGTATTTGATTCCTGGCTCAAAGAACTGACAGTTGTGGTCAGCCATGACCTGGGAGGCAAATACAGCCACTCCATTGCAGAGGCAGATACAAAGAATGCTCTGGATTGCTCTGTGTAGGAGTCGGATAACTTGATTGCGATCGTCTCTTAGGCAGGAGGTAGACTAGATAATAGTTTCTTCCTTAGATGTGTGAACAGGCAACAAGAAGCCCCAGAAATTTGAGGTTCACAAATGCATCGATTATGTGATTGCTCAGTTCAGCTATTAAAGCTTTTTTTTGTGATTTAGATAATTAAGGTCTGAAAAAATGAAGTAATGATCACAGAGAAGATACAGACAGGCACAAGCACATAAGGGATGAGCATTGATTTTTTAGGGTGTGGTGAGAGGCAGCAGCAAGCAATTTGCAGGAAGTTGAAGGACTCTCTCAGGAGGTAAATTAGCTCTGAAAGAGCTGGGAACCCAGCTGGCTGTATTTCCCTGTCTTCCCAGGTGGAAGGAATAAGTGATTAAGGAGGAAAAGATAAAAGAGGAAAGAGTAAAAAGGTAAAAGTCTTTTGTGGGACTGGATGAAGTTATAAGTAGTCTGTTGAAAACCAGCTTTTTCTAGGAGAGACGCTTCCCCTGTGGTTGTTAGTAAGCTTTGGAAAAAAACTGATGTTTGGTGACCTCAACAACTGAAGAGAAGCATGGTGGTGTGAAACGTTTTCTACCAGTGAAGAGATGTGTTGTAAGCAGGTAAGAAGCCTCTGTCATGCCAGGTGCTACCTGGAGAATGAGAAGAGTTGAGTAAAATAAGGAAGGGTAGGGTTGGAAAAAAACAGTGTCCTGAGATGTTGCCTGGAAAACCTAGGGAACGGAGCAGCAAAGTGAAGTTGCTGATAGAGTAAGGTAATACAATGATAATGGAAAATGGTTTGTGGGATATGGCTTTGAGAAATGAAAGAGCAAGCCGTGTTTTCCAAGTCAAGATGGAAGGAGCTGGATTGATTTAATTAAAGAGTGTGGACTTTTGAAGACTGTGGATATACTATTGGGATTTTGGACTTCAGCAATTGTAGAACCACTGGCTGGTAATGCAGGCAGAAAGAGGGTAAGAGCAAGGATAAAAACAATGAAGCCTGATTATGCACAGGTGAATCCGATGTTACTGGTGAAACAGCTTGGAGGAGGACTCAGGCTGACTTGAGAGGGGATAAATCGGCAGGTGTTAACATTACTAGCCACAACTTAATAGTCAGTAGGCAGAGACAGTTGCTGGCGGGTAGGACATAGATGGAGGAGTTTACCTAACAGTAGTTTTCCATGCTGTGACTTTTCATACATACCCTGTGCTATTTGTTCTCAGCATCTCTGAATGAAAGTCATCTCTCTCAGCCACCACCTGTGGTGGTTTGACATGAGCCAGCCAGCAAATCCTGTCTTGATGCATCTGGTTTAATTGTATTTCAGTGCTTAGAATCAGACCTATAATATGTGAACAAGGCCTTCTTAAAGGATGTAGGTAATTACACAAATCGGTGTGGAGACATTTTGCCAGAGAGATTTGAATTTGGCAGGGAATGGCCTTGCTATTTGTAGAGGTACAAGCTCTTATAGCTACAGAGCTGCTGTCTGGGCTCTGAAAGGAGTGAAATAATTGGAGACTATGAAAGCATGTAGCCTAATAGCTTATGTTTTTAGAAGAACGATATAAGCATAAACCAGAGGTGTTATATCCTACTGCATCTTTATGCCCAAGCTGCTATGGGCAAAGGTTTACCTTGGCCTCAGTGGGGAGTTCAAGGGGTGAATTTTTACCTTTTCAGCATGCAGCCTTAGAAACAAGCTCTCCTGAGGCTGGTGATGTCATCACAGCAAAACATTTGCAGCCTAGCTTGGGTTAGAGGCTTAGACCTGAAGAGCAGTAGGCTGTCACTGTTGAGGTGAGGAGGGGGCAATGTCATATGTGTTTTTGGCTTGCAGCAAGTTGCCTGAAGTGCACCTGTATTTACTTTAGCTCATGCTGACAGGCATTTAAACTGAATTTTCTTTCAAGATGAGGAGCCCTCATGTGGATAAGTTACCACAGATGTGATAATGTGTGTCTGCCTCTTCAGTTGTACTAGTGTGAGATACTTCATTTAAATCCTCAGACTTTTCCAGCTGAAGCTTTAGCATGTCTGCCCACAGAACCTTGCACTAGGGCATTGCTGCTTTGGGTTTTTTTAACTGGTGTTGGCAGCCTGTGGCAAAGGGTTCATCTTAAATGGGTTGATATGTTATAAAAGGCACCAAGAGGCAGCTTCTGGTGCTCAATATCCTGCAGTATATCATCTCAAGGAGGGCTGTAAGTCTGTAGTCTGACCAAGAATTGCAACCCCCCTTATCGGATGCTGAGTGCCTTTGGCTTCTTTCAAAGGTGTTTTCTCCCACTGATTTTTTTTTTTTTTCTTTACTCCCCTCCCCCTCTTTTCACTCTAACTTCTTTAACTTGTGAAAGTGAAGCACAGCTTGGCTTGCTTCTCTTGAAGATCTGCCAACACCCACATTAACCCACAAGCAACTTCTTTTTAGCCAGTGTTTTGGCAGGAGACCTTCTGTCTTCATACTGCATAGATCCTTCTGGAGAGTAGAAGGAATAAATCTCTCACTGGAGTTGCTGGATCTTCTGACAAGATGCTCAATTATGGGCCTTAAGGTCAAAAGAGTTTTTTGAATTTTATGTATGATTTCTATTCTATGACATGTTAAAATAAATCTTTACTTAGGTGTGCCTCTCTTTTTGGTGGTCTTTACTGAGGATATTTGGCTTATTCTAGTCTAGTCCCTGGCATGTTTGTGTGCACTGAAAGACAGTGAGGATGGTCACTTCCTTTGGTGCATGGTAGTGGACAGATGGTGGCATCCCAGTTGTCCCTTCTTCTGCCTGTTACACCAGCATTACTGCTGTTAGTGCCACAAGACAAATGGTATAACCAACTTGTGTAAGAAAAATCACAAACCAGAAGGTGATGTAGCTGTCAGTTTAACAAGGTTAAGTCATAGCACTTGCATGGGCCAAAGCATAATGCATCCAATGGTGCAGCTACTCAAGAGACCTTGGTCACAATATCCAGTGTGCTAGTTGCTCATCTGCTGGCAGAGCTTAGTGTGTAGAACTGTGCTCTGCAGATACCACAGGGTGTGTTAGCTGCTCTGCTGCTGTGAGCTCTTGGACTAATCTGGAAGTCATTTGCAGAAATCAGTTGATTTGTGTCTTGTTTCTTACCTGGGCTTTGGGTTTCAAGACTTTCTGTTACTTTTGCCATTAGAAAGGTCTGATAGAGCAGGTCTAACTTTGTTTGTTTGTTTGGCTCTGTTTGAGTTGGATTATAGGGATAATCTTAATTGAATATCTGGGATGGTGTCTTGTGCTGCATTCCCAGTGAGGTGCCAGGCTTTCCTTGTCAGCCTCTTCAGGATAGGAACAGACTTGAAGACAGGGCTTGGCATTTGTCCTGCCTTTTAGTTCAATTCAAAGTACCTCTAACTTTCTATATGTCAGAAGCGTTCACTTTGGAGTAGGAAAACAGTATTTTAGTGTGTATGGGAGAAGTGGTTATTCCCACCTCAGTCCTATTATCAGAAACAAAATGCTCCAGCAATCTTGTCCATTATGCAAAGGGAGGAGAACGTAAGACCCATGCAGAACTCTTGGCAAGACTGCAGTTGGTAGTACCTATTGCCACTTAACTGTTTCCTTTAGTGCATGCATAAGCAGAATGCAGGTCTGTACACAGAGCTCCAGCTAGATGCAATCTGCCATTGACACCACTTCTGTTCCTTCACACAGAAGGCAAATTGTAGTCAGGTTGAAATATTTTGCTAATTAAAAAACATTAAATGATCTCCATTTACCTTCTCCCCAGTGAACAATACAGTTGAATTATCATTAGGGTTTGTATGGAATCTTTGATAACAATGGAGCTATTTGTATTAAATTCAGCCTTAGTTTTCTTATTCCACCAAGTCCCATCATTGTTTCATTGTACTTTGAAGTCATAGCAAGCTTCCCTCTCCTGCTATTCACCTGATTTATTTCAGCCCCAAGACACAGCTCCTGTATTCTTGTTAAATTTGTTTCTGAACAAAAGGACTAAAATCAGAGTCTCTTTTAAATGAAAGACATGAGGCAGTTATGGTGCCATTCATTTGCTTCTATCTATTTGCTGTATCTAGAGAGCTATTGTTATGCATGCAGTACAGGAAAATAATAATACTAATAAAAAATAATCTCCCAGTATTTGCTGTCAATAGCAACAATCTAAAGAGAACTCAAGCCTAGAGAGTGAGTGATGATATCTCAGTTCAGTCACTAAACTTTAATGCTTTCTGGATGCAAGAAGAGGCCGAAGAAGACAGACAAGATCTAGAAGGATCTTCTCAGTCTCTGAAGCCAGCTCCTCCTGTGGTGTGAATGGAGTCATTCAGCTCCACCCTGGACCTTTTCAATGGGGATATGCCAGCTGCTCAGTGATGTGTGACTTGAGTTCTGCACTAAGGGATTGGTAACTTATATGGGAGCTCTGCCTCCTCACATTCCTGCTGCCTTTCTCTTTTCCCAGGAAACCCTTTTCTGACTTGAGGACATGCAACAGCTTTAGCTCAGAAGTTCTGTTTCTGTCTTGAACAGGAGTTCAAGAGCTTAGAGAGAAGTTTGAGGGAACTCTGTGCATAAAAGGGTTTATAAAGTTGTTGGAGGGTCGCATGTGACTCTGGGAACTGCGTGTGGATGATGTTGAGTGTACAGTAGAATATTACTGCTGCCTTTATTCCTTCCAGATATCACAGATTTGACTGGCTTCTGAGAACTGACTTTCCCCAAAAAGAAGTCATCTAGTTGGAACTCAATTTGAGTCAAATCAAGGGTCAGCACTGGTGATGAACTTAGCTGTGTAGGCATTGTGCTTGTCTAGGCTATGTAGTCAGCGTCACTCTTGGGAAGATTTTTTTTTTTTTTCACCTTAGATGAGTAAAAACCTATAGAATCCTATGTTCAGCAAAATAAGTTGGTTATTTAAAACCCACTGTCTCTGTATTGGTCTACTCTGAAAACAGAAGAGCTGGGCAGGTGGGATTAGTTTCCTTTCTCTGATGAACTCTGATAAAAGCAGATTAATTTTAACACTGAGTAAAATTGCATCAATTTTTTCTTGGTAAATGAACCATAAGACACATTTTCAGAAGTGAGCTTTCCATAATGACTGTGGTTAATATTTTAGAGCCATTTTCTCTGTGGATCAGAGCTTTGGCTCAGGCGTGTGAGCATTGGCAATACATGCTGCATATCACCTTGATTTCTGTTCATTTGCAGTTCAGGACTTCCTTTCTCCCATGCTAATTTCAGTTCTGAGTTCTGTAGAGCAAGGGATTTGCACCTGATTTCATACCTAGATATACGTGTATTTAATTTGAGGGAGCTGTCTTGTAGGCAGAAAGGAGGTAGGACTTCTTATGAGCTTGTGGATCTAAGCTGAGGCTTGGGAAATCTGTTATCTGCTCTGCTGCAGGGTTCCTGTTTTCCACAAAATCCTTAATGCCTTGTGGCGACTCAGTTTCCCGAATTGTAACATACATATTAAAATCCTTGCCCTGCTTCCTGTGGGGACCATGAATCTAAATCTCTTCAAAGAATGTGATGCATTAAAATGTGCTGCTAATCAGATGCAAAGGTAGAGGAGGGAGATCTCTTAGTGCTCATTGGCAGGCTACCTATTCTAGTCATATGTAATTCTTTCCAAAGGCTCACTTTGGATGTTACTTCTACTCCTTGGATTTTTGTTCTCTGAGCATGACAATCAGCTTGAGCAGAGCTCAGCAAGAAGCATTAACTTTAATTTATGAAAGTAACCACTGAATTAGATAAGGACCATTTCTGCGGTGGTTAGTTTCATGAAGCTCATCTAAGCAATTGCTCCTACTGTCCTGGCTTGCTCCTGTCCCTTTCTGCGAAAGGAAACGATGAGGATTGTTTTGTGAGCAATAGAGAAAGATGGACCTCAGCAAGGTATGGAGTGGCTGAGGCTGTCATGGGTTCATGCCCATGGAGTCATGTGGATAGTTAAGTTATACAACTTCAGTGCCTGTAGGAGTGGGAAGAGACTAGTGAGAGGAGATTATTGTGCACAGCACTTACAGGAATGTATTTCTCTAGTACAGCATTTAATGGTGAAGTTGTCTGCCTTATTGAAGGACAACTGGAAGAGTTGTGCAAATGTAAATTCCTGTGATATGAAGAATACTGCTTGTGCCCTGGTTATCTGGGTCTACTGGTCTTCCTCACTTTTTTTCACCTACATTTGTTCTGTACTACACAGTACAGGGAACATTGAGACCAACTACAAAGTGCTCAATGTTTTTATATTGAGGCAGGGCAGACCTTGCTGTTTGTCTCAAGACGGTACCTGTTCCTGAAGTGCCAGGCAAGGCATGGCTTTTGTCCTATATTTGCTCCTGTGCTGACTGTTTTGTGCAAAGATGGTCTTTGGCCAGATTGCTCTGGTACTGTTTGTGAGCGCTTCTTTATCTGGAGAGAACATGAATCATAGAGTTGGTAGGGTTTGGAAGGGACCTTTAGAGATCTTCCAATCCAACCCTATGCAAAACAAGGTCTACCTAGATCAGGTCACACAGAAACGTGTCCAGACTGGTTTTGAAGACCTGCAGAGGAGCCTCCACACCCTCCCTGGGCAGCCTGCCCAAGGGCTCTCTCACCCTTCCAGTAAAATAGCTTTTCCTTTTGTTTAAATGGAAATTTTTGTGTTCCAGCTTGTACCCATTACCCCTTGTCCTGCAGTTTCCATTTACTATCTACTCCTCAGGGATGTCTTTTGCCTGATGCCTGCTCTCACTTTTCTGGAAGAAAACATTACATTTCAGACCTTGTCCCCTCTGCTGTTAAAACTCCATCTGTGTCCAACTGCCTGGGTTTCCCATTACTTTCTAGTCCTAATGCATAAACTAGTGCAGCCAAGTAAACTATAGAGTGCTTAAAAATGACTTGACCCTGTCGTTTGCTCTTAATGTCTGCTTCAGCACTGCTCAGGGCCTGAAGCAACTGAATAGCCCTTGTGGCTGACAAAACTGTAGTTGAGAAAATACAGCAGGCATATTAAAGTTTTAAGACAGCCACTTGGGAATGTAAGTTGAGAAATTATGCTGTGTAGAATAACAGCCTGAGCCTAGGATGAGGAGTTGTAGGACAAATGCAACAGCTCTGGTGTGCTGGAGAAAATAAAAATAATTGGGTACAGCCAAGGTAATAGTTTTCCTAAGAACTCTTGAAAGAGCTGAAATTAACATTGCAATTATTCTTAACAAAGTAGTTTTCTTCTGCTTACACATTCTGTTGCCTTGCTTTTCACCCAAATTAGGGAAGTGAATTTCTTTCTTAATTATCCAGTTCTCAAGCCCTGACGTAGATTTCTAACACTTTGAGGCATTTTTAACCAGGTCCTGGTTTATGAAGTTGGGGGTGGGGGGGTGGAAACAGGGACATCTGGAAAATATTTTTAATTCCAACAGATTCTTGGTGAAAATATACTGTTTTACTCATTGATAACCAGTAACTTTAAGCAACAGTTGTTTCTGCAACTTGGGTGCTCTAGTCATTCCAGAGTGACAGAAGATGGAAGCAGCTATTCCTGCTGTTTTCTCTTGATAAGCTGATACACTTTTTTTCCCCAAAAGCCTTTACTGCTTTAACACTTTTCCTCCTTTTATATAAGAAAAACCATGCTGTGAAGACTCAGGAAAGGTTTCATGAATTTTAACACTTAATGAAATGAAATTTGAAACACCAGCAACATAGCTGGGTTGAGCCAGAATTCTTATTTCACATCTTTATTACGGGAATCCCCAGGGCTCCTGCTGAGACTTTGCTTTCTGTGCCCCACTTCACTTTTCTCTCGCTGCAACATTGCCACAAAAGAAATGCAGTTTTTTATTTATGAATATTTGAGAGAAATTATCAGCACCATCTATTGGGGAAACAGAGGTATTGGTCTCTTCACTGGCTGGAATATGCAAAATCTTGTGGGTTTACGCTTGCTCTTCTGATTTGGTTTAAGCTATAATTTGAAGTGAAAATGTGCCTAGACAACCTGGTTGGTTTTTAACTTACAGCAGTCGGGAGTCGATGCTTGGGGGATTGTACGTTGTTTCAAAAAGTACCTTCAAGAAGTGCAGTGAACCATTTAAAAGGGGGCAAGAAGACAAAGATTCAAATGTCAAAATGGTACCTTGGCCATGGCATGTTCTGTCACATCAATAGGACAAGGGCAACAGCTGAGAAACAACTTGCAGCCAAGGAGATAGGCATTCTAGTGCCCTGAGTCAATCTAGACCAGCATGTCTGAGAAATTTGTGTGAAGAATGGGATATTTGACCTTCTTGATCTTTCTAGGACAAATAAAACTCTATAGCTTGAAGAAAAAGTAAAGGAATTATCACTGTTAGCAGAAGACTGACTTCAAGGCACACCTCGGCGTTGGAGAGCGGTCATAGAATTACTTCATGATCTGAAGTAATTTCAGAACAAACACAATTTGCTCTAGTTCCCCCGATCAGATTAGTGGTCTCCCTAGCATGCTGCAGAAAATTTGCATGTGTAGAGCAGAGACATCTATTGTGAAATTACCTCCTAATGCTCACTTTTCCTGCTGCATTATGCAGTTCTTCCTATTTCATTAGTGCTCTCACTCATAGCATTTTTGTTCTGTTTCTGTAGCTACACATCACGTGTCCTTTTGTCTTCCCCATGCTCCTCCTTCTGTAACAAGTAATACCTTGCTGAAAGATGAAGGTTCAAATCGCGCTATCGATAAGCAATGATACTGCAAGAGCATAGCAGGTAATGGTCTCTTAAATCAACAGGGTCTGATCCCTCTTGCTGTGGGAAACATGGAGCCCCTGCACTGGTGGACCAGGCTGTGTTTTACTGATGGTTATAAATGCTTTGCTCTACAATATTTGTTGGAGAACACTTAAATCTTTCTGACCTGTCTATTGAAAAAGTCTGTCCTTAATGTCCAGCATAATTGTGTTTGGATCCTGTTTATCCATTTACTAGTCTGCTAACACAATCTTTTAATTTTCACTCTGTGATATTTGCACTGATGCCTTCTAGTTAGAAACAAAAGTTCTTCTGTAGTCTCTATTTCACTTAGTAAACAAGCAGAGGCCTTTTATGTGATTGCTTCATGACTGCAGCTAACTGAATGAGCATTTTAAGAATCAAAGGTCTCACAGGTAACTTGATCAGTAAAAGATGAGCTTTGTAAAAATTGTCCCATTATTCCCAGCTCTCTGTATGGTTATTGGCAAGGCCTAAGTACCTTCATAAATTTGTATTTCAGAAGCTTGCTCTCTTCAGTGATAGGCAGACTTTAGGTAATGAACACCCTGAAAGTTAAAGACTAGATGAATGCCATTCTGAGAGAATGGGAGTATTAAACACGAGAGGGATAACAGAGTTCTGTTACCTTTGGGAATGTGGACTTGTGCACATACCTAAGGGTTAATACCCCTGGGTAGTGTAAGCTGGACAGCTTCAGCTTTGATCCTATGGACTAGAGGGAATTGCAGAGCTCCTGAAATGCAGACTGCAAAATTGCTTATGCAGTGACAACCTCCAGAGCTCCTTCACTCCAGTTTTAAGTGATTCTAGTGACAGGTTTCCCCGCATGCTTCCCTTGAGGTGTGTGCTCGGTCTAATTGATTGACCCATTAGCAAAGCAAATTTCTCTTGCTATTCAGCCAAAATTTTCCTTCTGCTTTATTTCAGCCCATCACTCCTTGTTATACCCCCTGTGAGCCTGCCCGAGCTACCTCTGCCACACTAGAGCTTTATTGATCTTGGCTCTATGCAAGTAATTCTTAACTGACTGAACTTACCATTGGCAGTACCAAGACAGTGCTGGGGAGAGTGTGTTTCTTGGCTCTTTGATCCATGGGGCCAGAATAGAAGAATGCAATGAAAGAGATTGATCTTACTCAGTAAACTTTCTGAATGGCCATATGGAGTGGTGAAAAGTGATTTCTGAGATTTCCCCAAGTCTTCAGATGCTTGAGTTTGTACAGCTCTGGTTGTGTGTGAGGGATGCTGTGTGGAAATTTCCAGATCACAATGTCAAAGTAGTGTCCTGAAATCAGAAAATGCTTCATGAGTATTTGGCCTCTGGAAAATTTCTTAAGGGTAACTTGAGGATTCACATATCAGCATGTGAATGTGTTTTTTGGGGACAGAAGTATAATGACTGGGTAAAATGCTTTTCTGAAAGCATGTGGCTGGGGAAAACTGTCATTATATGGAAGACAGGAACCATGAGAACTGACTCCCAAACTTCGTACACTATGATCCTTTCATTTCAATGCCCAATCTGTTACATATTCCAGAAGTGCTGAACATTCTCAAGTCCTCATGAATTGAGGGGAATAAATACCCCTGGACTTGTTCACATCCTGTTTAGGTCTACCTTGTGCTGGCTAGATCTCTATCTTGCCATAAGCTTTGTGCTGGTGAGTTCATTCCACTTCTGGGAGCATTACTCAGCTGAGTGGCCAAGCAGGAGAAGAATCACAGGTGCTGCTAGATTACCAAGGTTCCATGCATGTCCCTCTTTTGTGCCTCAGTTTACTCTTGGATGCAACAAGATCTCTTTCCCAGAGGACTGAGGTAGAAATGGAGATAATATTTCTTTTGGTCGGATTTAATTTGAAGACCATTTGCAAGACATTTTGGAGAGCTTCCTCATATTTTTGTGGAAGCTGCTTGTATGTACTTCCCTGAGCTCATAGAAAAGCAGATCATTAGGATGCTTAGAGGGATATTACTAATGAGAATTTCAAAACTAATGATGAAATCATTGACCATGTAGGTGAAAGTAGGGAAGCCTGTGTTGGGGTAGTATACCCTGAGAAATACAGCCATTCTGTACAAAACCAGCATACACTAGACTGTACTGTTACCTCTGGTAGAGTTTATTGAAATACAAGCACAAATCTGGCTATTGAGCCTTAGGCACTACACAGTATTAAAAAGCTGAGGTATCAAGCCTCTGTTTTAGGATACAAAGCCCCTATCAATGCAAGGAGAAGAGCTACATGCGGAAAATTGCAGCAGCTTGCTGCCAGAATGCTGTTGGACATTGAGCCAGCCCCACACTGCTGTGTGCTCCTGGAGCCTGGCTGTGCGAGTAATACCTCTGAGCTGTGCACCTTTCTGCTGTGACTGCAGAAGCAAAGCCAAGCCAATTATTTGCCTATCAGAGCAATATTATTGTGTCCCTCCTCCCCTCTTCACTACCATTCTTTTGTTTTTATATGAGAGTGTTTGTTTTGCTGAGAGTGTAAATGCAGAGATGATTAATTGCCTTGCTGACCTGATTCTGTCTCTACATAGGATCTGCTTATATCAAAATGCTCCAGCCCAAATGACTAAAGTGTGTCAAAGTGTGGTGATTAAAGAATTATAAAATACTCTCTGAATGTCCTATTCTCAACTCATTGTGACTTTGGACAGAAGCCCAGACAAGACGGGTAGAGAGAGAGAGAGAGAGAGAGAAGGGTGGAAAAAAAAGAGAAAGAATAAATTTAGTAAGAGGGACTTCTGCAATATTTTGCTCCCTTTTATTAAGAGAAGAGAAGATTGATTACAAACATTAGTGAGAAGAAATTACAGTGATTTGTATAAAATCCCAGGTGGACAAGTTAAACATGAATAAAATATTGTAGCCTGCTCTATCATAGAACTATTGTACTAATCATAAAATGAAAGGGTTTTGTATATAGACAGAGAAGTGTGTGTGTGTACTCTTATAGATAGAGTTGTCTTGTTTTCCACTAATCAATTAAAATCCTGTGTTGGGCTTGAACAGTGAAGTGTTTAACTTTTTGCTCATGCTGGGAATGATTACTCGGGGACAGGGTGCACCTGGCAAATTCTTATTTCAGATGGCAAAGCAAACCCATTGAGTCTTGCTGAAATGACCACTAAGCCACCAGTGCCCTAAACCCAGCAGCTCAGGTGCCCTGTTTGTTTTTGTTGAGGCTATTGGCAAGCTGTGCACTCCTGTGGCTCTTGCAAGCGTAAGAGTGGTGCAGCACATCAGAGTTGACAGTTTAAGAGCTTTCTCCCCGCTGCTCTAGAGTCTGGGATGGGAACTGAGCAAAAGCAAAAACCCCAACTAAATAGAAATAAACAGTTCAGGATGAGAATATTTTATGTGGTGTTTTTCAAAGAAGTTTCTTTGGGGTTTCTGTAATGCTTGTTTTTATTTTATTACTGGTGATGCTGAGTGATAGGCTGGGTAACATTGCCTTGTGCTGGCTTCTTACTAGCAGTCTGTCTCTGCTATGGTGGGAGAGGAAATGATGCTCCCTCCTGAGCCTGGGACATTTTACTGGTGATTGCTCTAGTTTACAACAAATACCTTCTAGTTTTGTGGCCCTAAAATAGTAGAGGAAAAGCAGAGATGAATTTTGCCATGATGTAACACCATCCCCTGCTGTCCTGATGCACCTCTGACTTTGGGCAAATTGCCAGTCAGATGAAGTAAATCTACTTCCATACTTAGCCTTCTCCTGTGTACTTCAATGCACTCCTTAATCTTTTCAACTTAGTGTATTTAACCTATCACCAAGGTGAAAGGGGAGACAAATTTGTGGTGATGATACTTAGCCAATAGATTCCTATTGGCTTCATGTTTCATTTTTCAGTGTGATAAAGTAATGTGGCGATACTGGATATCTGCTTTCCTTTAAACCACATAGAACTGATGAATTGCTGTTTTAATTATTTCTAGGGCTAGAAAAATGATGAAATTTTTTCTTCCAAAATTAAATGTTTCAAATGCTAATACTCTTTGGAAGCGAAGATAACATTTACTGTGAAATCATGGTTGTTCTAACAGCACTGTATGTTTTAGTCATGTGAAAGAACACAGTTAAATGCCTTATTTCCTTCATTTTATTTTGACTTAAACTATTTCTTGTTGCAATTAAAACCAGTACCTTCCTAACGCTTATATTTTCTGGATTTTTGCCCTTACCCTTTTCCTGGTTTTCTACTGTAAGTATTTAATACATAGAAAATGCAACAGTAGTCTCTATTCGCCTTATGTTCTTCACCTTTACTATGAATGCAGTTTTCAAATGAAACATAACAAAATGTTCTTTTTCAAAGTCAAAGGAAAACTCAGTCTAGAAATCAAATAAATCAAAATTCAATCAAGAAATTTCAATAAACATTTTCAGAGAAGGATTATTTTTCTCTGGGATGTCTTTTACTAGGAAAGAAAGCCATAGGCTTTCTGACCAATTCTCGTTACACTAACAACAAAGTAGACTATCATAAAGAAAAGTGATATTGATACTTCACCTGATTTCCACTTTTTTGTTTGTCCTGTGAGTCAGATCATTGATTAATAATTGATACTTCTCAGGAGTGGAACTTGTGCTATTTTGTTTCAATTTTTTGTCCATCATAGCATTTGGTATCAAACAAATTAGTTTCTCAAACTGGGATTTATTTTTACCTAGGCTTATCCTGTTGCTAGCACACTAAAGTTCCTTACTGTGCTTCAAATTTCTGAGCAATTTTGAGAGCATCCTTGAGCCAGCATCTGGCTCTGGCAGAATACGTTTATCTCTTTTGATACTTTCTCATAAACCAGTTGTTACTGTTTGCTATGTATTGCCTTGTGCTTTGAGTTCACTTTGATACGTGGGTGTCTCATCATGTTGTGGATCAAAGAAAGGCAACTGAAAAAGGACATTGAAGAACTATGTATGTAAACACTTGCAGCTTTTCCTAAGCATGAGCTATGAGTTGCAGGATTAGGGACAGGGGTTGGGGAGGTATGTTCAGTCTTGTCTGTGCCCAGAGTTGGGCTGTCTCTAAGAAGTTATTGAATAAAACCTCAATAGCAGAGGAAAAGCTACAAAAGCATTCAGATCTAGATTAATAGCTCTTATGTCTTTCTCTTTTTTTCTTTCCCCCCCACCCCTTCTCTGCCAGGTAAATTCTGTTCTAGCAGACGAAGTTATCATGTATTTCAGATGTTAGGGGAATTAATCTCTCTAATTTGAAACAAAGGGTGGAATTAGGGCACCTGGTTTGGTTCATAATTGCTGATCGTGCTGGGCAACCTCTAGCAAGTTACTACATTGGTGTCTGTTGTACTGGCAGTTGAGGCAGTAACTTTCCATGAGATGGCTATGTTTTCTTTTGGGGCATCTGGGTGAGTGGTCTGTGTGTTTTATTAATCAGTACGTAAAAATACAGAGCATGTAATACTCTGGACTGGCTGAATCTTTTTTCTTTCTCCCAAAGCAGGTATGACTGCTTCATGTGGTCTCAGTCTGGTTTACCAATCTCCAGGAGCTGGAAATTGGGTTCTACTGCTTTAGATGCTGCTGTTAGTCATCTATCATCCCCAACTTTAGGAGTGCCATCCTTGCACTTTCCTGTAAAGAAACGGAGGGTGGGGGGGCTGTGGTGGAGGATGAGTTCTGTAAGGCCATTATTTTCCCCAAGATTAATGTTTCTTTTTAGGCCCTTTTAAAGCAGCTGTGCTAAAAGTGAAACAATGAATTGTCACTTCTAAAATACTGGTGCTGTAAAGACAAGGAAAGAAAGGAATGGCAGATGTTTATCTCCATGTTTATACTAAGTTTTAGTACATCAGTCACTCAGTGATATCAAGACTTATGGAGAAAAGATAATAAGATCTATTGGTGGCTGCTGAGATAATCCAACCAGTGCATAAATATGTTAGTAAAACTCCAGGGAGTCTAGGTCTATCAAAATGAAATAGGCAGAGAGGAAGAAGCATGAGCCTTGCAGCTATGGAGCAGCAGAGCATTTTGTGGGGAGTTCTCTGTGAGCAACATGAATTGTGTGAAGGTCCTGGTGGCTTTTTTTTTTTTCCTCCTCACACTCAATGAAGTACTGAGAGGCAGAAATTAAGAAAGCAGAGAAGTATAAGGCAAAACATGAGATGTGTTTTGCACTTCTAGTGTTAAGTTATCATATGATGGTGGCAGCTGGACTTGAAGCAGACTGCTTGGGTGATGCTAGAAAAGGGAAGTAGGGACTGTGACAGGGAAAAGGCTCAGCTGAAGAACTGAAGCAGATGAGGGAAGTAGGGACTGTGACAGGGAAAAGACTCGGCTGAAGAACTGAAGTAGATGAGTAATAAGGAAAAAGGTTGACTTGTGATTATTTACTGCTCTTTAATTATCAGAAGTGGATAATTCAGAGTGTCTTGGAAGAAAATTAGCTGAATTTTCCATTGCTTCACTTCAGAGAAAGAGGTGTGATGTCTTCAACTTAGTATTGTTTCCTCTGCATGGATTGTCCACTTCTGTTGTGATTGGTGTCCTTCTGAAACAAAAGCTATGATGACCGTGTAGTTACTAGCATACAAGTGTTGAAAGTCCAGATGATGGATTCTATTTCAAAATTACCTGTCATTTTTGGCTGACATACTTGGAGTTCTGTATTTTGTATGACATGGAGACAAGTTATAAGCGCTCATGTAATCACAAAAATGGTCTGGAACCGAGCCAAGTTGTTTCACAATGTGCAGTACTCTGGGATTAATGGAAAAACAGATCCCAAAGAATGTCTTGAGCATCTGTGGACTTGGTGTAACAAAGTAGACTAACATGGGGGCTGATTGTTATTAGAAACAGAGTGTGCCCTCAGCTCACTACTGTGCAGTAGTAAGCAAAATATGCAATAATTCCAACTATATTGAAATGGTTATATACTAAAAGGATAAAACTCCTACATGGAACAGCTTCCACTTCTGCTATATGGATACAAATGCATGCGTGCCTGTCTGATAAGGAGCAGCAGGGGGAACTGGGAGTGTTTGGTCTGGAGAAGAGGAGGCTGAGGGGAAACATGATCATTCTACAAGTTTCTGATAAGATGTTGTAGTGAAGTGGAGGCTGGTCTATTCCCCAAGTCAAGAGTGACAGGACCAGAGGAAATGGCCTTAAGTCATGCTAGGGAGGTTTAGATTGGAGATCAGGAAGAACTTTTTCACTGACAGGATTGTTAAGCACTGGCACAGGCTCCCCAGGGATGTGGTAAAGTCACCATCCCTGGAGATATTTGAAAGCTGTGTATCCGAGGTGCTGAAGGACATAGGTTAGTTGTGGGCTTGGCAGTGTGAGGCTTAGTGGTTGGACTTGGTGATCTTAAAGTTCTTTTCCAACCAAAATAATTATTTGATTCTTTAATTTATTTTTCTTTTCCAGTTTGATCTTGAAAGCCTTCCAGGAGGGAGACTGAATAACTTCTCTGGGCAACCTGTCTGACTGCCTGACTATCCTTGCAGAGGGAAGGTGTTTTTTTCTTGTGTTAGGCTGAACCTATTGATGAGCTCCCAGTTTGCACTGAGGTGGCTTTTAAGCCCCACAAAATCATCTCATCTCTGGGCTCAGCAGGCCCTGCTCCTGTAGCTGCTCTGCAGTGTTGCTTCAGCCTCACTGTCTGGGCACTTCTGCCTTGAGCTTGCTCCACTTTGTTCCATACATGGTTTGTCCAAACTGTGCACAGTATCTAGGAAGTGCTGAGTAGAGGGAATAATCACTTCTCTGGATTGATGGCCAGGCTCCTGCTCCAATGCCCAGAGAGGCTTCCAACCACCTTTGCTGCCAGGGTGCAGGGCTGGCTTGTGCTCTGTTGACTGTCTGCCAGAACTTATGGGGCCTTCTCAGAGAGCTGCTCCCTACCAGACTTCAGGGAGAATTTGGGCTCTTCTTACAAAAAGCAGATCATAAACACAGGGTAGTTCCTGGGCATGCACATGTTAAACATGTCTAGAAGATGAGGTTGCCTTCAGGCATCCTGGTGCAGAAGATAAGTTTATTTGAGCACTTCACAGCTTGGCACTGTTTGAAGCACGAGCATAGTTTAATAAAAAGCCAAAAGGCTTCTTTTATCAGCCCTGGGTGAAATGTTCTACACTCAGAGTAAATTTCCATCTAAGGAGTTTTTTATTCGACATTTTCCACCTCTTGAATGGGATGTCTTTAAGAACACATTTGATAATTCAGGAGATGAATCTCAAACAGCAGCTACTCAAGGTGATTGTGTATTTGCCTCAATATAAGAAGAAATTCCTCTTTGCATCCACTTGGAAGCGACACTTCATGTACTTCCTTCCTTTTCTGAAAAAGACTGTAAAATTCTACCTTTAAGTTATAAAACAGCCTTTTAACTTCTGAATGACTAAGCTAGGTCTGGATTAGCTGCAGAGAAACCATCATCCCTTGTGCTTAATTGAACTGGTGCATTAGAGTGGACAAAATTCACTTCAGTAGTGTTAAAGCTCCATGGGTGTGTTACTATGGTATATGCATCCAGAGTTTTATAAATTGTCATAAATTTTTATTAATGTTTTAATAAAAAAACATGCAATGCTGTGTTTTGGGTTATTTTGAAACATTGGTATGCTGCAGTTGCCCTGCTACAGGTTTTTAGTGATGGATTCTTCCCATCAGAAGATGGTCATGAGACCAAATAATGAAGCTGATGTGCTGTGCTTTACCTTTAGGTGAATGGAGGTGTCTCCAACTCCAGACCTGTGGGGGAAGTTGGAACCCAGCCATTCACTTCTGGTGGGCTACAGAAACTCTATAGCCTCACAGAGCACAAATAATTCAATAGCACAACAAGAGCCTGTTGTCTACTGTTAGCCATCCCATGGCTTGCCCAGTCCAGCTATGAGTGACTCCATTTTTGTAGTCTAATAGAATCAAAATGTACTTCTTAATTTATAAATATGAAACAGATCAGAAAATATGGTTTGTTGCACTCCCACACTTACTGAATACATAATCCCTTTCCTTTCTCCGATTTTATCCCTTCACTATTTGTATATTATGCTGTTTTCTTCCCTAAAACTGCTACTTAACCATAATGCTGTTACTAGCAGTGCTGTTTTCATCAACAATGGATTTCATAACTGGAGGTGTCCTTCTGTAGTCCTGATTTCTCATGGGGACTGAAATTATTCCATGCAAGTCATGTTTTACTTGTGCACAAACCAGGTTTCCAGCTGCTAGAAGAGGCAGATTGTGACTAACATTTAACAACTTTTATAACACTGGGAGATGTGATGTTAGGAAGGAGAGAATCTGTTTTATTTTTTTCATTCTCTTATATTTTCATTTTTGGTCTCAAAAGTGCTATCTAACTACCCCTAACCAGCTGGGAAGTAGTACTCTGACTTCAGCTAAATCTCAGCTTTGAGTGCTTTGGAGCTCAAGAGAACATATGGGCCTGGAAACTGAAAAGAAAAACCAGAATTTGGCAATAAATGGACCTGACATGATGGAATGATTTTAAATGAAAATTTGAACCTACTTATCAGAGACAGCTGATTGAAAGATGGAGGAACTTTTGTTACCACTTTCCTGGACATCTGCAGGAGGAACTCCATCTGCTCTGAGTTTCAGGACTCCATCCAGGGTGAGATTGGCTGCCCATATACACAACAAGTCAGTCTGGCCCTACAGGTTGCTTTCTAGAGCCTGTACACTAGAATGGCTGATGGTGGCCTGCCAGACACCAGCTTCACCCTTCAGAGCTGGGCAAGCTGCTGAATGCCTAGTGTTTAGGACTTGTATCCAGCTATAAAGCTTGGCTTAGACAGGGTAGTGGTCCTTCATGTAAAATCAGAGGTAAAACTGAGCAAACTTGCTGTGAGACATAATGATCTTCAGATTGAGCCAGAGTGAGAAGAGGCTCAACACCAGCCAGAACTTGCCAGAGTTCCACACACTTCCCACACTGATGAAACTCATCAGTGTGCCAACTAGTCTCCTGTGCTGTCTGGATTTTGTGCTGTGGTACTGCCATAAAGACCTGCAAATGTGGATCAAATTCAGTGCCTTTATTAGATTAAAAGACCAGAAAGGGAAGACTTTTGGATTCCCATACTGTGCCTCCTGCATGGTCACAGGTAACTCAATTTACTGCTCAGTGCTTTAGTGCAAGCCGTCTGTAGCGTAAGCATTGTGATACTTACCTGCCTCTGAGGACCATTTACTTAATTAAATTGCAGAGATCTTCAGGTAAGAGATACTTTAAACAAGTAGTTCTGTGTGCAGTAGAAGTAATGGAGCTTGGTTTCCAATGGCTTTATCTTGTGGTTTATTGCCAGCTCTGATTGAAACTTTCCCCTGAGCCAGGACGTCATGAGGGTTTTCTTTCTCTCTCTAACTCTTTCTGCAGGACTCACAGGTGTTCAATAATAGGTAAGCCTGGCCTTTCCTGTAGAAGGGGCACTCCCAGGGGATGTTTCTTGGATGTCTCTTTTCTGCCCAGCTGCCTGGCTTTTTAAAGAGATTTTCCTGTGCTGCTGCAGTTGTGAAACTTGGTCCAAATCAGCTAGTAGGCTCAAGTAGTGCAGCAGGAGGGGAGACTTGCAGAAACATTCACCTGCAAACTGACTGGGCAGCTTGCAAAAGATGCGCTTGCTTTGGGAAGTGTGTGGAAACAAGCATGATAGTACAGGCCTATTACTTAGAAATGATGGTGGACCTGGGACAGGCAGTGTGGTTCAAATGTCTAACCTGAGCACCATTTGAAAGAGGAGGGATCAAGGTTCCTAATTCACTTGGACGCTTTGCTTACCTCTCTCTGTGTGGTGCTGTCCTGAGGGTGCCTACATCCCTTTTTCCTTTCTAGAATTTCCTTTGCATTTCAACCCATTTCTGTTAGGAAATTATGGATTTTCCCCAGTTCTTAAGGCCAAGGAGAGCCTGTCAAAACTGGTTAGCTGATTCCAGGTCTCTTGTGTTGATAGCTCAGCTGCAGCTCCCCTTGCTGTAATTCCTCCCTGCTGACAGACTGCCTGATTGGGAAGAGGTTTTTTTTGTAGGATTTTTCAACTGTTCCAGCTTTTGCAGACACTGCCTTCTGGGACTCCCACAGACTGGAGATAATGCAGATGCACCTTGACTCCCCACTTCAAATTTGACTGGTGAATGCATTGCAAGTCTAGGAGAGCAGTTGGGGAATCACTCACTGGAAAGAAGGATGTCTGAAGAGAGGACTTGAGACATGGGGGTCAGGAAAGGGAGATCATATCAGATGGCCTCCATTTGAACATGAATGTGTGTGAATACACATATCACTACATCTGTGCTCTTCTGGCAATACTCCTGCTGTGGTTGAGTTTGTTATTGAGTCAGCTCAGGGCTTCACACTTTCTCCCTGTTAGAATCATATTCTGGGTGAATATGCACAGTGAGAAACTCCTCTGAGCTGCATTTCTGTTTCCTTGGGTGCTGCTCAGCTGGAGCTGGGAATATACTGACTGTAGGGTGTAAATGCAGAGCAACATCACTTACTGTTGGAAGAATTCATGGGTTCAGGAATTACACTGCAGATGCAGAGTCTGGCTTTTGGGCTGCAGCTGCAGAGAAAATGAGCAATGAATAGGCAGTTAATTGAAAGCTAAAGTAGCTGTTTACTTGACAGTATAGTCTTGCCTTTTCTCTTGTAATGCATGTGAGATCACTGGAAGTCAGCCTCTTTGACCCAACTTGTTTCCAATATTTGTTTGTTTTCCTTTTCCCAGCTGAATCTATGTCATGCTTTTTTTTTTTTTTTTTTTTTTTTTTTTTTT